>JASSRZ010000072.1:12378235-12395805 GCA_032164315.1 Malacoctenus gilli | reverse complement strand
CACACACACACACACACACACACACACACACACACACACACACACACACACACACACACACACACACACAAAACCCCACTACGAACTGAGACACTGAGTCACTGGAAAGCTTCAGTTATTTCTAAGTCAAAAGTCAGACTTACAGGCATGAGCGTGAACAGGGATAATAAATCTGCTCTTTTCAGATTTTCTATGCAACAGTTATAACTTTTTGTGTTCTGGAGTGCAAAGTTTCATTGAATGTGCCTGAGAAAATTGGCAAGAAAATATAAATCACTGTTGTTCGTTTTTTTTCGGTGATCAGATCTTCAGGAGTGATTCAATTAGTTATGGATAAACTTCTCTATGTGAACATTGTTTTCCTACCAAAAGAAAGATTTGTTCACATGCTGAGCATCTACTTGCTGAGACTGTTGCCACTTCAAACACGTCATCTGCTATAAATAAGAATAAAGGCATAAACGTGAGAAACACTGCATCCAGCTCGATACTCCCGTATCCGGAGTGTAAGCCCATTACACCATTGACAGTCCTGTTTGTTCACTCAGCGCTGCAAACCACAAGAGGCAGCTCAATACTCTAAGTCCTTCAAAAGTAACGGCAGAGCACGAGTACTGACGGCAGATTATGATGGATGATAGTCTGATTGAGATTCAATTGATTGGTTGGGGAGAAAAAAGTGGTTGATAATAACTGCATACTCCGTCCGGGTTGATGTGTTAATATCTTAATGGGGATTTCTGCAGCAGTGTGGACTAATTGCGGTGGCTGCTTGGCGTTGATCCAGTCCCCACAAGAGAGGAAGAAACGACAGAGACAAAGACGGATATACACAAAGGAGAAGGTGGATCAATGCAGGGGAGGAACACATGCTGTGTACTGATTCATAATACAGTTTTCAACGGCGTCACACGACAAAGATTTTCTTTCCTTAAATGATCCTCAGGGATGACCTCAGCAGAGAAGTCATCCCTAATGAGCATTTTCTCTGTTTTCTGGTTCCACTTGTCGAAAAGCATTTGGTTCTTCATCTGCTTTTGTTCTGGAAAACACAGCAGAAATGACTAAAACTGAATAGTAAATGATTGTGAATCAATGAAAGATGCAGGACGTCATCACCAATCTCAGGCTCTCCTTGGCTCAGTTCAGTAAAGCTTGGGAGGCGTTCTCAGTTGTTCCTTTACTTGAGACTTGAAAAAGTCACTGATGTCACCATCCTGTTGTTTAAACATCAAACCAGATATTTCTTAGTGTCTTTTGCATAAAGGTCAGGAACAGGAAGAAAACAACAAATATGTTCATGAGAGCACCAACAAATGGAACAAAGCCATCAACACACTATATCAATTTACTGTTTTGTAGGTCCACTGTGTAAATTACATTGACAAGGGCTGGAGCCCATTACAACTAACATTGCATTAAGGACAGAGTACAGTACAGTCAGTCCTCCCCACACACCCGTTAGCCATTGAGCTCTACAAATCAAACTAACAAGCATCTCTTAGTGTCCAGAAAACTGGACCTTGCTCTTTACTTCAGCATCAACACACATTTTTGCCTATTCAGACAATATAAATGTATAAATACGTATATGTATAAAATGATATTCTGTTTATAAATGGTTTCCTGAGACAAAAAAAGAAAAGATGACTTCGAGTAAAGAGGGACAAAGTTTCATTGTGAGGTTGTGTTCTGTCCTGCAGGCTGTGTTTGTGTCCAATATGTTCACTTAGTGCCACAAGCAGGTAGTTCAAAGCAACCATCTTTTATATTCTTCCGATGGCAACTACAGTATTTAGACTGGATCAGATTGGATATAACTGTATGTTTAGGTAACAAAATGTTGATTGGTAACAAATGAATGACACATGCAAATTCAACTGATATTTCACTCTCACACGTGACCACGTCAATTTTTTATGGTAAATGATTTGCTGTGATACAAGTTATTATGCTAAATGAGACAATCAACCGCAAAGTTTGACTATTATCTTTACATGACTCCATAAAATTTGATTCACAGGACCTCACTATTAAATTTTGGATCCTCCGACACCGCCGGCCGTGACCACCCCACTTTGTTTCATGCCACCATTAACAATATAACTACCTCTTTCCACTCTCAGGGAGAAGTGGGGCAAGTGCAAATCCATGAAATATGCAAAGAGCAAAGTCTTTAGCCTGCACACCATTTTCAGCCGCCCGGGGACCAGTGAGATTGGGGTTAGGATGGTGGAAAGGGGGGCATATATGAACAAATACGTGAATCTATCAACTCACCGCGCTGACCCAGATTCTGACTCACCGCATGCGATGTTTAAACTTTCATCCCTCAGCATGTGAATCCATTGCAAAATATTTGCCCTGAAATCTTGAGCCACTGACCCCCAAATGAATCATCATTAGCTTTTATTTGCCAGACTGCCCTTTAATCATGGGGGCCAATTTTCAACCTCATCCCAGTTCCAAACCATCTTTGCATTAACAACAGATTCACCAAAAGATACAGAACTAAGAGGAAACCATCAAACAGACACAAACTGCGACTCTGTGGACCGACAGCGACCGACTGCAGGAGGGGACTCTGATCTTGTTGGGACCTTGAAGGACTGCAGAGTCAGATCAATGCTCCCACCGCTTGAGATCTCCGTGTAACAGGAGTTTAGGTCAAAATCCTCTTATGGTAGTTCATTCTTCGTCTAATCTGCCTCATCATGATGTTTTCTCAGTAAACATATGGCAACATGTTTCATTAAGACAAATTTTCTGGTGCTAAGCAATCTTGTACAAATGTGATTTACAGTATGGAACGCCTGGAGCTGCAAACACTTTGCAGCAACTTTAGGTGCACACGGTTTTCTGAGATTCATTCCATTGCAAAGTAAATATTTGATTGCGCATGTATTTTTTAAAGACGTTTTTATCTCCCACACAATACAGTCTGAAATTTTTTTTCTTAATTATTGATTTTTTTCCTCTCTTTTATTCATTTTTTAAGGCACGCTAAAGGAAAGGCTTTATTGACACAACACATTTTATTATTCCCGCTTAGGAGACTTCATCTGAGAGAATCTCAAATCTTAAATGACAAGAACAAAGTCTCACTTGATGAATTTTCTTGGGTGACTAATGGAGGATTGACCAGTGGGAATCAAGGGCCAGAAATTTAAACAGGGAAAGATACAAGGTGGAGCAATGAAAAGAGGAAATCCCGACTAGTTGGAGAGAAATCTGGTTATTAATTCTTAATGCGACACAGTCTCTTCCAAGGTCTCCCGTCTTAGCAGCGAGGCGGTGAACGCAGAGCACTAATTTTCCTGCTGCACAGAATTTCTCTCACCTCAGGAGAATTATGAGGAGAAGACAAGTAAAACTACTGCTAAATAATAAATTTAGTGTAAAGTCTGTGGGGAAAAATGTTGTGAGGGGTTCAACAGCATGGTAAATTTTTGGAAGAAGTTCTTCAAAACAAGAGAGTCTGAATCAATAACGTGTGTCGCGACATACTTGCAAAACATCGAAACCGTATTTATAATTAGAAATATTAAACAGCCAACCTCAGGGAAATAGTACGTCTAAAATTAGAAAATAAAAATAAGCTTCTTTTAGGAGGGAAAGTTTCAAGAATGGTATTCTCAAACAGAGGAGACTGCCGTCAGGATAACATTGAATTATAGGAGTCTAAAAACTGGAAATGATCACAAATAACAAAGTACTTTAAATAGTATCATGTCAATCAAATGTGACAAAATTAACCAATTATGGTGTTTATAACATGCTACTTAATAATTTGCAATCATCTAGTCACAAAGTGAGAAGTCAAAATGAACTCAGGACCCTGGGAAGAGGTGCTGCTGAGTCGGCTTTTTAAGTATCAACCAGATCGCTCAGTCCCATGAGATTTAAAGGGGGGGATGCATTTCTCACCAGACGCCTGCCTGTTTTTGCCATCCCCTGACAGACCCCTAAAACTTACCCTGAAGTCCTCAAGATCCTTTGGGGATCCCTTTCTTGGCGGACACCTGCCAACTTCCTCATCTTTTACAATTATCAATGAGACTTGTTCAATTAGAGAGAACATTTTTACAGGCATTTCAAACGGTGTCAGAATCACTGGTGCAGCAAAGAAATTACCCACCAAACAGACATTCCATTACTTGAAAGGTTGATCTCCACAGCTATTCATGCTTTTTTTGAAAGTCTTTTTTTTAATTGCATTTTTTAGCTCCAAATGTGGCCCTGGTCGGGGGCCCCGGGTATGCGCGCCCCTGTCGTCCTCCGCGTCTCTGTCAGTCTCCTCCTTCTCTCACTCGGCCCCGCCCTCAAGGAGTGACTTGGTGTTGTAGCAGAGAGAGAGAGAGAGAGAGAGAGAGAGAGAGAGAGAGAGAGCAGGGCACTCCGTGGACTCACTCACACACACTCACACACACACACACTCACAGAGGTTTTCTTAGCAGGAGGCTGCCGCGTCTCCACTAACGGGACAAGTTTCACCTTCCTGGATACCAACCCGTCCTCTCTGCTTCCCCTCTCGCCTCCATGTGAGCATCTGACTGAGGTGAGAAAAACCACACGTGTTGCCAGTTTCTTTATTTTCTCATTTGTTTTAAGAAACTAAAATCTTTTTGGAGGCTGAGCTGCGGTCCGGAGAGAAGAAGGGGGGGTTTCCTCAGCAGAGGGAAGGCAGTGGTGGGCAGGCAGCGGGAGGAGGAGGAGGAGGAGAGGCATGTCCGTCCGGCGGCTCCTTCTGGAGCTCCTCGGACCGGCTCTTTCGACCGCTTTTTCCGAGTTTTCACCGAATGTTTTTGAAGCCGCTTTGGAGAACGTGGAGCGTCGCGTCTCGTCGCGTCGCTTCCGCTCCGGGCGCCTGTGAGCGCGGCGGCGCCCGCGTGAGATTAGCAGCGCGGCTTCTCACATCTCCTGCTGGATGTTGCCATTACACCGCTGCAATGTTTCACATGGCTCTTCCTGCGCCCACCGCCGCGGTTTTTTTCCCCTTGTAAAGCGAAGGGAGGGGGCTGCCAGGACGCCGGGACACGCTGCAGGTTTATCTGGTGTTTACTTTCTCCGAGTTTCTGTCCCGGACATAGTGGCGGAAAAAGCTCGATATTAGGACTTTGCGATCGGAGGTCCTCATGGGAGGAGGAGTAAAGTGAGTTTAAAGTTTTGGATGGAGATGCACACGCTTGGCCACGCTCTGAAGACACTCCTGTCTCTTCCTTTATTATTCAGGATTTTTATTGACTGTTTTTTTCGAAAGATGCACCATTTGTTGACTCGGGTTATGACACTCCTTGGAGGTTTTGAACTCGCTGATTTCCTGCACGTTCAGGGGGACAGTGGTAATAACAGAGTGACAATATCTCCTGCTGGAGTCCTGTGCTGAGGCTGCATGTTCTCCTTATGCATGCAGGAGTTTCTTCAGTGCTCTGGTTGTCTCCTGAAGTCTAAAGTCATGCATGGGAGGTCAAACCAGTGGCTTTAACCAACAAATACATTATGCATAAAACAAGTGGGGAAATTTCAAAATTTCTGTCTGATATCTACTAAATTATCAATCTATTGATCAATATGTCAGCTGAGTGATTGTTCTAATGATTTTCATTTACTTTTCCCATTTCATGAATTCATTGTGATGGAGACTTTGTGAATAATTTGCCAATCGGTGGAGGGAGGCGGTCGTAATGTGACGTTTTGTGTCGTGGCCATTTGTAGCTCTTGATTCTTGATTTTTCCCTGTTTTAAACTATCTCTTGTGAACACACACACACAACACAGGAGTTACTGTGGTAGTCTCACATTGTGCCACACGCATGCACTTTGTTCAGACAGGTGGGCCGCTGTGCTGCCCTTTTAAATGTTTTATGTGTTTAGATGCCGTGAACTCTGCCACACCTCTCAACATCTGTCGGTTCGTGTTAGGAGCAATCTGGCCTCGTGCGTGTACTTCCAGTGTAATAACATGCAAGTGCAAACCAGCTGAGAAACGTACCCATCCGTGCAAACGTAGAACTATAAGAAAAATGACCTGCAGGTCTGCTCCAGATTGTCATGTTTGATTACATGAAGGCCCTTTCTGCTATGATTATGCATCTTGCGATGTATGCACAAGGCTCAGGGCCCGACTGCGTAGTGTGTAGTTGTTCGCCGGCACGTGACGCTCACATGTGGAGCAGCTCTCGGTGCAGAGAAGACGAAGCGAATCATCAGACATTTAGTGGTACAAGGTGTGCTCGCTGAGAGTGAGGGGCCCGTTTCCATGTCAAGAAATTGAATTTAGCAGGAGCACACTGGTAAATTTCCAATACACACTCCAAAAATTGCAACCCCAAATGGTCTTTAGATGAGAAGGTGGATGTTGGACTGTCTCCCTTTGTTGTCTTTATTGTTTCAAGGAGTGATGTCCTCTTTCCAAACACAGTCAGCCTGTGTGTTCCGTGCACTAACTGATGCCAGCAGAAGACAATAATCCAATGGCTCCGTCTTTAGCTCCCATATAAACACACCGAGGACCATTAGAGTTACACTCCCCCACATTACAGCCAGCAGTTGCTTTGGTATTTCAGGCGATAACTCATCAAGCTGTATACAGTGCAATGGTGGAATGAGATGCCTGTGTGTGTGTGTGAGTGTGTGTTCCTGAGCTGTCTCTGATCACAGAGAAACCCCGTTGCTCGCTGTCGCTGCTCCCGCTGCACTGATGAGCTGCCTCTATAATACAGTCCCTGTAGTTTTGTACCCTAACTGATGTTTAATTATTCCAACACGGTGATTTGGCTGTTGCTCATGAAATATTGAAGCAGGAGCGGCCCCGAAGGCAAACTGAACGACACCAGCCTCTTTATCCCAAAGCCGCTTATCAAAGCCAGTTGACATGGACGCACATGAAACAAGGTGTTTAATGACAGTTTTGCTCGGAAAATACAAGATTTCCTCTCCACCGGTCCGCGCCGGATGCCTGTTTCCCTTTTGTATGAATAAGAAATCCGTTTCGGACCCCCGCCGGTTAGGATGTGCTCCCCGAGCCGGGCCTGAAGCCGGTGCGCCTCCCTGCTATCGAAAAGCGATTATGCAAGATCAGCTCTCTGATTACAGCATGCGGCCGGGCACTGCCTGCTAATCTGTGCTCCTTATACTCAAACAGGCAAATCTCAGGGCAGCTATCAAGCTTACCGACGGGCCCTCTGAGCTCGCAGCACCCTTTGATCCACGGTCAGTGAGTTTGTCCCCAATACAGCCATGATTTCAGTGTGACCAGGTCAGAGGGAGCACTTTCGTGATGCGGATGAGTTACAGCCGTCCGAAAAAGATAAAATTGGCCTTGCTAACTTTGATCCCTTTTTGCTGTAAATACTGCTCATGTTGTACAGGAAGTATTTGGTGGGTAAAATGGTACTCATACCCATCAAAAAGCTCAGGGTGACGTGTGTTTAGAGAGCTGAGATCCGTTTGATTTGCAGTTGTAAATCCAAAACGAATTAAGTTTAACCACTTCGCACACGGTTGTTTAAAGAAACTGCTTGTATGCCAGTTTACAGCTGATCAGCTAATGCATGTGAGTAATTACATCACATTCATCTTCATGGTGGATCGGAGGCGGTCGGCTTTAGCTGAGCCCGGACTTAAATGATCAGTGGATCTAATGTTGGATCCCCTGCTGATGGATGCTGGGATATATCCGAACCCCTCGTGCGGCTGCTCACTGAGAGGATAAAGACACAAAACATCAGTGTTTTGTGGTCCAAATTGATCCAGGCTGCGTTGCGGGTTTGTCTAATTTCAGAGGGTCACTAAAAACATCCAAGTTTGATTTATTTTATTTTTATTTACCAGAGAGTAGTTTTTCCATCAAGATCACAGCCAGAATTTTTTAATCACCAAGCAAAGTGGAGCCCCCAAACACTCCTACAAGTCTCATTAAAACAACAAAACTGTCCAGCAACAGACAATGCAATTAAATAATGAAACTTCTCAGAAATCAACACACTTGTTTTGGCCCAAGACGAACCGTTTCTGTGTAAATTGGCAAAGTGCTTGCAAAGCAATTTATTGTTTCAAACTTTCTGTAAGTGGAAAGAGGAAAAGGATCAGACTTTGAAGATACTTTCATATACAATAAGCCTTCCCCTCTCCAGTCAAAACAAACTTGACTGGAACATGTTGCTCTTTTTTCTCCCCCCACTATTTGTTGCTATAAAACAAAACTATAAACGATCCTGTGATGCTTCATGCTATGAATGGATTCCTGGGAAATGCTGACAGTTGCATCTCAAGGCTGAAAAACCATCTGTACAAATCACACATAAACCATCAGATCTGTCACCAGCTGTCATTTTGAACTCACCATAATACCATAATAGTTCACTAATACGATCAGAGTAACACATTTGTTTTGAGATACTGTTGTGTTTTGCAAAGTTTGCTTGTTTCTCTTTGTCACACCTGTTCAAGGTGTTTTTGGTGACGTGTTTGAGGTGGAATTTTGGCTTTGCAACAGTTTGGCGATGGGGCTGAGGAATCACAGAAAGGAGGCGGGGTCGCCGTTGTTGTGGACAGCAGACAAGACTCTCCACAGGCCGATCGCATTGTCGTCGGGTTACATCCGTTCCGCTTTTGATTAAAAATGCATTAAAAGTAGATAAATCCCTTCCTCTCGGACTTGGCAGGGTCTCAGGTCCGCAATACGCTGGCCTCTCCTCCCACACTCGCTGCTCTCTTGCTCCACTGTTGCGTTTGCTTTGAAACTTGCAGGTGGAAGGAATTAAGAAGAATTTTGAGGTGCAGCTTCCCAGTGTCGGAGGGTTTTTACCGCAACATCTTGTCTGCTGATGTCCAGCACGACTGCAGCGACTGTTGCCCTCGGAGCCACGTGTGTTGTCAGTGACTCACAATGTTTTGGCGTCATCCCTTTTTTTTCTGATCTCTTTCTGAATCTGGAGCCACGTCCAGGTTTCTGTGTGAAGCATGTGCTACAGCGCGCGCCTTTAATAACAGAGCCAGCACTCGGCATCGGTGGAGCGAGTCCGTGCAGAGGAAGTGAGCTCATACAGTTTGTGGCTCGCTCTCTGTTCAGGAAGGCGTTTGGCTGAGGGGGGGGGGGGGGCTTGTAAAGGTTTCTTCCTTGCATTGTTGAGTCAAACACTGACAAACCTCCCTGGTCCAGTTTGACCCCCCGCAGATTTTTCTTTTCTTTTTCAGCGAGTATCTTCTGATGTATCCAAAATGAGAGCTATTTTTCTGCTCAGCTGCAGCCTCGTTTTTCTATTTTCATGCACCAGTAGTAAATAGCTGCCTCATTTGAAGCAAAAGTACTCCCCGTCTAAACAGTCCTGCTTCTTTTCTGCTCTCCTGATGAGCAAAACGTCTCTTGGATTAGGATGAGCACAGCTGTCGGACTTCAAAGGGAGATTTCACCCGTTTGTGTGTGTTTCTGCTTTTTGATGGCTTTTTTCCCCCCTCCTACATAAATTTCCCCCCGTGCTGTTTGAGATGGGCCCTTTAATGTGTGCCTTGCTCTGTCTTGCCCCTCTGTCTGTGCTCTCTGCACCCGTTGGTCTAAAATTGACCGCACGCTCGGGTGCCTGGCAGTGCCTGGCCGTGCCAAAGCTGCAGTCGCAGGGAATTTGTGTTGTGTGCGAGTGTATGTGTGCTCGTCCATTGTGGTTTGTGCTCCTGCGCTGTTCCTTTTATGTCGGCCTTGTAGACGCGAGGGCGCGAGCGCAGATGGGTCTGCAAGTGCTGCGCTGTGGTCCCTTCTTTTTCTCCGAGCGTGGCAGCGCATCGCACACGACGCGTAGCCCACTGGAGCGCCTGTGGTTTCACAGGGGCAGGCGCGAGCTGGTGATGTTTGGCTCTGATTTCTCAAGTGCAGAATCCCTGTAACGTGTTAACAGCTGTATCTGTTTAATCATTGATGAGCGAGCACAAGTTTATCTCAAAGCTTCCTTTTAGACAACCTCAAAAAAAGGCCTAAATATTTAAAAGCGAAACGATGTCTAGACGCGATGACCCCAAACGTCTCCTCCACGACCGTTTCAGCAAACGTTGTCAGACCTGCCAAAGGTTCTCCTCTGCTGGGGGCCTCAGAGTCTGCAGAGTTTCAGTCCAGTGATCTAATTGCCTCGACTTAGGTTGTTCTGTGTTTCAGTCCTGGTTGAAGGGTGTCTTAAATCAACACAGCGGCTTTGAAAACGACTTTAAGAGGCAGATTGTTTAACTTCTCCCGTGGCTCCACTGTCGTGTCTGAAAGCGCTTCTTAGAATCTCGTTTTTTATCACTTTTTATTATCACAAACCGCAGCAACTATTAAAGCGGGTTATGAAATCTGACGTCCTCCTTTTGTGCTTTCTGTGAGAACAGATGCTCGAAGTTCAAAATACTTCCTTACGTTAACATGATACATTTAGAGCACTGCGTATACTTTGCAGAGGTATGTGTTCTCTGAATGCCCTCTTGTCTGGCATTGATTGATGTTTAGCTGTGCGTGTAATGGACGTACAAAATACGTGTGAGAACATTATAATGTCATAAAAACAAAGTTTGTTTGAAATCAAAACTGCCCCCTCTTTTTCCTCTGTGCAATGTTTACTTTTGTCTTTGAAAAAAGGGGCAAGTTTCCATGAGCAGGACTCGCCTGCACTCCTTCAGACATGTATGAAAAAAATATAACGGTCAAAATTAGAAGCCTCCATATTTGTTTTGTTAAAGTGTCATAATATGTTTCATCAAGACAGACTTAGATGTTTCAATCCATGAGTGAAAAGGGTGCTTTAACACAGGCCCTTAATCTGAAAAGCCAACCACTGAAATAAACATTTTTTCTTGGGTTTTTTCATATGATCTTCATCTATTGACCATTTCTACTGAGTCAGGAAAAGTTCCCGCCCACCTGAAACCACTGAGAAGCTGTTGTTTTCCCAACAAGCCTGCCAGTGGTGCCACAAAACAAATAAGACATTAAACCAACGAAAACAAATTAGACACAACCAATGAGCACGCAGGTTGAGACTATGATGTCATTGTTTCAGTGCTTCAGCACTTGATTTTAAAAAGTACTGCTTTTGGTCTCTGTTCGGACTGAAAAATACGTCCATAAACACCAAACCTGGTCTCCTTGTTGGCAGGACAATGGCTTCAGCTGTGAGCAGTGTTAAAGACTCAAATTCGGGATGACCACGTAAATGAGACACACATTAGGTTGAAATGAACCACTGAATTATCTGCCAGCGAACCCAACCGACCTGTATTAGGTTCACTCAGCTGATGGCGACTGCGGAGCATCAAAGTGCCCAGCAG
Source organism: Malacoctenus gilli (assembly GCA_032164315.1). Taxonomy (NCBI): domain Eukaryota; kingdom Metazoa; phylum Chordata; class Actinopteri; order Blenniiformes; family Labrisomidae; genus Malacoctenus; species Malacoctenus gilli. Next base: position 12,384,510 of record JASSRZ010000072.1, on the reverse strand, counting down.
GGAACAAACAGATTGTGGAGATCAACAGCCGCTCAACCCTTTTTCTCTGCGTCTGCTCATTTGAATCTAACAAACAAGGACATATCGTTGCTTTGTCAGGAAGTAAAATGAGACATCAGCATGTACTGTCATTCCTCCTCCTCTTCCTCGTCCCCCTATGCCTGCAGTTCCTGGGACGGTGTGGACACAATGTACAGGCGTCTTGGTTTCATAGTGGATAAGAAATGACACTTACTGCAGGCTGGCTGATTCTCAGCCTTGTTTACGCTGGCTGACTCTCAGCCAGGAGCTCAAACCATCATTAGGCAGCAAAGTGACTCAATAGTGAGACGGATCTCTATGCAGGCAGAGAGGAAGGCGACCAAGAAGGCAAGGAGGAGAGACTGATTCAGGGAATCAGGAGACACATAAAACTGACCATACTTCCTGGAATTTAACCAAACGAAAGTGGCTGCATCAGGGGTGGGCCGCTCGGACCACCAGGCCTGGGTGTGTTGTGGTCAAACCCTTTTGAAAATAAACAGTTTGGCCTAAAACAAACACAGATCACGCGTGTCAGCGTGGAGCAGATGGACGTGTAACCCCACCCACAACCCGAACAGGACAGCGGGCTGTAAACACGAGTAGCGAGGTCAAGTTTTCCCGGCTTTGGTGTGGAGCCTTTTGTGTCGACGCCCACACAAGAAAAATGCGTAAAACCAACCCCCAGCATGTCAGCCATTTATCCTGTTCAGAGCTGAACGACGATCAGCAGGATGTTTTCTCAGGAAGAGTTTGAGGTTGGAGGAATTTCGAACTGTTGCCGTCCTTTCGCGTGCTTTCACACCTGACCGTGTGGACCAGAGTTTAACTGTTGTGCTGCTCAACAAGTCAGTTTAATACATTGTTGTTGGGTACGGTTTGCGTTCCCACCTCTGACTGCTGCTCTGGTCCAGACGCCGCAGCGACGGGCTGAGCATCATGTCTCCACGACAACCGAGCATGACGACACGAGGAAGCAAGATGTTGACGTAACCAGCCATTAAAAAGGGGAAGCTTTGAAGAAGAATGAAGAGCTCTGTTGTTTTTCTTTTAGCTTCACTGTTCCGCAAAGTGATTGAGGCGTCTTCTGTGGGGGTGCTGATGAAACCCATCATCGACATCAATCTTCCTACGCAAGTTCTGAACGCCTGCGGCTTGATTCAGACCAGATATCAATGGAGCGTCATATCTTGTTTTGCTCTTTTTCTTTGCAATGATTGATCATATCTGATATCCAGGAACAACCCACTATGCAAAGCTCATCCAACTTTCTTTTTCAGCCCAAAATTTTGAATTAGTACTTGGTGCCCCCCCCCGGTGTGTTGCGAGTTCAAGCAATCGGCAGCACACCTAGACCGCCTCTCCAGGCTGGTGTCGGAGCGGCTGTTTTGTTCCACACTAGATTGTTAGGAGCGTCGTGTTCACACCTACGCTGCGGCGGTGCACCGGGTCCCGAATCTCACGACCCAGAAACGTATTCAACCACCCTCAGAAGTCAGCCGGCTCCTTTTTCTGATGTAAAAGAAAAATTGGTTTGGAAAAAGGCGGCGTATCATACGAGAAGGGCGTCTCGATGAAAAAGTGGAGCCGTCACACTGTAATGAAGACGATAAGCATATGGTTCCCACAGACTTGCAAAATAACAACTGAGTAAGAAGAGTGATTAAACAGTTTTTTAGACGTGGCAGGTTATGAATCTTCACTGCAAATTGCCTGCTGGTGAAAAGAGGTGAATTATACTCCTTTAAAGTTGGTTTAATGGACCGTAGGACGGGAATACTGATGACTGGCTGCAGATCAGATGGATTCAGCCTCTTAAACACAACGAACCCACACCTTTTCTTTTTAAATTACACACACACACACACGCACGCACGCACGCACGCACGCGCGCGCACACACACACACACACACACGCACAGGGTTACACTCATGCATATGTCGTTGAGTGCGTTAAATCTGCATTTGCAGTAATTGTACAAGCCGAGACAGGACCCTCGTGACAGAAGGTAATCAGAGGTGTTAAAAGTACTCTGTGGAGTTTGTGATCACTAATGGTGCTGTGGAGCAGCAGCTCCTCGAGGAGCCTTTCGGATTTGTTTGTGCAACACCCACACGAGCATGCAGGTACACGGCGGGGCAAAGTTGTTTGTAAAGCTTCTTTCACCATGAAGGTAATTGAGTGTGCTCCAGGACAGAAAGAGGGCAACTTTAAAATAAACCCAACAGAAGAAACGGTAAAATGCACGACAAGATTAAAGAAACCAACTTATCGATTGTGCGAGAGGATGAAACAGTGCAGAGCAATTTATCCCCAATCAAAGGGTTGCGAAAAGCCGTGTTTACCCATTTATAGATTGATTCCTTTCCTTTGTTGGACTGATTTGAATCGTTAAACTTCCATCTGAATCGCTGTTTCCTTGTCAGGTGAAACATGGTTAAATGCCATAAAACTTAACCACAGTCATGCAGTCATCCCTCATTGGCATCATAGCTGTCATCCTCTCTTGCAGGCAACTTGTCAGTCTCCGCGAGCAAAGGTAAACAAGAAGCTTACGAGGCTCTAAATCCTTCAGTTTACACACTGTCTGCTGGTTAATCTGAGGCTTCGGCCGTCCTCTGACCTGAGGCTGACTCTGTGGACGCCTCCAGCACAGCCTGAAACTCTCTGCGTGCACCAGACGAAGACGCTGCAGAACGTGATAGGACGATAGATTCACCAACTACTGCTAGAATTGTGCTTTAAAATCGACCCACTATTTGCCAGCAGTCTCAATATGATGTACTGTGAGCAACAGCTGAACTCTTCCAGGTTTCATTTAAACTGAAAACAGGAATCACTGAGGTTGCAACCAGTTATTGCAGTAACTGATAGAAGAGATTTAACCCAGGTCACTGCAGAGTTCTCTGTTTTTTATGTCACTGTCCAATCGTGTAACCGTGAGAGCAATGTGTGCTGAACCGATCCTGTGGCCCAGTGGACGGCTGCCTGTCCCGAGCCCCCCTCTTATGCTCCGCCCCCGACAGTGAGAGAGGTCATTGTCATTTTATTCAGTTCAATTCTTTTACAGTCGTTCAGTTTTGTCAGGGAGTTGCCCGGTTGCTCCCAGATTCACTCCGCGTGATGTCACCGGCTCCGAGCGTGCCGCCAGGGTCGTAAAGAGTGATTGATGGAGTTAGGAAGGAAAAATAAAATGAGCCCTGCGGCAGATGATCACCTCAGCATCGGGATCGCAACGCCGCAGAATCAGTTCAGCGCTGATACAAGCGACAGACAATCACGCCTCAGCCAAAATCTACAGATGAAGCGGTGAATAACTTTCAGATAACTCTGGAACCATGCACCCACCCACCATCCACCCACCCACCCTCCACCTGCCTGCCCTCCAAACCTGAAGATCCTGTCAGATCCCCGTTTGTTTTTGTTTGTGCACCTTGATGTGACATTGAGTGATGAATAAAAACTATTCAAGGTATTTTTTTAGTGGATCCTCACTTTATAGTTTGCGCTCATGGAAGTTGTTAACAGTGTTGTACAAGATTCAGAATGTGACCTTGGTGAGTCATGACAAGTGCCTCACACTCAAAATCAGACACAAAGCTATTTGATTTTACTTCCTGATACCGGTTCTGCATTCTTAAAAGCTTCACTCAAGCTGGAGTAGCATTTGGTTTTTATTGTAACACATTTAGAAGCCTGGTTATAACATCTGCTGGTCTTTAACACCTTTTTTCAGTCAAATCGCTTGTCTACTCTAATTGCAATGTGCTCCAACACTGTTGTTTGTTTACATCCTCACTTGTCACACTTCCATCTTGGGTGGACTGATGATTTGTGAGAGGAACATCAATCTGTCTGAGGTGAGATCTGAAGAGAAGCCAAAACTCTGAATCCGCCATGAATGTACAAGAAGCTTTAGCGACTGACGCTCCCTTCCAGCAGCTTCATTTTAATGCGCTGGAAACACTCGAAAATTGATCAGCATGTCTCGATGTTTGAGTGACTGCCTGGTTTGCTTGTCCGTGTAGATGTTTGTACATTTTATACTTTTGACTTGCGGACTACCCGAACCCCTCCGAGGCTCACGGCTCTTGTTTTGATGCCGGGTGGGATGCCTGTCTGGGTAATGACTGCTGACACCGGCGTGTGTTCGCAGATGAGGCTGTCGAATCTTCACAGGCAGTATGACATCTGACGTGAGTGCAGCGTGTTCGGGCTTGTTTGATTTTTTTTTTTTTTTTTTTTTTAGGAGAAGCATTTGTAGCATTATCTGTCGTTCGTTTCTGTCTTCCATCGTTGCAAGTATGCGGGACATTCGACTCGGAGGTTGCACTCGACTTCACCATTGTCATTTTGACTGACAGCATCACAAAATACTACTTAGTGTCCTGTCAGTACGTTTCCTTTTGAGCCTTGAATGCAGGAATGCAACGCTGGTAGAAACCTCCAAAATGAAAGGATTGTTTGACATCACTTCTTAACATTGTAATGCTCCTACAATGTCACTGAAAATATGTTTGGATTAGTTACAAAAACAGTGGAAGTTTTTCGCGAAAAGTCAAAATATGAAGTTAGTCACAATATAGTTTTAGAACTGTTAAGTGAATGACAAAAATGGTGTTATTGTTACTAACTAGAATATGTTATTGCAAACTGCTGTTCTGCTTGTTGTTTGTTCTCTGTAGAAGAAATGTTGCTTCTTGAGATTTCACAAGGAAAACAAGAGTTGTTCTTGAAATCTCTACACAAGACCGACAGTAAAAAGAAAAAGTTGTGTAGCCTGATGTACTTTCCCGTCGCTGAAAAAGAAAAACCTTTTCAACCTTCATTTTTCTAGGGAGAACTAAGATTGACACGCTCACATATGAGTGAAGAAAGGCTCCTAAATTGGTACCTATGTTCTGGTTGTGTTCCTCCACTCCTTCCAGGATTCGTCCATGAACCTAAATGACCTCACTGACCTCGTTGTTAATGTTCGTTGGATGATCTGAGAAACAGATTTCAGGGTTGTTGTGTGTGGTTTTTTTGCCCAGATCGTGTAAACGTTGGAATGAGGGAACTGCTGATGCAGCGTTGACCCGGTCGTGTCAGGCGGGACAAAGTACAAGCCTGAATTAGGTTAACTGGAATTATAATGTGGACTTTGCATGAGTGTGTCGCCAGCAGCGTTGTGCTGCGGTGATTAATGTGTGGGTCAGTCGGCCTTGCAGGGTCGTCCTGGCAGATAAACGGAGCCCCGCTGCAAGATTGTGACTTAGCATTTCGAACATCGCATAAACGGCTTATGTGGATGTTAGCTAATGTAAGTTGGGTTCTCATGAGCGGGTTTGAGCTCATTGCTTCATGTTTTTCAAAGTGGGATATTGAGTTAGGTACAAACTCTCTGGCCTCGGTCCTCTTGGCGCGGCTCCGCTCGCCTGTCAGTCGAAGCGTCCTGCAGCACCTTAACTCCGGGCTTTTGTCGATGCGCCGCCTGCTTTCTACCTCTGCCCTGGTTCATTACAACAAGGGAGACAACGACCCAGAATCGAGTTGACCTGAACGCTTTAAATCAAGGCTCCACCGGAGGAAATAAATTCTCTCCCCAGCAGCTCGCCCAGCGCCAACTAGGACAAGTAATCCAGACAGAATAAAAACGTCCTCTTGGAGGACGCCAAGGGAGAGAGGCATGAAGGAGGGAAGACGTGATAAGCCCAGAATGGAAGAAAGGAGGAGCTGGACGGGTGACTGCAGAGGTTGTACATCGATTCAGTGGCTTAGTTTTCTGCTTGAAATCAAGGCAGGTTATCGCACAGTTCTCCAGGTCCACTAGAGCTAAATAAATACCCTAAAACAAATCGCAAACAATCAATTTCGTCATTCATGCAAGATCATTTTGCTTCATTCGAAAGCTTGAAGTACAAAAAAAAGTGACCTTACATGTGGTAAGATATTTGGCAAAGAATTCCAGGGTATAGATGTTGTATTTGTTTATGTTAGTAACTGAATTGAGATGTTGCCAGTCCTGCATTTTGTCAGCTTCAGCTCCATTTATGACCTTGTGCAGGATAAGATAGGTGTAGGTGATGACTGTATTTCAGTGAAGGCAGCTGATATTCAGATGGCAGCTAAAACCCAGAGATGGTTTTGCTCAAAATAGCCATTAAGGCTTCTGCCTTCAACTTTAAGCTCTGAAAACATCCGTGTGTGTGTGTGTGTGTGTGTGTGTGTGTGTGTGTGTGTGTGTGTGTGTGTGTGTGTGTGTGTGTGTGTG
>JASSRZ010000072.1:12323277-12358681 GCA_032164315.1 Malacoctenus gilli | reverse complement strand
CCTTCCTTCCTTCCTTCCTTCCTTCCTTCCTTCCTTCCTTCCTTCCTTCCTTCCTTCCTTCCTTCCTTCCTTCCTTTAGAGTGTTTAAAAATCAGAGGTTGGCGCTAAGCTTGCTAAAATGCTATTCTTCCCGATTTATCATTTGCCGGGAAACATAAATAGTAATCAGGTATTTCTGAAGTTCGTTTGTGGGACCTGGTAAATAATAAAACCCAGATTCACTTGTCAGCTGCAGCAGTATGTTCATGTTCCCTCCTCATCTATATTTCACACTTCATAATAACGCGCCAGCCTGTTTCCCTTCAATCTGCAACATTGGACACAATGAGAGCGCTTTTCTTTCTTTCTTTTTTCCGAGGCTTTTGTCAGTTCTCCCCTCCACTGACAGTGCTGCAGCTAAAAAAACCACTTGCTATCGCTGCTGTTTAATGAGGGTGACCATAAAAGCGGGACAGATAAAACAGGAAAAGGCGGGCGGGATGTGGCGGTGCCCACACAGCTCCAGTGGCAGCTGGCGAGCTCAGGAGCCTGATAATCTCCTCTCTCATTCCCTTCGGTCCCCAAATGCTCGATCAGGCGTCATGACTCCACACGCTGTGCTGCTCCGCCACGCCGCTCGCGGGCTCCGGACGTCTTTGTACAGAAATACTACGTGACAGCGTTGTGGATTTAGCTGCACGCTCGTTTCACAATGGGTTACGTAAGAAAATAAAGGGAATAAAAAAAAAAAAAGAGTCGCTCATAGGATGTCATAACACAAAATGAATTCCTCTGTTTATGCAGACAAACATAGAATCAGTCTTCAGGCAAAACAGTAATGTGTAAATCCAAATGTGTGCGGACTTTTCGAGTGGTTTGCGATGGAAAATGCTTTTGTAAGCAGGCAGGGGAGAGATGCAAGAACAACAACCACGACGATGATGACTCTGGGAGACTGAGATTGACTCTGACCCGAGGCTGACTCTGCCGGCCTCCAGGCCATAATAAGATGAGAGGTCGGATTGGCTGGAGGAATTATCTTGATTGGTCGGGGTGGATGAGTTGTTTCCTGCAATTCTTGTCCTGCTCTATTTTTCTGCTTCTCTGCAGATGCATTCAGAGCTTCAGGCAACAAGTGTGAGCTCAGGCCTGCAAATATCCATGTGATTGTTGGTACACAGGCTTCATAGAGGCAGCGCTGGCTGCTTGTTGAACATTTTGTGAGCTTCATAAGTGAAGAACTGTGTCTACATGTTTAATTCATTTGTTTAGGTGTGTTGTTTGTCACCGTTCCCACCGATACAATGTCCTTTGTGGAGGCTGGGGGAGCAGACAGATCCAGACACAATAAAACTGCGCTGGGTGTAATGTGTACTCGAGCTGGAATGTATTCGTGCCAGAGTGACAAGAGAAGAAGAAAGTTTTCATCTGAATGTTTGAGGTTTGGTGAATGTAAATAAACTTTTTAGAGTGCGCCTGCAGCGGTACAAAAACAGGCCCCCTCTGAGTGCGCTTGTCTAAAAAAGAGAGGGAGCGCAGAATAGTATTTAGGAGACGACGGGGTGGAAAAGGGACGCGTCCTGAACCCGAGACCGCTTCTCCTCGCCCCACGGCTGCCACCATCCCGAGCCCTCTGCCCCCTCACAGCGATGAGGGTTGATGGCTGTGAAATTACTGTGAAGCACCTCGGTGTCTTGGCCTGCGTCTCTGTAGCTATTGAGACTGATAGGATTGCTCCTCTCCTGAGAAGCTCTATTCTGGAAGAAAACCAGCAAGCGGGGTCAGGAAGGATGTGCAGCACGCAAACCTCAATGAATGCAAGTCATTCATTTAGTTCCATTGCGATGCTGCTGATATCATTAGTAATTCAACTGAGGACAAAACACAGACTTTAGGACTCATTTTGTTCAGTTTTTGAACACATAAAATGAATTTGCTTGGATTAAAAATCAGAGATTCCCATCTTGAGGTCTCTCTTGTGGGGGCCGTCAGAATCACAGAGGATCACAGATTCAAAATTGCCAATGATAAACAAAGACACATTCCCAGGGCTTTTATTTTGAAGGCAGCGTTTGGCTTCACTTTAATGTTTTGGCAAACCACGGGTTGGACTGGGCTTCTGAAGCATTGCTTAGAAGCATTCAAAGGCTCCTTGAAGAGATGATCTGGAGCCACTGCTTTCAGATGCTGCGCCGGCAGATAAACCAAAGAAAAAAAAGACAAAGCTGGCGTCAAATTACAGACCTTCAATGCAGCATGTAGGCTGGTTAAAAATGTCCTCTTCAAATCTGGTGACTGAAACTGAATTGCAATTTAAGAGAGCTTCATGAAATGCCACATTATGAATCTAAATTGCAAATCACCAAAAGCTACTTGAGTGGATTTAACATTTTGAGGCAATCAGCGCCTGCAGGTGTTTAGATAATTGAAAGTGGGCAATAATAAAGACTCTCTGTAAGTCCCTCGCTAAGTGTCTTAAATCCTCCGCCTTGCAGAATGAGCAGGTCGCTGCCTCGCAGCTCTGCTGTCATTTCCTCGCGATTGTTTGTATTGTTGAAGCTGTTTTTAGTGGGAAAGTGACAAACCTGTCCAAGTGTCTGAAGGCAAAAGTGTTTGTGTTTGTTTTTCTCACTGGATGGCAAATTTAAAAGCAGACTTTCTGGGAGCGGGAGGACGCCATTATGGTGGCCGGAGTTGTGTATGAAAACAGGCAGACAGAGCTTTAAGAGCGGCTCCTCGCAGCAGGTCAAGACCCACGGTGGACTTGAGTCGGCGGAGATGTCACGGGAAGACGTTCTTAAACCAGTCGATCATCCAGCAGAATCCAGTGAAGCCTCCCGATGCCTTGAAGAGCTGCAGGCAGGAAATTCACTCGTTTGCCAAAGCCAAGATGGAACGCTGCAGATTTTTATATCGTGATTTAAATCACAACATCCTGCAGGATTTCTGCACCTGTTTTTTATTAGATCATGTTATTTTTAGGCTCATCAAGCCTTTGCTTGTTTGTTTGCTGTATGAATTGTAGTATCGCAGTTTTGATTTACTTTCTGTCACGATAAAGGGTTGTGGTCAGGTGACCACACTGGCCTCCTATTGGCTGAATGAGGAAGTGCTCTCATTTTATCAACTGTGAGTTGCTCAATTTGTGGTTCAGTGGTATTTTTAATTGAAGTCTTGGATCCTTGACAGACAGTTGAAAAGACCAATCTGGCTTTGTGTCAAAAGTGTGACATTTTTCCGAGATTGGATTGTGTCTCGAGTCTTGCTCACTGTACTCTGTGTTTCATTCTGTTTACACCTTGTGCTGCAAGCCTTTTTATTGCTGATTTTATAACCAGATTTCATTGAATCGCCAGAAAAATATATAAGCTTAGATTCCACCAAGCCAAAGAGCGGCCATCATACAACCAAACGTGTCCTTTTGTTTCGTGCTGGCAGAGATCTTCCTGACTTGTTCTCATGAGATTGGCAGCAGGGCCAGAAGCAGCTCTGTTTTGCCTCCTCTTGAACTCGCTCTGTTTTGCAGCTCCGTGCGTTTCCCACCCCTGAACTCTATTCATTCACTCACTCATGTGGCAACACACTAATTACCACTTATCTCCCACTGAAAATCACAAGTTGGAGCTCCGTGTTCGAGAGGCCTCGCTCAAACTGCACCTTCCATATTTAGCCGTGCGGTTTCTTCCTTCAGTTCACCACCTTTTTTCCCCCTGTCATGTCTTCAACACAGACGAAGAATAAGGCCCTCTTCCACTCTTTGTGCCATTAATGCCTGTAAGGAGTAGAACTCACATAGATTTATATTGGGTGTTTTTCCACGTTGTCGTTATTTGTTTCTAAATGAGGTCTCAGAAGAGCGCCGTCTTCCTCTCGTTTCTTATTAGACTTGTTCTGCCTTTTCCCTCTGAGGCTTCAGACAGGCTTCACTGCGCTCTCACATATGGTGGCAAATAAGTGACATTAACCCTTTTACTGCCCGCTCAACTGAGTGTTAGAGCAAACTTTGAGTGCCTCTAATTCAATGATAAGACTTTCCATTGTAGCTTCAGTTTAACTTCACTCGCTTCCACTTGGTAAAAGTACACATGCCAAATAACACAAGGTGGGACTCGCCCTCATTGACTGTTTTTGTGGCTTCAAACAACATCTTTCATTATATTGTTCTATCCTCACATTTCCAACGTGATTGGAGGTCACAGTATACATGCAGGTATGCTTTTTTGCATGTTCATGGATTGACGCATGCATCTTTTATGAGAAGTCTTGCTGTCGACTTTTAAATTGATCTGAGTGTTTGTTTCTTTTGAAAAAAAAGTCACGGGAGTTCACAGAACACATTGAATCTCATCTCAGATTGCTGCTGAGTCTGAATCCTCAACATCTGTGACAGACGTGAAACATTTCCAGCTATTTGAGCCACCAGCAGTTGTAATTTTTGTCCCAACTCCCCGAGCAGCAATATCTGCTGGTCGGTCCATCGGGCCGGTTCTGACGCTCCTCCCCAGACGGTGAATCTGGCTGACTTTACTGACCCCCTGACATTTCCTCTGACGCCATCATGAGGTTGACATTTATAGTTTTCAGAGCACGTCTCGGCAACTTTTTTTTTTCTGGATTGCTGAGATAATGATTTCAATTTTACAGCCAATTAAAGTTTATGAATGTCTGCAAAGCTGGGCTGTTTTCTCTTCAGCTGTTTAACCCTCGTCCCGTTGGGTGTGGGTATCTGTGTGCGTGTGCGTGCAGGCGTGTGAATGGATGGTGGAAAAGTTGCTTTGAGTCTCAAAGTAAAGAAAACGTGAGTCGTTTTTCAACCTGAAGATTTTGTTCCTTAAAACTGTTGTTTTATAAGGCACAATTGTAGTAAACAGAGTTGTTTGACAGCATATGGTGTTTGAGGAGCACATCTGAAAATATGCCTGAAGCCCATATGGTAGAATGAAGGTTAATGCTGCTTCTACCATCCAGCTCCATTACAGCCAGCACTGTGAAAAAACACACAAACTAGTTGGATCATAAAGCTCCAACTAGTTAGATGCAGCAACTATAAAGATCCTTGCTGTGTCTGTGGTCACTTCTACTCCTTGTTTCTAATGGTGCTCCTGTTCTTGGCTTCACACGCCAAAAATAGCACCCCCTCCAGACCTGTAAGGGGGTCTTGGCTGCTCTGCAATGATGCACGACGTCACTCTGCTTGTCAGGTGCTGCCATTAACGTGCGTTTTGTCAGAAGGATGAAAGCGTGATGAGCCGAGCACATGAAAAGGAGCCATGATGAACAGGCCCAGTGCAGGGTTGACGTGAGGAAGTAAGTGTTGCAGCTTTGTGTCACATCGCATCGTGATAATGTTGCACCGAGACAACGGAGGGACTGGTAATCTTCAGACGCTTCGCCCTCGGGGACATTAGAGAGGTGGACGTTTGATGCAGATTCACCTGCAGGTGAACGCTGACTTGAAGCCTCTTATCCATCCTGAAGTTCATTCCAGGCAAACAGTTTTTAGTGTGTCCTCAGTCTTTCTCACTCAGTTATTTGTCCTCTTGGCTTTCATCATGCAAAACCTCTGCAACCTTTCAAGTATAAGGATGTTTTCGGGGAAGTAATCATGTAAACATAAATGTACATTATGTTAAACAAGTCTTTGAAAAACTGCCTCTGTTCTGCTCAGGCTGGTGAGGCGTCTTTGTCCTGGAGCAGCACAAACTACCGAGCCGTTACAAGACTTTATTTATTCACTTGTCGGGTTAAGCTGCAGTGACCTCTGACAACTGCAGTGTAAGCTGCCCGCTGTCTGTCATGCCTCATATGCTGTGACGCTGATCACTACGAGGGTGTGAGCTTAACCCGGAATAATGTGGACTCTATCAGGCTGCTTTGAAATGTGCTTTGTCAGAGCTCCACGTCAAAGTATGAAAACAAGCCTTTTATGGAGCATTTAGTGTTATGTTTTGTGTTTGTTTGTGCACTAATTAAAATCTGAATTAGCAGCTGAATATATTAGCAACTAATAAGTGAGATTTCCCAACACAGTCAGAAAATAATACACAGGAAAGTCGAGTAAGTCCACTGAAGTTTTTTTGCCAACCAAAGAAAACTTTGACTTTATTTTAAAAAAGGAAGTTCAAACGTTTGTTTTGGGGTTTATTGGCTTATCCTTAAAACACACTAATTCATCCTTGTGTTTACCAGCAATGCTGTTTGAAACAGGGAAGCTAGAAACAAGAGCAGTTCTCAAGAATATCAGTCAAACTGTCGTTTAATTGACTCACCGACATGACTTGTAAACTGCTGGTGTGTCCCTGTTTCATTTGTGATTTGGTGCTTTAACACTGGAAAAGAAACTGCCGATGAATCTTCTAGAACACTGAAACAATAAAGCATCTCGAGCGCCTCTGACTCAGTCACCTCCAATCAGGTCTGAGAGCAAACAGTTTGCATTTATTGCATCGAGTCTGCTCGCGTCATAAAGCGGCATATGGCTTTTTTGTGGGGAGGTTCACTGATTCATTCAGCGGAGTGAGTGTGATCACTTTTCCTGCGCTTCATCTTCCCTGGTGACAAAATTAGGCCACTTCTCTTCGGGCCAAATCAGAGCTCCTTCACCACCAACACATGTCTGCTCTTTCCTCCCCGTCATCATCATCGTGGCTGATTTTATGTGACATTCAGAGCGGTTGATTACTCAAGTGGAATTTAGCATTTCATTTCCCTGAGCAGTGCTGCGACAAAGACTTGTATACTTGAGCGGGTGTCATCTGTCGAACGCTCCCGTGATTAGGAGGGCGCGTCCTGCTCATCTGACATCTGTACGTTTTGGGAAGCTGTCTCCGTCTTCCGCTCGCTGCCGCTGGACTCTGAGATTTCCCAGCTTTTTTCTCTTGTCTCTTTTCCTCCTGTCAGCCGTTTTGTGATTAGAACAGCTCCCATGAAGTCTCAGACGGCCTTCGGGTCAACAAAACTCTCTTTCTGCTCTGTCTGCTGATCTCTCTGGCTGCCCCCCCTCTCCTCCTCTGACACCCCCCCCTAAATTGAGATGCCTGCCGCTGGACGGAGCTCCTCCAGCTGTTGCTGCTCCGCCTGACACACAGTGGCACCGCTGCCTCCTTCCAGCCGTGCCGGCTCACGTGCCTCAGCTGGGGGGAGCGACTAATCCTGGTCGTGTGACATAATTCAGGATTAACAATGCTCGAAGAAAAAGTGGGAAAAAGGAACGGGGAGAGATGCAAAAATGGAAACAACCTAATTGTTTATCCTCACATGCTCAAAGCTCGTCAGACCAAAGCCTGTTTGACATCTGTGCTTTCTGCAGGTTGTTTGAATAGCGACATGCACTGGACCAGGAAATTGTCTGCAAATTGGCTGATTTGATTTCACATTTGACCACGTTCCACTGCTGTTGAACTGTATCACGGATACAAAGATGACCTCTGCGTCATTGTGTGCTTTACTCTGACTCACTTTGCCAGTTTCCAGCAGTTTTTTCGTTATTTACTTTTGTTAGGGAATAAACGCAGGACTCGAAGAGGCCCTCGCATGAATGTTGCAGTAATTTTATTACTGTGTTTTGCCAGTTTGGGAGCAGCTTTAGTGAACCGTGCGGTAATAAGCAGGAGTCTGCCAACAGGCTTCTCTGAGATCTCGCGCTCCTCCCGACTTTCACATCAGTCGAGTCTCCCGGGAGCGCCCCGACTCCTAAGTTAACTCCTATTTCCATGGTAACTGTGGCAGACAGAGGGAGGTCCAGGCAGCCGTGGCCCAGAGCTGCTCAGCTGCAAAGGCGCAAACTGTGCATTATCACTGCTGCCCCTGCTTCTGCCTCGACTGCTGCCCCTGCAGGCAAACCAACGACTGCTGCCTCTGCCCCCCTTATTACTGGCGCCTCTGCCCCTCCTCTTACTGCTGACTCTGCTGGCGGCCCCTGCTTTAGCTGCTGCTGGGTCCGCACCTTCTGGACCTGTCGTAAATCTGAAAAAAAAATGTTGCTACCTGTTGTTTCTATCCTCACATTTATCAACAGGAACTATTTCAATGTAAAATCTATAAAAAAAGACTCAGAGCCTCACTTGTGTCACCAACCACATTGCTCATCACTCATCACCCGTTCACTCGTGCCGTCATACATACACTCATAAGCAAATTGCAACACCTTCCCCGCAAATTGCTTGCACATCATTCTGAGTAAATTTGTGGTCAATGTTTTGCACAAGGACACTTCAAAGACGGGCCGAGACAGAAGATGGTACCAAACTTTTTATTCGGAAAGTCGACCAGCTCGACGAACTGAGACACATTTGCCTGAATTTAGATCCGAGAAAGCTCTTTAACTTCCAATAATGATAAATCAGGAACATTTAGGTGGCCGTGGATTCATTTGATACAGGTGGCCACAAGTCATTTCACAGCACTAACAATATTTTTGTGTTATTTTGAAGGCTTCGGGAGAAAAAACATCCCCAATCTGGTAGTTGTCGGAAAACTCTTGATAGAAAAGCTGGCGCTTGCTGGGAAACAGCAGGCAGCGTGACAAAAAATGGTGAAAATAAGCATTACACAGGAGTGAAAACGGTGACCGAGTGGCAGATAAATCCACGAGCGGGTCTGCGCTTTAACAGCGGCGATGATTGAAGCCCACCTGCCCGGGTGCCAGCTTGCCGGAGGCGTCGGCCCGAGTCGGAGTTGATCCACTGCCGCCAATCCCCCAAATGCTTGTTCAGCACCCTGCTGCTCCCCCCACGTTTCTCCACACCGCCTCCTGCCGTCTTCCGGGGCGTCTCCACCTGCGCGCCGACTCATTGAATGAACAGCCATCCGTCATTAATCCTGCAAAAGGAGTCTGGATTATCCAGTAAGGATTAGATCTCGACAAAACAAACAGGGCGCAGCAAAGCTCCCAACACCAGCAATGTCGGGCCTCGGAGCACAGGTTTGAAAGTCTCACAGCATGCACTCGCTGGGAAGACACACTTCAAAAGTAGAGATTAAAATTTAAAGGAGAATAATTTATGTTTGACGTCAATCCGCCACATTTTGGTGAAGTCTATATGTGACGATTTCTACATTCTCTTGAACTTGGAGCTTTTGAAGTAAAAATGTCAACACGAATACTTTTGATGAGAGATTTTAAAGACCTGAAGGATCAGAGGGTGGATGAGATGCAAGTTTCAGATTTGATAAAAAAACGCCAGCGAAGCCACAAACTTGTTCTCCACTGTTCTTATCTGCTGTGACCCAGAACGTGAAAAAAGCCAAACGAGGGAAGTGGAGTGAAGCCAAGCTGCAAATAGAAACTCGTGCAGCCGGCTTTGGCATGAGGAGCAAAATCAGGGCAAACTATGCTCCCCAAAATATCTCTCTCTCTCTCTCCTCAGCATCATCATTGTTAGAGCAGTAATTACCTCCACTGTTAACCACAGAAGATGGAAAAACAGCCCGTAAAGTACAGGTTTTGTCACGAGGTTTCCTTGTAACAGTGCCTCAAACAGGAAGTTGTTGGTACTGCTTGCTGTTTAAACCGTTGGAATGCGAAAGTGAACCAAATCAAACGAACATAAGTTTTTTGTGTTTATTTATACATTGCTTACTTATTTCAACTAAATCTCTGGATGAATCTCGTTGTGGAAGAACCACATTGATTTCATTCTACATTATTGTCACTGCTTGCTGGTCGAATATAGAGCAAGACTATTGGCTTTGTCGTTAAGAAGTAACCCGATCAAGTTGATGCGTTTTTTTTTAAATACGAGTTGATTTTACTCCTTCTGCCACAAACCCTAAAAAGACTCCTGCGTTTCTTTTGTCGAGTGATGTCAGCAGGCATCGCCATTGTTGTGTTACCACCGGGTGTCCAGACGGCGTTCATCATTTTTTATTTGTCCTGATCCACTCTGCTGTTTGTTTTGTCGGACCACTGTTTTCCTCGCGGTGACCCAGAGTCCACCTGTCCGGTCCCGATCGACACTCTGTTGTGTTTTCCAAACTGCCTCCCTGCGCTGCCACCCCGGCACATCTGTTAAAGCAGCGTAACATACAATCAAAACCCTTTAATGTCTCATCACGAGGAAGATAATTATAACACACGGCGGAATGCTAATTATATCAACCATCTTCTCTCCCAGCGTCCTACTAAAACCAATGTCATTTAGCTGCTACTTACAGACGAGCCGAATGGCCTAGTTAGTGCTCAGTGGACAGGGAGGCAGAAAGCAGCTGCCTGGAGAGCATTTGTGGCTGTGTTATTTTGTGGGGGCCGCTGCACCGACATTGTTTTGGGCTATTTGGCCGTTCTGATATTTAGGTGTCTCGTTCCTGGGAGCTGATGTACGCCGACGAGCGTGTGCAGGTACATCAGCTTCTGTCCATTTGTGGCAAATTAGTGAGAAACGATGGAAATGGGATGGTCTCCAAACCAAATGATGGAAAAACTTGCTGGCGATATTTCTCCGATTTACCCGAGTACTGAGAGCTGAATGGAATATCGTCAATGTACTGATTGTTTTCTGGACTGTATCACGTGTCTTTTCCCCTCAGTCCGTAAAAAGAGTTTTTGTACGTCAGTATAAATCTGTGAACTTGCTGAGACGAGAGAAAGAAACTAAACTGGAAATTCGAAGTAAGTTTCTTTTGAATATTTTCAGATTCAAAACCCTGCACAAATCATTATGAAGGCAACAGATTATCAGTGGTAAGACTTTGAAATTGGGTTTATTTGTGCTTCGTCTTGGGTTTTTTAAACATTTATGCAGCTGAATTTGAACTCTTTAGCATTCAGAATTGAAATATCTAATGTTTAAAGTCAACAGGAAAAACTTCGGGTGCGTGGCATCCAATCATGTTTTGCTGTGCACTTCAGACAACAAAATACTCTCCTGGTGTGTTTGCTTGGTGTATATCAGCATCCTCTTCCCAGTGTTTCACAGTTTGAAGTGTTGTAGAGCACTGTAACGTGTCGCGTACGCAACATAAACCACTCTCTAATCGGTATCAGCAGCTCTGTGAGATTTAGGGCCTCTCGTGGCAGCTGTTATTGCAGGACAACAAATATTTGCCTCCTCAATATCCCAGAGAGAGATACACTGGAAGGAAAATCAATTCTCCACATTGACTCCTCTGCACCTGCAGTCACGCAGTGCCTCTCATATCACAATCTTGACTTGATCCTCACTTCAGTGGAGATACCCCCCTTATCATAGATGGCTGGTTGTGAGATACGAGCCCACGAGGAGACGGCTGTGAGTCAGCTCAACCCCGGCAGCAACAGCAGCAGCGCCATTAGCTGTACTGTAGACTCCTCGTCTTGCGAAGAGACCGTCTGTCATCAGAAAGCCTTGAAGGTACCTTGTAGCGTGTTTCCGGGCCCCCCCGGCTGGGGAATTTAAAGTCTCGACATGTGCGTCTGTTATGAGGGGCTCAGCCCTCTGTTATCTGACAGGGATTTCCTGGGCAGGAATAAGAGAGCTCATAAGATGAATCCCGAAACGAACCCTGAACGGATCCTGATCTGTGTAGCTGCGCAGATGGACGGCCGGTAGAGAGCCTCACTCTCGGATCTGATATGATTTGTGAGGACTCTTTGTAACCTTGTGACAACAAAACTGATCCGTGCGAATACATGTACCTAAAATTAAGTTGCTGAACTTCTCCTAATGGAAAAACACCACACACTTATCAGAAAACCTTCTGTTTCTTCTTTGAGAAATTCGTTTTTTTAGGCCTTTTGCTCACGTTGAATTTGCACGATTACAAAACAGTTCACACGTGCACATGAAATAAAACACGGTGGACTTTCTTGCTCTCTGCTGCATTTAAGAATGACACATTTGCTCCGTCTCATACTGAATCAGACCACTGACTGTTTGGACCTTTACGGGTGAAAAATGTGCCTCTGTATCTCTGAGAAATCAGCATCCCCGCAGGAAAGCCCTCCTGGGAAAGGTCAGTGTCACCGCGTTGAAACAGCGAGCAGGATTTACAGTTTTAATAAGAGGCGACGTAGAAATCTATGGAATCGTCACATCAGTATTCATGACTCTGGGTCCTGCTTGGCGCTCGTATCACCGTTTATACGAGCAGCCTCTCATCAAAGATCAACGTTCAGGAAAGTTATGACGAGAACCGTTTGCAACATGTAGCTATACACGCACACGCACGCACACACAGAGTTGTAAGATAACAGGAAGGAAGGGCGGGTTGCTCTTTCCGTGGCGTTATTTGTTGATGTATCTTTTATCTTTTTGGACGCATCTCCTGCAGCGCCGGCTCCTCCCTCGCTGGGAATTTATGGGACCTGCCCAGGAAAGGGTTGCAGGAGATTTTGAGCAGCGCCATGCTGCTGGATTGTGGGGCGGCAGATAATCACCATGGTGATCCTTGGATGTAATGGACTGCTTTTTAGAAAGATTTTTGTGTTTGCGTGTTTGCGCCGTCCCACCGGGCGTTGGCACAGACAGATAGGAATCACATTCAAGCTTTATGTCGCCCAGCTCTGGTTTTTTTTTTGCTTTCTGCCATTTCTCTCCTCGTACGTTTTGATAACTCACGGCAGCGTTTATCCCGTTTCTTCACCTTTCAGCTTTATGTGACATATCTTTTAAACGCCTCCTTTTACAGAGCTGCTCTGTCAGAAAGAATAAAGTCAAGACACTTCTTCGCTGTCAGTGATCCTCAAGTCGTCTGATGCTTCCTGTGTGTAAATAATGTCCAGAAAAAAACTGTTTTGGGAAGTTATAGTTTACACTTATTTTTAGATTTCCACATATGTATGTTTGATATTTTTTCTATGTGTCAGTTGCAGCTTTTGCTTCTCGCGCTCTTTGAGTTTTGCTCGCTTTTTGAACTTTGTTGACTCGTGTTGTTTTCTCTGAAGTTCTGAGGCTCTTCAAAAGCTGCTAGCTGACACTTTATAGTGTTCTGTAATTGTAATTATACAGATAAATTTCCAATTATGAGGGTTTTGACTAAGGTAATTAATCTACTGCTAATTAAATGCGGTAATGAGTTTATGTTGGTGAAAGGACTTTTTTTTCCCCCTTCCTGTTTGTAGCTTTGATATTATTGAATGTTGGTTTTCACTTAGTTGGACAAAACGTTTCAGCAAACAAGCGTTCACCGGGCAGAGGGCATCTTAAAAGTCGTCGTTTGAGTTAAATTCAGTACCAGAATCCTCTTGTGAAGGTTCGCTATTGGCCAATACATTACGACCACTGGGCAAACACTGTGTAGGTTTCTCGTTGATGTGAAAATGGCTCCAACTCATTGAACCACGAGCTCCGCTGCACCTCTGAATGTGAGCTGTGGGATCTTGCACAACTGTGCCGTCAGCCGATCCTTGAAGTACCGCGAGTGTGACGTTGACGGACGACCACCTGCCGCCGTGTCGCCGCTGCATTGCTTTTGTTTCTCTCGACCGTGCTTGACTGCGAACGCACCACCAAAGCTGCAGTTTTAGAGATGCTCTTAGTCAAGTCATAAAACCCAACGCAGTTTGTCAAGTTTGTCAAACTTCATCAATATCATTGCACACCTTCATGTTCCTGCTTCAAATGTGACGGCGGCATGTTTGCTTGCCGCCTGATAAATCACGTTGTTGTGAATGGAATTTCAGTGAACAGTAGAGTTACTTGAATGCGAGAAAAATATATGTTCACACAAATTGATTCAGATCTTTCAATGGTTCAATGTAAAGAGACGCACACGCATCAGAAACATAATGTATTTTATGCACAATGGGAAGGAGTGCTCTACAGAAATGTGATTTGTTTCTCCCATTTTCTTGAACAGGAAGTTGTGCCTCAGCATTGATATGTTTGTGGTTGTGATTGTGTGCATCAGCGTTGTGACATGATAAAGAGGCCTGTCATCGTCCTGTCATCGCTCTGTCATCGCCCTGCTCGCACCAAACGCACCTTCACGCTGCCGCTTGATGCAGAGATTGAGAATCTGAATTTCATGAGCACTTTATTGAATCTTGTTTACTCAAATTGAGTCGGACAGACCAAAGATTGAAAAAAAAAACCCAACAAACATTTCAGGCTGACATGAAAAAGGCAGACAACAAACTGCAGCATGAAATATGCATTAAAACAGCGTTGAAACAAAACAGCTACAGAAACATTCATTAATATTAAGCGGAAAAAAACACTACCGTATCAAAAGTATGTTTGTCAAAGCCCCCCCCCCAGCTGTTTACACTTGTCTCAGGCTTGATTTTCCTACACGCCGGCCCCGACTTCAGACACATCACACATCATGACTGAGATCCATTTCATCTTAACTAATGCATCAGCCGCCGCCGCCGTCTCGGGGGCACACTCAGCGCCGGTGCCTACATTTTGGTGCACGCTCGTCCAAAAAACCAATCACACATCAGGCTGTTTGGTGTTGCAGAGTGTCTTTCCACTGCCCGTATGCGTTAATCTTGTATACTTTAAAATGCATAATTTCCATCCTGAAGAGCGAGAGCAGCTTATCTGCCTCCGACAGACAACTGTCACCTTTGAATTGCTTCCTCAAACAATGGCGGGAGCCGAGGTGTTCGTATATCACCGTGCACACGAGCAGCATGTCAGAGCGGAGTGAAATCCATGCACGTGATCGAGGAAGGGCGCGCGCGTAATCATTTCTAATGCCTTGCGTTCAGGTGTAATTGCATGTGCACAGATATTAATGTGCGCTCGCAGGCCTGCCTGTGCTGCAGCCGCGCTTTGTATTTATAGTGCGAGTCAGTGTTTAATTAATGGCAGAGGAAGTCAACAGTACTGGGGTTGTGTTTATCGACTGCTGGTGTTCACACAGTCTGTCAGTCTTACTGATTCTTTCCTTTCCACACTCCTCTGTTATTTATCATGGAGCCGACAATCCCGAGATTGTTTTCTGTCACGGTGAAAAGTAGTTTGTTTGAGCCGAGAAAGAGAAAAATTTGTGTGTTTGACTTTTTTTTAAATTATCTGATCAAACTGTTGATTCTGTTGAATCGAATATGAATTCAATTTTAAGGGCTCTTTTTTTTCAGATGTGGTCCAAACAATCTTAGTGTGTTTCATGGTTCATTTCGTGTCATATTTTTGTGTTGATTGTGGAAAAAAAAAAGAATTTTTCAATGTTTCTAGCGCTTGAGCTTGCTGTTCTCAATTGGCTTTCCTTATCTGTTATATGTCAGTTTGCTTCTTCAACTTGTGTCGCAGCAACGTGAGGGATGAGTTGTTTTGGATCGAGGATGAGCACAAGTTAGTTTGAAGAGGCTTCCTGTACTTAGTGTACAGTGATAGATAAATCTGTGGTACACGCTCCCATTTTCACTCAACACTGAAAGTAAAAACAGAATAAGGCTAATTTACTTTCAGCATCATTGCAGTACAATATTGACACAGAAATATGATTTCAAAGTAAATCCTATTATTTGGTCTTTTTTTTTTTAAACTTGACCTCGCACACTAACTAAATCTGGAAGAGGGGCATATTTTTTGAAAAAAACAAGAACTCCACATGCTCATTAAAACATACCTGGCAACTCAGAAATTATTTTGGTGTATTTGTTTTGATCGATTTTAAACTGTGTAATCATTCGGGGACTTTTTTTTTTTTTATTCAGCTGGATTCAGTTGATCGTGTTTTGCCAGCTACTTGAAGTTGAGTCCTGTGAGCCCTGGGTTCGTGTTTCTCTTTATATTTTCAAATGTTTACAACAGTCTAAAACCAAAACGAAAGAAGAAAGAAGAAATCTTTAATCGACGAACCATCTGTCTCACTGGGCTGCATGCCTGCAGCTCCTAACTGTCTTCACCACACTGTCGGCTTGATTAATAAAACACACATAACGTTTCGACGCTTCAGAGCTTCATCAGGAGATGCTCTGGATAATGTTTCTCTCGTGGCCACTCAGTCATAATATGTTTGATATTGCTTACTCCTAATGGACTGAGTCGTAAAAAAAAGAAGCTTAAACGAAAGGCACAGCAAACAACCCCCAAAAAAAGGCCTCGCTAAAAGCTGCTCTAAAGGAGGAGATCCGAGTAGCATCAAAATAACTGTGGGATTTGCAGGAAAGCTGATGTGAGTGCTTTCATAGGGCATTCTGATGGTTGGCATTGCACAATCAAAGGAACAGGAAAGTAATGCATTTGTGTGTCCTTATTCAGTGGTTTAACAAGGTTTCACTGATTCTCTTAGTAGTTTGAGCCTTTTCTGGAGTACTAGCAAATAAACCTAACTGAGGTGTTTTTTTTTACTCTGTGTCCTCCTGATATAAGATGAGCCAAGCAGGACTGAAAGCGACAGCAGAAGCTCAGGACTGAGGACGGCCACTGTGTGACACAAAGACTGTTCCTGTGTGACAGCTCAGAAATCTGAAATAGAAAGCAAAGTTGAACCAAATCATCAACCGTCAGGTTTTAAACATTAGATAAACACCCACTGTTCTCTGGAGACGCTCATTAAGCTTTATCTGTATTACAGATTTTACAGCTAGGAAATGAACTCTGGTTTAATAATTGCCTGTAAATTTTAAATAAACTCCAAGCTCATGGGAATGTTGCAGTAAGGCCTTTTAAAAAAAAATGACTGCAGTACTTTTTGAGTGCATCCTGTATTGGGTAGTTGGTAATAAGTGACAGAGGTAAATGAATAACCAAGTTGAGACATCAGGAGTTTTTTTTATCGACTATGGTGAAAGCAGAGACTCCCGCGATCCCTTCTATTCACGATCCCCCGACTCCCCCCCGACTTCATCCAACTGTTTTTCCTAATTGTTTTGGTTGACAAACAAAAACAGACCGTGCTGTTAAGTGCTTCGTGCGCGGACGAACGCGGCCCCATTTTCAATGTTTCAGTGTATTAAGAAATCAAACAAAACAACGCTCGACAGGCCTGATGCGTCCAAAAAGAAGAGAAAAAGGAATTGAATTTGATAAACACTGAGTTCAGCCAAGATTTTGGACGGATCATCGATGCCTCAGACGACAATCATTTCCTTGTGATAAGCAGAAGGGGAAGAAATAGATGTGTCCTTTTAAGAAGCAGCTTTCTTCATCATCTATACAAAGCGTTGCTGTTTTCCTCTGAAACCCTCTGTGTTTTTTTTTTTACCACTGGTCAAACTGAAGTTTGAAGTCACAAGTAAAGAGGCCTCGAGAGAATAAGTGGAAGAAAACAGAGCGTCGGGATGTTGGATGTTGAACTGCGCATCGCCCCTCTCAGAGAAGGATTTATCGAAGGATAAATGTCGACAAAAACATCCCAGAGGTTGAAGGAAAATGTCATTTTCATACCATGCTGCTTTCAGAGGGGAGTCCTGCAGTAGATATAGTGGCAGTTTGTCTGAAGGAGTCTTCCTCTGCTGCAATAAACTTGGCACGCTTGGTGCACACTTGTTTTATGGTGTTTTATATGTGGACTCGAACTGTAAATATTTTAGGACGCTGCTGAAAGATTAGCGGGATGCTCCGCGATAAAAAAGAGCAACAACCTTTTGTTTTCCAGCGTGAACACGACAACCAAATGCATCAATTACGCTGTAATCACGTTGCGCAGATGTTGCATTCGAAGCCTTGTTTTCGTCAGGCGCCCCTTGTCCAATGCGTTCAGTATACGGACATTTACCTACACGGTGAGAATGTCAACATGTATTCAGTTGATGTTTACATACACAGTTAATCACAGCTCATTCCTTCATCATGTCTGCATCAAATATCCCCCCTGAAATGTATTTGCTTTGGCAGATTAGTTGTGGGTAAATGTGATTCACCGGAGGCGGGATTGATTTGTCGGATTACGGACGTGTCATTAGTATGTGTAAGCATGTAGCGCTTAGCATCTAGCCTTCAGACTGCGGCTTTGTTGATCACAGCCGAACACTGGAACGAACACATGCACAGGCAAACACATGCACACAAATCCATGTATATGTCATAAAGTTCGAAATAGACTTGTAAAGAGTCTCACATTGACTGTATGTGGCCGGGAGGCTTTATTTGTCTCATGGACAACCTCAAACATTGAATTCTTTCAGCTGCCGTTCGTAACTCTATTTTAGGTGGAGACTCGTCGCCTCGAGTGTGAGAGGGACAACAAAAAAAAAAGATTCGATGAAAAAAGGAAGAGAAAAAAAACGCGTCTGTTTTCTCATCACATCCCGGAAGAGTTTTATTCCAGCAGTGGCGGCTCGGCGCTCAGACTGTGACTTCGGTCCGCGGCAATCTGTTTGCTTCAGTAAATTAAAAATCAAGAAAGCAGAAGCTTAAATAATGACGCAACGTTGCTCTAAGTAAATTAAAGGCTCATTACACTCACAAGCTTAATGCGGATAAATGTACTGCGCTCCAAAATGCATCTTGGATGCATTTATTTCATTTGGGAAAATTGATCTGTCATTAGTTAATGTTCTGCTTTGTTTTTTTCTTTCTGTTGAACGTAAGCAAATAAGGGAAATGACACTTCGCTTGGTTTGTTTTTGGCTTCCGTCCGAATCTAATTATAATTCTTACACAGGTTTTTGGCATCGACTTCCAGTTTTAATCCATTTTTTTCCCTCCGCGTTAACAGTTTGAACACGTGTCAGCATTGAGTCTTTGCTTGATTTGTCACTCTGCATAAATATTTGTTCAGTGAGTCGCTGCTTAAGTCCATTATTGTGCTCCACAGATTATTACGCTCGAATCAATCTTAGCGTGTCCAACTTTGACTCCTTGAGTTCAATTTAATTTACATTTCAACTTTATTCGTGGGGCTCCGATGGCAACAGTGTGACTGCGCTCAGAATTCAAATACAAAACAGAGAGAAAAATAAGCGCACATGACAAAGTCAAAGTTGGCTTAACTGCTGCTCGGGAAGTCACTCTAAGTGAAACGAGGAGGTGATGGTTGGTTAAAGAGGCCACAACAGAGTGACGATGAGTTTACTGCCACCCGGGAGCAGGATGGGATTTTGTACGTGTGACCACAACTGTTATAATAACTGAATCAAGGTTCTGACATTGAATGGTAATCAATATTTTATCAGTATTACTTTTCACAGCATGAGGAATTGAGAGCGCGGAAAAAAACTTCCATTTGTGTGACTCTCGCGCTCAACCTGTGACAGTTGGCGGCTCTGATAATATCAATGAATGATCCGGCGAAGCTTGGCCATAATGTGTGCTGAGACGCTTCACGTCTCCGTCACGTGTGTTCGCTCCTCACCCGTCAGGCTCAGTGAGCGGCACCGTCGCGCACCTGTGAACGCGTCACTCAATCTCACACCGACAAAACGCCATTAACTGCTTAGACTATGGCCTGAGTCTGTAGTAAGAGTCTATCGTGAGAACTCACCTTGACGGCTGGAAGTAGCCAGTGTTGCTACAGTGAGACGTACAGCGGCTGGACAGAGTTTCTTAATTTTGAATAAAAAATGAGAGAAACGTCGCACAACTCTTGCGTAATTCGTCTGTCAACAGACACCAAAATGTCAAGGATTTGACTGATACTGTTTCTACTTCAATGTCTGTTGATCTTGTGAAGATGAACTCCTGTCGATGTTTTTCTCCCGCGGTAATCATGAAGTGAACGCGTGTTTTTGCCGCAGCGCTGCTCCCAATAAACCAGATTTGTATGGAGCTGCAAAACGTAATTAACCTTCAAATTGGAGACGGCGGCGCAAATGAGCTTGTCAGCACTGAGTGAACTTGAGTTTTAATTCAGAGATGTTTTTCTTTAACCGCGCCCGACTTGTCAAGGTGACGCCTGAAACTCGACAACAATCGCCATTATGGAGAAGCCCCGGAAAGGTGAGCGAGGAAGACGCTGGTCCTGTTTTAGAGGAGAGAGAATCTCACATTTCATAAGCGTCATTTTGAAAGCTTGTCTGCTGTCAGACATGATTCAGCCATCGAGAGATCAACAGTTTGTTCACATGTAATTTCGAGCAAAGGCACACAGAGTCGGGGTAAAGGATAGTGAGAAAGCAGAAACCAAGAAAACAACCAACAGTGAATAATGTCAGGATCCCAGGTGTTACTTTTTGATTCCCATTCTCATACATTTACATGAAGAACTCTGTTCATCTTCGCCACGAAACACCGACTCGCTGGCTGCTTCAAGCCGCCTTCTGGAAATCCTGTATTCGAATGCAGCCTTCAAGCTAATTTGGATTCAGTCTCGGTCTCGGCAGGCAGCTAAACGTGACATTTGGTCCGCTCATATTTCCGAAGCCCCGACATGTAATTAAAAGAAAATCACAGAGGATGCGGCGTGAGATGTAGTACTGTGGCTCCTCTGAGGTTCCTTGTTTACAATCCCCGTTTTTATTCTCCTGATGTACAACACTTTCCTCCGCGAGCACGGCGACTACATGGCGGGGCGGGGATGTGCTGTGACATTTATTGGATGCAGCGGGACTGAACCTGCACTGTATAACCTTGGCTCCAATTCTCTCAGCACTCACTGTAATATTTTACTGTTTTTCCCCTCGCTTGGCTCTCTCAGAAGCGAGTGCTGCTGCTGCTGTCGCTGCTGGAGGAGTTTCCTCTGCTCGGCTTGGTGGCCTTGGACAGTGAAGGCTGCACAAGTTTGGGAGGTGACTGCCGCTGATTCGCAATGACGCACGAGTCGCTCGGACAAGGAGAAATATTACATTTGGCCGGCGTTGACGGCGTTGTACATCAGGGGTGTCTTCAGGGTCTGATGATGCTGGATCAGGAAGGTAGCACAGTTACTCTGGTAATAGCTGCCCTTTCATCTCGCTGCATTATCGCAGGAAAAAGTGCCACACTCGCCACATTTTGCACCTTCATAATAACTCGCTACCACAGTGCAACCTTCACTTCATGAAAAACCCTGCCACAATTCCAACTCAATGTGGTTTCCTTCGTATTCATCTTGTGCTCATGACCCTCCTTGTGTTTTTAGCCGTCACACCAGCTGCTCGTTTCAATCTGGGAAGTCAAACTTTTTGCCTTTAAACTCTGGAGAGACTCCTGTCAGAAGGTGCCACAGCTGCAGCCCCTTTAAGCTTTAATCTTTGATGGGTCTTGCTGCCTTTTCTTACTGAATACCAATCACTGCATCACTGTAACGCCACAAACGCTATGAATTCTGCTCGAGTGATTTTAAACACAGTTTTATCTGTGTGTTGGTGATGTTTCGTGCACTCTCGTGCGGACTCTCGTTGAGTTTCCGGGTCGCTTTCCTGCCATTTGAACGGACAGATGTAGTTATTATGATCCCAAATCTCTCTCATCTCTCTCTCAGCATCATAACCTGCTTCGTTGACTTGCTCTGTCATTTTTTTTGTTGTCTTTGGGAATAAAGAGGGCAGATGGCAGCGCAGCCAAAAACAAGCAGATAATAACAGAGAGAAACCCTCCGTGCCTCAACCACTTCCTGCGCGGGGCGGCAGGTTTTAGCCGGCAGATGTCCAGCGTTCGTAGTTTGAGAATCGGGACGTGGGCCAAACGTTTATCTGTTTGTCCCACGAGGCGGGACAACGGTGTAATCCCGAGCATCATTACATCATCCGCTCTATCTGCCTGCACCCCCCCCTCCCCCCCCCCCCTTCACCTCACCCATTCGTCCATACTTCCAAGGTCAGTTGGGTAACATCCTGGCAAGGCTGATAATTTGAGAGATTGAAGTTCCCGCAGCGACGCGTCCTGACGATGCACCGCGATTAATGGATTGCAGATTGATTGGTGATGTCACTCGCTGACGAAAGGTTAAGTTGAGGCGCACACTCAGAGGAATTAGGCAGCATTAGACCATTTATTCCTCCTCTCTGATTTCATTACGCGGCCGCTCCGAGGTCTCTTTTCCCTCTCGCAGATATCGATAAAAACTGAGGAGTCAAATCACCCCGAAACACTCGTCACTCCTAATTCCAAAGTGTGAACAATCAGCCGAACATATTTCAGTCCTCGGTCACAGAAGAGTGATGCTTCGTCGTAATTACTGTTTAGGCAATTAGTGGAAGTGATGCATGCGAGTGTACGGAGACCTCTGGATGGGATTTAATTTGTTGAAGTAATGTGTCCGTGGAAAGATGCTGAAAGAAATCCATTCTAGTGGGAGAAATGTTTGGGTCCTCCTCACTCATCTCTGCGTCTGTTTCTCTGCTTCCCATCAGTTCGCTACCTGCTGAAGAACAATGTGAGTCCAGACCTCTGCAATGAAGACGGTCTCACCGCCCTGCACCAGGTAAGATTCTCTGACAGGCTCCTCCCCTCTGGCTCCTTCTTTCATTTCTATTAAGCATCAATTCCAGGCAGTGATCCTCCCTGAATTCGAGGCATCAGTGGTTAACTGTCTTCTGTCTTTCACATTTTTGAGTCGTGTTTCTATCGACTCCCAGTGGGTTTCTGACCGTGGGAGCCCGCGCCGGCGCTACGGCCACTCAGGCTGCCCATCCAAGTGTGACCGAACCTCAAGTTCAAGCTTCATGGCAAAGTTTCCAACTGTTTTCACTTTTCTCACTCGACAGAGATGAGCAGGTGTGCTGCCTCAAAATGGAAGACCTTGATATGTGCCGCTGTTGATTAACACTTTAGTTCAGCGGTTTTCCTCCAAACTGCCATTAAGGGAGCTCGTGATTCTCCTCAACTCAATTCACTGATAAAACAAAGTGAGTCAAGGCAAACTTTTGTGTCTTTGTTTACTGTCGCCACAACACAAAATCAGGGACCTTTTGGAAAAAAACAATAAAGCAGCAGGTGCAGTTCGATTTCTACATTAGATTATATTCTGTTTTTATTTTTTCACGTGTGTAAGTCCTGAAGTGGGCCTTTTATTTTGGTAAAAACCTTTGTTGCTGACAAAAGTTTTGGGACCTGCAGGTTTGTGTTTTGTCCCCTCAAACCTCCAGTGAGATCGCTTGTTACTTCCAGACTCCGTCACCTCAGAGCAACCTGCAGTTTGCTTGTTAGGCTAATTGGTGACTCTAAATTGGCCTTTGGTGTAAAAGTGTGTTTGTGTTGCTTCCTGCTCTTCCAGCACTGGGATGTATTTTCCCCCCACCTCTTGCAGAGCTCAGTTTAAACCTGGTGTTTCACCATCAAACGTCTTGTTTCTTCGCCTGGAGATTGATTCGTTCCTTCAACGTGGCCGTCTGAGTCCTTTGTTGAAACACAATCAGGTGTTGATTTTTTGCTGAACACTTTCCATTAAACTGTTGGGGCGTTCTGACACTGAGGGAAAAAAATAATAGAGAGGAAATGAGCTCAGTGGAGGTAATTAGTTCAGTTTGATGTTGGAAAGGGATGCATGGTGTCAGTCAAAGTTTCACGCGCTAAATGGAGTCACTGCTGACATCCCAATGAAGGCGTTCATCCTATCCGACACTGTCCTACGCCATCGTTAACCTTCAGCTGCGTAGTCGTGCTTGCGAACGATAAATCGTGTCTCACCGACCACTTTACCTGCACAGAAGTAACTTTCCTCCGTTCAGCCGGAGAGCAAAGGTTTGTTTTCTCTCCACCTTAAAAAAAAACAAAAAAACACGTTAGACGTGCAGCTTTTACACGCCGCTGTGTGAATCTGATCACTGAGCTACAAGCTGAAAGAAGATTTTATTTGGTCCCCGAGTTCGGTGCTCCCGGCAGCACGATGCTCCGGGTGCTGCCGCAGCTGACGTTGCCGTTTTTGTTTGTCTCCCCTAAACTTGAAATGTCGATCGCTGCAGAACCTTCAACAGTAAACTGGGGATTTTTATTTACTTTCCCTAAAGGCCCGAAAGGCGTCTTTATGGGCAGAGGAGGATTTGTTTACTGTCTGAAGGCCTCAAGTTTTCTTAAACCACCAAATAAAGTCAGACTTTTATGTAGAATGAAAACAAAACTGACTTCTGAATGAATCTGGGAACATTTTGAGTAAATGTGCTCGGATAAATCTCAGTTCTCTCTTATATTTACATCTTTCTCCTCCTTCATATCCTCTATTTCTCCCTCTCTCTTTACGCCCTCCCTCCCTCCTTCTCCGCCTCTTCTCGCCGCGCC
Organism: Malacoctenus gilli; assembly: GCA_032164315.1. NCBI lineage: Eukaryota > Metazoa > Chordata > Actinopteri > Blenniiformes > Labrisomidae > Malacoctenus > Malacoctenus gilli. The sequence continues at coordinate 12,334,751 of JASSRZ010000072.1, read as the reverse complement.
TCAGCTAACACAGCCATCCCTCTTCTCCTCTCGGGCTCTTCAGAGCCTAATATTCGGGCCCCTGCTGAGAGGGGGGCGAAATGAGTAGAGGGAAGAGAAAATTGAAGTCCATCAGTCACCGCCGCTGTGGCCGGTGTTTTAAAGGCGCCGAGCCGCCAAGAGATCAGATTGACCTTTCGGCTCTGGGTGTGTGTGCACGTGGTAATCTGCCATTTGGACAGGTCAGCCTCGACAGTGTCTTTAAAGATGAGACCTTCGCGCCGCCGCTGCGAAATGACAAAAGACACCTTATGCTGAGAGACACGTAACAGAGACACACAAAGGACGTCCATACGAGACGACCAGTTTATATTTTTTTTGTCGCTTTATTTTCAAGGTGACAGACAGAAACATATGAGCTGAGAAATGAATCGACTGTGTGTGACGCGCGGTGGGGAACACACTCTGCTACCTCTCTGTGCTACAACAATACTCGGTCTTAGATTTGTTTCGTGAACATATCAGTACTTTTCTCTGCTTTCGTTGTTAGCTGTCCTTAAAACTGAGCCAAAAGGACCCAGTGAACTTGTTTCGACTTGATTTTGCATGTCGTTATATTCACTTGTTCAACAATTGATCATTTCCTTGTGTTTGGAGCACACTGAGATTCAAATGCAGCGTTTCTAGCATCCAAATAAATATCAAAGCAGTTTCATATGAGGCCATTATAAAGAAAGCCCGACGTGCCGCCGCCGCAGTTCGAACCAATTATTTATGAAATGTGAACCTGAAAACATGTCTCACAATGAAACGAATGGATTTACTTTCCCTGATTTCTTTTTTTGCTCCCATGATGGAATCAGAGGAAGAGATTTATGTCCTCACAGCGCTGGTAATCCCGATCACAGCACACAGGCGTACGTCGCATGGCAGCGGATGGGTTAAACGAAAGCAAGTGGAGGTGATGTTCCTCTAAATGAGATGTCACATCTGTTCGGGGCTGCTCGCGTCGCGCTGATATGAAACATTAATCAACAGGTGGCTTGCAGGGTCACTATATAAGCACACAGTCACACTCGCGCGTGATCACAGCACCTAAACACGCCGCGGCATTTACCGTGTCAGCCTGTAAGTGCTCCGAGAAAAAGCACCTTGATGGCTTTAGTCCGGGATGATGTGATGAATGTTCCGCACCGAGGCCGTCCGTCGGCGTGTCAGTGTGTCGGTGCGAGCGTGTGCAGGGCTGTCATCCGCCAAAACTTGGCCGCAGCCATTCCAGTAAAACCACTCTGTTGGAAATATGAGGGTGCCAGTACAGATGGTTCAGGCTGAAAGTATTTGGTTTGAAAAATCGCTGTACCGCGATCGGGTTTCACCACCGTGCAGCTTGACGTCACTGCGTCAAATTGAGGTATAATTATACTGTCAAGTGGAAAGTTTGAAGTTTCACTTCATGCAGCGAGACGCTGAAATTTCAACTCCGCTCTGCGGTGCCCTTCTTTTTTTTATCTGGGGCATAACTTGCTTTTATGGCAGCCAGTCAGGCAGATGACCCTCCACATTCACTGTTTATACTGCTTCAGGTGTGATATTCTCTGAATTGCTGGTTGGTTTTTCTCTCGATTGTAGGAAGAGATCTTGAGATGACCAAATGCTGTGATTTTTAGTGCTGAAGAAACAAGTGAATTGTGTTGACAGCTTTCTGTTACCTACATGAAGGATAAGTCCTTAGAAGTTTCGTTCATGGACTGAGAGTCAGTTGGGATGATTGACGTCCCAGAAAAGACCATAAAAAGGACTCAACCAACAGCAGCTCCTCACTGTCTGTTGTTAATTCTGTTTAACAACCAAATTGTTCCACGTACAAATATCACACAGCTGCCTGTTTACCATGTTTGGACTGGTTGCTGCTGACACTCTTCTGCTAAAGTGGTTCAGCAATTCCAAGGTTAGCTGTGAGACGCCCTTGTCCACTTGTCCATGTGTTAATGCGTCCTTCATAGGGACGCTGAGCCCCCCCGTCACTCACCGTAATGAGCGAACACCTTGCATGGGAGCTCTTGTCATGGCTGTTTGTGCGTGAATGCAAGACGTTGAATGTGACCGATCATGTCAAGAATGCTGAAGACGTAAATGTGTCCATTTGAAATTTGTTGAAGGGTGACAATTGTTGTTTTGCTGTTTGACTATTTACTTTCTGACTAGTTAACTATTTCTACTCCATGTTGCCCTTTTTTGAATGACTATTGCATCAGTTTTCAACCAAATGCAAACAAGGAACCAAAAATTACTTCCGCCCAACGTTTCTCTCCAGGATTTGAACTACTACGATTCGACCAACTGTTCTGCTGTGAGCAGATCTGAGCTTCAAAACACAAAATGCAGCTGAGGCCAAACAAACAGAAGGAGCAGAATAACTTAAGCAGAAGGTTTTTTTTAGTGTTGGTGGGTTTTTTTTCTGACAATAAGTTGCCAAGTGGCATTTGATAATCATGAAAGAACTATTTTTCTTCAGTTCATATAAAAACTGGAACTCTTGTTTTGTCCAAATAAAACAAGTAAACACTTTAATTATTACAACAGCTCTTACTTGTTTAATTTGTGTAAAAACTAATTTGATCCTCTTATCGCACATCATGATTTATTTTTCCTCTGTCCATTTAATTGAAATAAGGTTTCATCGACAAAACAAACACATCTATTGTCTTCTAATTAGCTTTTATGGTTGAGTGTAAAACTTAATAATAAACAGTTTGAACCAGCAGCTCTGTCGTGAATACCTGGTTGGAGCATCTGTGTTGATTGAATTTTATAATAGAGGTTTGTCTGAGGGGTCATAATTTGAATTTCTTACTGGGAGAGACGTTGCAGCTACGCTGACGTAATTTTATTTTGAAAGCTCTCTGAGGAAGAAAGAATCAACCTCTTTGCCTGCAGATGTTCACAAACTCACCTGCCGGCTCTCCTGCCTTTCTGAGCAAACTGCAGCTGTCCTCTGGCTCCGAGCTCTTGTTGTTTCGCTGACGGACGTCAGTGTGGACGAGTGGGCGCGATGACCCAGAAAATCTCTTGTCTTGCCGGAGTCGCATTGAGAAACGTTTCTTTGGTTTAACGGCTGGCGTGTATGAGGACAGATGTTTCAAGGATGACTGGGTTTTTTTTCACCTTCTGGAGGAATTCGATCAAGAGCTGGAAGTTTGCATTTCCTTTTGTGCTTCCAGCATCCTGATTGATCCTCGGTTACTCCAACTCAGATGTTCTTGGGTCCGTGCGGCCTTCTTAGCGCCAGTCATAAGGGAGCTTTGATGAAGTTTACGTATTCAGGTGCTTTTAATTACACTGAGATGTGAAAATGTACTTGTGTCCATGATCCGGCTTCACATCAGAGAAGTTTCCATCCACATGAAACCACTGAAAACATAGTGAGATATATTTTAAAATAGGGCTGTTTATTTTGCTAAAGCAGCTTAGTTTCAATGTGTTCAATGTTAAAACAGAGACTGGGGGATATTTGTTAACTTGTTGTTAACTCATTTATTCAACTTGCGTAATGATATATATCGAACACATGCCGCTGATTAAATGCAAAGAAATTTGCTAGAAACACACATTGGAGCGGTGACAATCTCATTAATCTTATAGACATTATTTCAGGTCCTAAAGGGTAATCATGCCTCCACTTACTTTGCAGAAATGCGACTTCCTGTTTGATTCTTCGGATGTGAAGGAGAGACAGAATAAGAGGGGAACTGCAATGCATCAGTGGGATGAGTGATCATTAGTTGAAGTACCCAACACACTTGTTCAGGGCTGCTTGTTGCCCTCCAGATTCAATTCATTTCTGAACTCAGTGACTTGTGTATGTTGACTGAGTCTTCACTGCTCTCTGATTGGCGTTAGTTCATCTGGCTGTCAGATGTGCTCGCAGCCACCTGCTCCTGTTCTCGCTCTTATATCTCCCCACTAGTTCTTTGTTTCCTTCGTCCGATTTCAGCCTCACTTCCTCGTCTGGTAGCTTCTGAATTGCTCCTCTCGGCCCACTTATGGGTCGCAGCAAGACTGTTGCTGCTGTTTTTCGAGCTGCGGAAGAATAATCCTCGCCTTTGTCTTAGTCACACTCCCATCGTTGTGTGAATGCAATCCATTATTTCACTGCTTGCCCCCTTGTTTTTTAGTTCACTCGTTTGCATGTGGGTGAAAGTATGTCTGTTTTCCCTCTGTAGGGAGAGCTAAGAGATTAGCCTCACAGTCAGCTAGCAGGTGGGCTGAAGCCTGTGGGTTTAGTCTGAAGGAGGAGAGGAGATTAGCCTGCTTGTTTCGCTGCTGTGTAGGTTGCAGCCTCTTATGTTTTCCTGACGACATCTGTCGCGCCGTCGCTACAGGCTGCCGCCGAGGAACCCGGTTCATGCATCAGTGTATCGAATGTCTTTGACAAGCTTATGTGTCTCTTAGGTGTCTCGTTCCTGTCAGGTTTATGAGACTCTTCATTTCACTTGAATTAAATCTTCCAGCTTGTCAATTACCAGATTCAGAGGGGAGAATGAAATCCATAACTTGTACTATGAATCACAAACATGCCAATGCGATCCCTCGCACAGACACATGTTGCGTTTTCACGCCGTTCAGGAACCTTGCATTGATTTGCATGAATTTCCTGTAGACATGGTCTTAACTAACCTAAATGTAACCCTTCTGCAAATGAAAGCCCTCAAAAATGTAACGCTCATCCTTTCGAGGGGGATTTATTTTAAGTGTGCAATCGGATTGACGTCTCCACCAGGCAGGAGCACAGACAATTCACCAGACTTCTGTTCATTTCATGGAGACCTACAGTAAACTTAATGGATCAGCTTCTGTGACTGATAACTTGACCTTATCCAAAACCTCTAATCAGAGTCTAACTTTGAACATTGTCATGTCAAGGAAATCTAACGATTATTTGGTTAATGGTGACATTGGCTTTTGTCTCCACTGTAACATAAGTCTCCATGGATTATTTTAGAGCCATGGTGTTAAATTCATTTTCAGGAGACACATGCTGCAAAATTCAATTCCAAGAGGACCCGACAGGCAATATCATACTTTGTTTTTCTGTAACTGACAAGTTATCGCATACAGCTAGCTCTAACGTGTGTTTTATTACTTGTGTTGCTGCCACCTGCTGCTCAGTTGTGAGCCCTGCCCGTGTGTTTTCACTCCTGTTTTGACGAAAAAAGTAACATCACTAAACGAGCGACAGCCTTTTGTCATCCTGGTTCCCAGGAAAACAGATTGTACACCGACACTCTTCTTTTGAATGCATTGCATTGACTGACATTTTTACCCTGTAGATGTGCTCTAACATCAACATACCTACGTAGGATCTGACTTAAAACTAACCCTTATCATTACTCATTTCTTCACCTTGAATTTGACCTTTGCCATGAAACCTCATGGTTTGTCTCCAAATGGACAGCAGGTCCCGATGATGTGGGGATGAACAGATTTAGGTCCTCACCAGAGTAAAATACAGGCCAAGTCTACACACACAATGAGAGAAGGACACACCCGTCTCATCAGGCTTCGATCTGTTTTTTTTCTCTTTCATTCACTCAGGAAGTAGTCGCCACATATGAAAACAGCCTCGACAGATTCTCCCACTTCTGCCCTGGCAGCTTCGGCGAAGGTCACTCCGAAATTTTTTTTCTCACTCTTTATTTTGTCAACCACGTCAATTAGTGTGAAGATGACTGGAAAGATTTTCATCGCTCAGCCACACAGAGCAGCTAGAACATGAAACGTACGGAGACGTGAGATGCACGGATACGTCTTTTTCCCCACAAATGCAAAGATACGAATCCGAAACGAGTGGAACCTTTGAGTGCACCTCCCCCTGAGCTCTGTGATGGGGTCCAGGGTCTCCAGACTCCAGCTTTCATAAATTTCTTTGTCTTTTCACGCTGCCTGCATCTTTTTTGGCTCCGTGCAGCTCTGTTCATGCTCATCTACATATCACAAAGATTTCTTTATGATCACGACGTTCTTCCTTTTTCTGCGGAGTCCTTCAGGAAGGACCGATGGGGGCAGCCGGTGTCACAACTTCACTGCAGAGCCACATTATCAGGCTGAACCAGTGGTTCTTTAAACTCCACATTCACTCTGAGTTTGTCAAATCAAACTACTCATTTTACTTTAGAGATTGAACCCCTGATATCTGTATCTCTGTTCTGCAGCACAAGCAGGAGGAAAAGTCACAGATTTAGAAACTCAAACTGAGTCGGTTAAAAGGGAGACGGAACGAGTTTGTGGCTGCATGAACTCCGCGGTGTGTGCATACGAATAGGAGCACGTTTCTTTCCATCACAGAGTTACCAGAACTCAGTCATTGCAATGAAGAGCCAGCAATCACACTCACGATTAACTGAGTTCAGTTTTATTTATAGATAGTCGACTTTAACATCTCGCGGCACCAAACAAGCAGATAGAACGTGAATGAAAAAGCACTTCAACGGTCAAAATAAGAGGAACAGGAGAGATCTGCATTACACGGTTGGTTCGGCAGCGGTTTGGCAGGAGTCCTTCAAAATAAAAGCCCTAAAATAGAAGCTTGGCTTGCACACCGAAGGAAGTCCAGCTTCTCAGGTTGGGAACTCCTGAGTTATGGGTTAATAAAGAAATAAAACAGGACGTATAGCAGAAAGCACCTTATAAATCATAATAGTGCTGGATAATGGGAGAAGGAAGTGCAGAGTAAGGAGCTTTCAGCTTTATAGGTGCAGAGTAGTATCGAGAGAGAGCTGAGAGGAGAAACCTCAAAGCAAGGAAGATGGACACTAAGGAAGCAACATGCAGACATACATCAAACAACTAAAGGACAAGATTCAGTACACTGAATGAGTTTTATTCATGGTGAAAACCTAAACCAGAGCATCGAAGAAAATGTTTTCAAGCCTGAACAAAAGAGGAGAGACGTTATTAGACTGCGTCACTGTGTCTCAGCGTTGTTGTCAGATCGTCTCAGGTGACGCTGACAAACACTGCAGAGTTACCTGCTGCTCAGACGCTGCTTCACTCTAATCACGACAAACAGCAGATGGTCAAATCCAAAGCGACGTACTTGAATTGATGAGAACAGACATGATTCCGGTCCCTTTGAAAGTTTCACACCTTAAATGCGTTTCAGTTTTTAGGTCAGTCTCTGTCGGCGTCAGATTAAACTTCTCAGTTGAGCCTGAAGCCTTTTGATCTTCGCCTCCACTAAGATGTCACCCATAGGACGTGTGTTCGTCAGCAGGCGTATTTCCAGTCAGTCGCCGCTTGTTTTGTTGTTTTTTTTCCACGCGTGTATTCCGCCTCTTATCTGTCGAGCTGCCATTACTCTTTGGCATCTGAGCAGTAATTTCATTTCCTCTCTTGTGTTGTGTATTAATTTACGTCCTCCTGTCGCAGAGGCGAGTCAGAGCCACCTTATCTGAGCAGCCTTGGAAGCCTGAGCCACAGAACCGCAGAGAATGCACCTTTTCTCCTTACGTCACTGCAGTTTCAAAGCTTTATGTTCCACCGTTGTTTTTTCGGATGAAACGTTTATCAGACGGAGTCAAATATGAGATGCTGGTGGGAAAAGAGATTTGAAAGCCAAAGGGAGGCTGTATTAAGTTGATGGTCTGAGCCACTGGATCATCAGACATTCCCCGCCGCTCTGAGCTGGATTACACCTGAAGCCGATATTTTACCACCGGGGGTTAAATCTTATCACAGAAGCAGCATTTAGAGTTTGCTTCTGTATTTAACCGCCAAAAACGGTTGCGTTTAATGTGGGTGAAGGGCTTGTTTCGACAGCGTGGGATGTTAATTGTTGTGAAACCTCTTGAAAGCAGGAACTGAATGTCAGTGGTGCAGACTGAACAGACGCTCCGCGTTTGTTGTTTGTTTTTCCCAAAGTGACTTTCGTCTGTCTTCTGATACCCCCCCCCCCACACACACACACACAAACACACATATTCACTCCTCCATTCCTCTCTTCCTCTCTCGGTGTTTCCCTCCTGTTGGTTTGTATTCATGTTCCAGCCCCTCGCTGCATCATTGTTTTGCCCTGCTCCCGCTCTCACACTGAAACTGGCAACCTCCAGGGATTTCCCTTCAACTCATCCCGTATGTAAATCCACTACAAAGTAAAACTTCTTGGTGCGACTCAACTTGTCAAGGTTTATTTGGTGAACAGCTCGTCTGGAGGGAAATATTTTCAAAGCTAAGCTTGTGAGTATTATTCACGAGTCATTCAAACAACATCTCAGACTCAGAGAGAAAAGAATCAAGAGCAACAAACACCTTTTAAGTTATCGATAGATATGAAATTCTGTTGTTTTATTTGCTCCGACAACCTTTCCAACAATTGATTTTATAAAGCCTTTTCGAGCATTGCTGTACATTTCATTTTGGACACTAATGTGTAATTCATCGTTGTATTTTCCGTCGCATTTAGCTGGACACTGAAAACGAAGACTTGTTGTCATAGTTTCATTCAAATCAGCTTCTTATTGCCACGGGAGGCTGGGTGTCTCACAGCAAACCCAATTGTGTCTCCACAAAGGAAAAATTAGCATTTTCAGGGTTTCCTCATCACTTTGGGTTTTGCTTAAGTGTTACTCACAGTGTTCAAATTGATGCAATTTCTGTAAAAATACTTTTGAAACTGTTTCACGCAGGCACGCACGCACGCACAGAGTTACGTACAGTCAAAATTTTAGAAGGAAAGTTACCTAAAATATATTTCACACACTAACTTTTTCACCACATAATATAATCAAAGTGAGAATTACAGGGCTCCTAATTTTGCGTCACTCGGTCAATGTTTCCAGTAACGGTGCAGCGCGGCCGCAGTGTCTGTAATGGTTTCTTTTTTGGGTAGAGAACAATCACCGACTTGCGTCGCAGCCCTCGGTTTGGGTGTGTTCTGTCAGCTCCACAATGCATGCTGGAAACGGCTGCTGCCTCCTGAAGGCTTTAGCAGGATAAGCGGTTTATGACAAAGCAATGATGACTCGATTCTTTTATTCCCCGTTTTCTTTATTTTTGTTTTATTTTACTCTTCTCGCCTTATTGTTCGGCTCTTCAGTAAAGAACACTCTGACTCTCTAACAGGATTACGTTCATCCAGTTTTGTCAAAAGAAATGTTCCTTTTTTTTGGTGTGACCAACGTCTCATTTAATTTTGACAGAAAGTAGTGATTTGATCACACTTGTAACAAACGTGTTAGTGTTCCATTAAACACCTGAAGCAGTTTCCTGGGAAATATTGTGACTTTTGTTCAAGAATTCTTAAAAGGAGAGTGACAAGACGATTAATTAAAGATGACATGAACCGCACTGAAAGGCTTTCTGCTTCTAATCCTCCAGTTTTCTGATTGCATTTGAACCTCCCGCTGTGACAAAGATGCTCTTTACATTTGTCATCGCCGTCTGTTTCCCTTCCCTCGTCTTTGTCCAACGGCATGACGCCGCCACACTCACACCAATTAGCACTGATGGAGAAAACTGCTGCTGCCGCTGACAGCAGCCGCATTCGGAGGCTGGAAGTCGCTCCCTTTCCTCTCCGCCCAGTCATCACACCCAGTTTAACTAGGAAATTTTCTTGGTGTCCCCTTTCTGTCTTTGTCTCTTTCTGTCAGCAAATGCTTGTGAGTTATGGGTGCATTTCCAGTTCTGTCTCAGATCCAGGGAACAACCCACACAGTGGCTGAGATGTCAGAGTGACTCCCAGAGTGGATTAATGTGCTCTCTTTCTTTTGCCCTGCTGCTCTGCACACATACAACCTGGCGTCTGTACGGACGTCTTGTGTGTTTGTGCTTCTGGTGACAAATGACTCCCTTTTTTTCCCAGTCCTTTTCTTGTGCTGATTAAGCTGCTGAGCTCAGTGCAGCACAAAGCAAGTGCCCACCGTGTAAATTATAAGCTGGAGCTCCTTTTTAGTCAGCATATCTCGCAACAAGGTGAAGCAGCAGACACAGGCCGGTGACCTGCGCGGTGGGAACGCCAGAGACCCCGTGTTTTGCTCCTTCCATCGTTTTGTCAGGTTCAAGCATATCAACCTTTTCACTGTTATGCATTCATGTGTGCTTCTTTCAGTCTATATTGTCCCTTCACGGTCACTTCAGGTCACTGGAGACCCGTGACTCCAAAATGCACATTGCTTTGAAAATCAACCGTTCAGTCAATTACTAAGTTCAAATCCTCTCTCTCTCTCTCTCTCTCTCTCTCTCTCTCTCTCTCTCTCTCTCTCTCTCTCTCTCTCTCTCTCTCTCTCTCTCTGTCTCTCTCCCTCTCCCTCTCCAGTGCTGTATAGACAATTACGAGGAGATGGTGAAGATCTTGCTGGACCGAGGAGCCAGTGTGAACGCTCAGGACAATGAATTATGGACGCCGCTGCATGCTGCTGCTACCTGCGGCCACGCGGGACTCGTCAAGATTCTTATTGCACAGTAAGTCGAGTACACACACTCCAGGTCGGGTTTGCAGAAGGGGACAAACTTCTCTACGTCATGAAAGTGTCAGCCCATCCTCTGATTCGAGGAGAGGGATTCATGACACAATGATCGAGGCCTCTTGGATTGAAAGTGATTCAACGGTCACAGAGAACAGACTCTGTCTCACTCAAATTTGGTTGATTTTGGACTTCTTGTCATGAAATGTGACATGACACCAGCCAAGCCAAGTCAGTTTTTACCTGCTGCACTCAAGCAACCAGTGAAGGTCCACAAACTGAGGGACGAGCAGAGCTGCACGACTCCACCGACAGACTTTCTGACTGTCTCAATTGTGCCTGAAATAGTCTGAAAATTCTTCTTGCAGGAGCTCGAATTATTTTGTTTTTGACCTTATGGCACAGAACATTCTGTTTGTTTTTGTTTTATTGCAACCTGGAGTGTAAAATTTTACTGTTATATACCTGGCAGCTGAGCTAACTGCAAACAATGAGCACGGAATAAAACATTAAGCTTTGTCATGGATTAAAAATTAATTGCATTAAAAATGTGGACTTTAAATGACCCGAGTTGTGTAAATGAGACTCTCCTCTTACTTCCTCACTTTTGTTTACTGTCGTGTTTGCAGAAGATAGATTTGTCATCAGTTAATAATCGGCCTAATTTGCTGCAGCTGACAGCCAGTAAAGGATAATGCTGAGTTATGACCAGCAATAAGACGAGTAATGATGCACAAATGACACAGAGTGACTCGTGATCCATCTTAATTATGCAGGTGTTAATAATCACCAGGCAGTCACCCATGCTCCTCCTCATGTTATCTGACGCCACTGCAAATATGTGAAGTCGCGGGGGTTCATATACGTTGTTCCATTAGGGTTTAATTGGATCCTGATGAAGGTATTACACCAACACATGTGCCCGCACACAAAGAGATAAAGCAGGCGCATTGACATCCCGCACGCACACACACACACACACACACACACACACACACACACACACACACACACACACACACACACACACACACA
>JASSRZ010000072.1:12310119-12320657 GCA_032164315.1 Malacoctenus gilli | reverse complement strand
ACACACACACACACACACACACACACACACACACACACACACACACACACACACACACACACACACACACATTCACATTGTTCAGTTGAGGGGGAAACGCAGCTTGTACGACTGGAAACCCGCATTCAGACAAACCGGAGCGCCGCGCCGCTGCCATCTGTTGACGTGCAGAACTTGTCAAACCACCCATGAAGTCTCATTATCCCGAGAAAATCTGCTGATTAAAAACTGGCTGAAAACTGCTCACCAACTTGTTCTGGGCTCAAAGAATTGATCAGCATCATCGTTTGGAGCTCAAGCAGAGATTTACTTTGGTGTTTCTGTCCCACACTTTGAGTTACACACCAGCAGCTTTCTGCATCTTTTTTCCTTCCACTGTTTAGCTGAACCGAAACAGGAAATTGAAGCTTCTGGTACTCCAGTGATTAAAGTTAGTACAGTCATATTTTACCCCCTTTAAGTGCATTTGGACTACAGATGGTGCCGTTAAGTTAACATCTTCCTCATGTAGTCTTAAATCCTACTTTTGTCATGAATGAAATTATCACTGCCGATTGAATAATTCGCCTGCTCGTCTCCCGCAGTGGTGCAGATCTGCTGGCTGTCAACTCTGATGGGAACATGCCGTACGACCTGTGCGAGGACGACCCGACACTGGACATCATTGAGACGGCCATGGCCAATCGAGGTAGAGAATGAAACGCTTTCAGTAGACGTCACGATGAACGGCGTGGGAGGCATTCGTGGACAGAATCGTTTGACTGTCGCTGTCGGCTGATAAGAACTCTTCCCTCGGTCGTCTCGGATGAATTGGGGAACTTGTCATTCTCATTGTCGGCAGACAGATCGAATAAGCGAGATAATGCTCATCCATGAACGTTTCACAGAGTCATTGTCGCTCCTCTGCTCGTTGCGCTGAGAATTTCATCCCGTCTGCTCTGTTTTGTTCACATCCAGAGGCTGTTAGACTATCATGGCTCATGTTGTTTTCATCCAGGACTTCCAGATGTTTTTACAACTGCCTCTCAAATCTGCTCACTGTTTGAGAAACCAAACGTGCTCACATGCTTCTGCTGTTCCTCCTGTTAGTCACAGAAGTAATGTTACAATTGTGGAAAATCCCCCATCCAACACTGATGCTTTGGTTTCAGAGGAAAACAGTCCTCTCTCTCACTGAGGGGATTTTACTCAGTAGTAAAGTGAACATCAATCCATTAGCTGAGGTTGAGCACAAGGGTTTTGCTGACGATTTTCTAATCTTTAGAGCCGAGTCGTTGTGAAGCCTGAAATCTGTCAAACGGGACCTCGCCAGCTTTACAATGATCCCGAGCAAAGATGCTCAAAGTTAAATGATGCACGCTAAACATCCTCTTCTGTAAAAGGTGATGATCCTTCTGTAAATATGTATGAATACAAACAACAGCACAGACATGGATCTGCAGCATCAGATGGAGCCTGATTGGTAGAACAAGGATAGTGCTAATTCTTAGTTAGCTGATGGACTTTACTGTCTTTAGAAAAGTAGAGAAGAAAGATTTTTGGGTTTTTTTTTAAAGAAAAAATACAATTTTTGGCAGAAGAAAAACCGTGTTGACATGCAAAACTGAGCAAATTTAGTGGCTGTGCTCAAAAGTCACAAGTCGACAGTTTAATTTTACAGATTGTTTTGTCTTCTTCTCTAATTCTCTGGATCTGTCTGTGTTTTTCTCGAACAGCATGCAAACATTTGCCTCCATCCCTTCAAGGCAGCTGTAAAACTGTCCTCACCTTTGCGTCGTGGAGCTATCGACAGCCTTTAAAGTCCGCTGACCGCTGAATCGATCGCTGCAGCAGGATCATAACCACAAACTGCACTTAACATCCCACTCGGTGTTAAGAGGGAAACTCTGAGACCTGCTCAGCTCCTTCTGTTGAAAGAATGTAGATTTTGTGTCCGTGAAAAAACACCCACACAGAGTGAAAATTGTCTCTGTGACATGAGTGTGAAAGAGTTCAGAGACCAACACTGCCGCTCACCTAAACTGCACATGAGGAAAGCGACGCTCGGGCCGCTTGAAGCCTGTTTGCGTTTCTGAATTCGATGAGAAACAACTCGCACAAAGAGAACCGGGGTGACAGACAACTTCATTGACAAGTGGAGTCAAATCAACCTTCTTTGCACAAGCTCTTGTCAATGTTTTGATTTTGCTCTCTGCTAAATCGTTACATCTTCAGGCTGGCATGTGCGCACACAGCTGGCAACAAGGCAGCATAAATCTGACTGCAGGGGCTTCTCAGTTCAGAGAAATTTGCTCGTGTGATTTTGCTGCTAAAATTATCCCACTGAAACTCCCATCAAGAAAACAAACATGGAAAAACTACAAACTGGCCCTATATACATATAAGAGCACTTTATGATAGGGCATCTTCCACTCAAGAAATATAATTTCTTTTAAAAAATATATACTTTTTTGTGATCATAGAAGTTTCATACTTCACAATTTTGATAGATTTTGTTGTAGTTTTTCTTTTACTTGGCGTTTAAAGCTGTGATAACATAAAAAAAACAAGTAGTGAAGCAGCTGAAAGAATATAGAGAATTAAACAAATGACGTTTGAGCACAGAAAGCAAATAACGCATTAAGGAAATGGTGACAGTGCAGCTTGAAATACCTCGTCAATTATATTTTGAGGTTATGTGTACATTCAGATAAACACGATCATCATCATTATTGCTGAATTTTGCTTTATTTTCCTTGTATGTAAGTTTCGTTGAATCATTTTAAGATAAACAACTTGTCTAAATTCTCAACATTATCTGTAAAATACCAAAATCTGGGTTGCAAGGAGTTGGAAGCTCTGGCTGGTTCGGACTGTTCTTTCCCCGATCAAAGGTGCAGAGCTGCTCGAAAATAAAATCAACTGGAAGTAATCATTTTAAAGTTGGACCTCGCAATCAGGCAGTTATTATCAAATAATTGCCTACAAATTAGAGAAAAGGAGGGAGTACAGACACGTGCTGAGAGAAAGAAAGCAACTTTGTAGCAGCTGCACGAAACATGATGTTAACGGTTGCAGCAGTTTGCAACTTGTCGCTTCGTTCCTCCGCAGGCCGAATGGCGCTAAAGCTTGAAGTGCAAAGCTGCACGTCTCGCTGCACTCACCTGTTTAATGTCTCCAGCTTGAATCCTGTGAGCACCGAGCACGTTATGTAGTTTGACATTAGCGTTACAGCTAACGGTTGGTGTTCTTTTGAGACAGCATGCCAGTTAGGTAAGCTCGCCTAATATTCATGCTTTCACGTAGGTTTGTTTACATGCGAGTCAGTGCGCGCGTGTGCTGAAAGAGTCGTAGCAAACAAAGCCAGGTTTCCTGTGCTGAAGGTGCCCTTCAGCTTTGCACTAAGTCCCAAATGCATCAGTGGCGCCAAGCTTTGAGGTAAACACAAGCAGGGTGAGGCTGGAGAGCATCCTGAGAGCCCAGCGATATTTCTCTGGACAGTAAAAGGTCACCGAAGCTCTGATATATTACACTCTGTAAACATGAGCGAGGTTAATTGTCTTCAACACTACAAATGAGACACATGACACCATATTTTGCAGGTTGCATCTCCGGTTTGAGGCATTATGGGAAACTCATGAAGATCGAGCGGGAAGATGGGGGGGGCCTGAAGTGTGTGTGTGTGTGTGGGGGGGGGAGCAGGCGCGCGAAAAAACGAGGCTTTCAGCTCACAAAAGGATCTGTGGAGCTGCAGAATGCAGATAGCGGTACAGTAGGTGAGAAGAATGATTATTAGGCTGATCAAAGGGAGCGCGGCGGTGCTAATTGCTCCAGTAATGTTCGCAGCACTGTACTGGTGGATAAGACTCCGCTCTCCAGGGACGCTGCAGGGATGGGTGTGAAGGGCAACACACACGCACACACTCACGCACACACGCGCGCGCACGCACGCAGCACTTGATATGTAACATCGAGTGATCCGACTTCCCGATCCTTCCCTATAGAGCTTAGCTCGTCTGCGTGGCGCTGCAGTGAAGGGGAGGAGGTGTGTTTACCTGAATCAGAGTGCGGCACGCAGGCGAACCGCTGCTGCGCCGGCTGACGCTTCCTTTTGTCAATGTTTTTAACGTCCAGTTGAATTCAGACACGCACTCACTCGATGGCAGGACGAGAACAATTCAAGATAACGCTCGGCGAGATGGTGCGATTATGAAACATGGCTTGAAAGCACCGAGTGTCAGGATTTAGAGGACACTAATATTCAGCTGGAATAGTTTCTTTGTTCAATGAATAGATGCATGACAAAAAATTGAAAGGACACAATTTTTTTCTTGATTGTTTATCCGGCTCTGTGTTACTTGGTGGTTTCCAGCCTCTTTGGGGGTCCTGGCCAAAGTTAGAGCAATTTTCCACTTCTCTGACTTTGTCCAAATGAGAATTACACTTTCCAGAGAAAAAAGCATAATAACAGACTTTCTAGATTGCTTTTATCTTGATGTTTCCTGCTTTCTGCTCTGACACCAGACATTTAGGGTGCAAAAAAAGATCACTTAGAAATGTTTTGGCGCATGAGTCAGATGTGAGGTTGCTCTGCTTCTCTGCTGCCCTCAGTTCAACTTCTTTAAGTCGAGCTTTCCTCGGTATCACATCAGCTGACATCTCTTTGAACTCTGGAAAGCAATATTACCCCAATTGGTTTGCCTGCAGACATTTATGTGTGCAGCTCTTTTAAAATAAGCTCCGGCTTCTTCGGTAGAGCGCAAAAACACAGGGATAAAAACTGATGTACAAACGAATTTCTACCGCGCCGCCCGCTTCTGTCTGCTTTTTTGATTTACTGTAGACGATGAATGATATTTTATGGGGCGAATGTCCTAAAACTGTCAGCAGTTTACTCAGTAATGACAGTTGGGTTTATTAGAAGCTGTGATGAAAGTGGTGAAAAGAGATGAACTACGACTGGTTTAAATACGAGGTCAGGAAGTGCAGCGAAATCCCACCGATGGGCTGACATACCGCACAGTCAAATGAAATGGTTTTCCTTCATCACCTAAAACCTTTCAATCAATTTCAATACATTCAGTTTTGGTAGTATTTATGTATTCATTAAAAGAAATGCACGTATTTTTATCATGATGACGGATGTATTTGATCATCTCTGAACGGGGGGATCCAAACAGAAGCAAATTGCACAGATGTAAAGTGCCGCGTTTTGCGTTTCGCTTCTGATCGCGTTTCTCTGCTGATCGCCACATCTGTTCGCCACTGCAGGAAACGTCTGTAACTAAAGCTCAGAAATAAAACCGCCGCTTCTCTCCCACAGACTGCTGCCGGTTCGCCCGTCTGATTTTGTGGCGATAAGTCGTTTTGTTTTCCTGTTTTATCACCTATGTTGCGGCTTGACAACGAACTGCGTCTGCAGCAGTTTCACATTCTGAATCCGTTGCTGTTTTCCCTGCTGGGGGGGGGCATCACTACGGGGAAATTCCACACAACACGAGTAAAAATGCATCACATTAGCATAAGAACGCCGCCGCTGTCCGACAGAAGGGAAAGAAAACAGCTGCCGGAGGTGTTTATTAAATCAACAAAACAGTATCTGTAGTAGCCCTGAATCCTGAGCCTTTAAACTGCCTCCAGCTGTGACTCCAGTTGTTAATTCACTTCACACTCAGCAGTGGCCATCACGTGTGTGCGTTTTTGTGTGTGTGTGTGTGTGTGTGTGTGCGTGCGTGTGTGTGCGTGTGTGTGTGTGTGTGTGTGCGTGTGTGTGTGTGCGCGCGTGTGTGTGTGCACGTGTGTGTATGTGTGCGTGCGTGCGTGTGTGTGTGTGGGCATCTGCTAACAACAGCAGGGTGACACTGAAACTGCTGAAACTGGGAGTTTGGACGCCGGAGCTGCGGAGCGGCGGCTGGATTCGCCTTCAGCTTGACTCAATTTATTACTCGGCATCACACGAAAGGTCGCGGTGCTGAAATCCTGACAATAAAATATGCCCGGTCAGGTGATGCCTGTCAGCCTCCCACTGTTTATTTCATGTGAGAGTGACCAGTTTGTGAGTGTCTGCCACCGCGAAAAAGGTGTTTGGGAGAATTATCACTTAATTTGCAGCTCAACCTTTAAAGTGACAAAAACGCTAAAAATAACATGTACTTTTTTCTCAATGTTTGAGCAACAAAACAACATTCGCAATG
The DNA here is from genome assembly GCA_032164315.1 of Malacoctenus gilli. NCBI lineage: Eukaryota > Metazoa > Chordata > Actinopteri > Blenniiformes > Labrisomidae > Malacoctenus > Malacoctenus gilli. The sequence goes on along the minus strand of JASSRZ010000072.1, from coordinate 12,314,484 downwards.
ATTTGGTGACATTTCTGGACCTCGGGCGCCGGATTCACTCCTAAGTTCAGCTTCATTTTTGCTCAGCTGGACTTTGAAGGAGTATAAGAGTCTCCGTCCTGACTGACAGGCTGTTTCCACTATTGTTAATCTGACACTTCTTTCAATTTGCCGGGCTGCACAGTGCATTACTGCTGAGCCGTGTGAGGATAAATTCTTCACTCAAGTGTGGCGGACACAGTATTGAGTCCTTACCTGGCAGCAGGGCGGCGGATTAAAGGAGGAATTTAGAGTGGTGGCGACACAGAGTCACCTGAGCTCGAGCGGGGGCCAAACTCAACAGGTCTCTGCCAAAAGATGGCTGCACAGGCAGCATGAATGCATCTCCATCGATCTGCCAACAATTGGGCCTGAAGGCGTCTTTGAAATGCTCAAAAATGCAAAAATTCCTGTGAAGAATTACAAGATTGGGACGAAAATGATCATGGATTTCTCAGATTTCTCATTAGTGGAGGAACGCTTCTGCAGTGTTTCCACGTAACGACATTGTTTCCGCTGATTGGCATCTGTTGCACTTCCCTTTGAAACCTTATCACTTTGCGACAGATGGCTTCACTGTAGAAACGCTGTTCTCTGCTCACCAAAATAACCCGAAGAGACAAAACCGTTCCTGTGCAGCGTGAAGAGGGAGCGCTGAAGTCTTCTTTCAACAATCCTCCACTGTAAAGCTCCAGCAAAAGGGTCTGTTTGGCCCATAAGCACAAATAAAACTTCACTCGAGATATGTTGTGTTACAGTCACAAAAGATGTTGCAGGCATGTTCCTTCCCAGTAAATTAGTCGGGTTATAAAGCAGAAAAATGGAGGTTAAAATAGCAGCCAGCAGCATATAGGAAGAAATACTCACTCAAAATTGAAAAGAGTCACGATTAAAGTTCAGATAAAGGAACATTTTTTTGTAGGAAATATTCTGTATTTATACTCTTCGTATACAGTTGCAATGAATTTGAACCATTACTATGTCAGCTTTTATTGGCCAGATAAAACTGATGTAAACAGGTAAACAGCATCATGTTGTTGACTGTCTTTCTCAAATGCAACTAGTTCAAAAATCCTGTCAGACACCCTGAAGGCTGCTGATTAAACAAATAAACAATATTACTTATTCACTGCCTGCAGTTCCGTGATGGTCGTATTTCAATTTTTACAGAAGTTCATTGAAGGTTTGCTATATTTAAAATGTTAAACACCTCTCTCACAATATTATCACCGGAACGCAGCAGAGAGCCGAGTCTGCTGCCGTCTCCTGAAACTCACAGTGTTTCCACTTTTCCTGGAGGCAACGCTTTTCTTTTTTTTTTTTTTTCTATTTGCGCCAAGAAACTTTTCATTGTGGAAACGCGGTGCTGCAGCTGATAGAAAACATCCAGTGTAATTTGAAAAAAGAGAAAGAGACACGAGCCTTGCTGTCAATCCAGGAGGAATGGCTCCTCTCTCTATAACGTTCGCTTTCTGAATTTATTCCCAGGTGTTGAATTGCAGCCCCGTCATACCCGTGATGCCTTTCTGTCCCTTCGGCGTACCTCTGATCATAAACTGTCCGTGTCGGCGCGCGGCAGCCTTTCTGTAAATTAAAGCTGTCGGTGGCGAAGGGGGGGAAAAAAACGTCTCTCCAGTCACGTAATCAACTCCGCTTCTTCCCGGGCGTTTTGATTGGCAGGCATCACCCAGGAGATGATCAACGAGACGCGAGCGTCGACGGAGAGGAAGATGCTGGGAGACATCCAGGAGCTGGTGAGACAAGGCGAGGAGGTCAACCAGCAGGACTGTCAGGGGGCCACACTGGTAGGAAGCTGCTCTGTTCGTTCGTCTTCTGTTTTCGCCGAACTCGGTCCGAAACGAGCCGCATCTTGATGCCCGCTACAACCAAATAAACGTCACCTCGTTGTGCGTAAAAACAGCGAGCTGTACCTATTAAAGTGGTTCACACACTTGTTGTTTGTGCCCTTGTTGTTTACAGACACACTTTTTTAAATACCAAGGCAAAAACTAATATTAAGAAAAAAATGTCAGTGTGTAATTTCCTGAGTAGGGTGTATAATGTCAGGCGGCGTAATGAAGCCTTTATTATGTATCAGGGATTAACTCCCCTGAGGAAACACAGTGATGGATCACTGGATGGAAATAGCAGGAGGGGGACGGTAGTGTATCCCAAAATAACCCCCGGTAAGCCGTAAAGTCTTACTACAGATCGTCTGATCGAGCTGCTCGTCCGTTTGCTTCATGCGTCCACTTAATCTTCATCCGAGCATGATGAAGCAAACTGGAGCATGTCTTATTAGAGACGCCGGCCAAGCGCAGGGGGAGAGACCTGGAACACGGAGGAAGTTACGTAACCGTAATCTTTTGTTTTCCAGCGACAACCATTCTGCGGCCTTGTTTCGAGGTGCAGGTTTTTTTTTTTACATCATGTGGTTGTAAGCTGTTTCATCAAACATGGAGAGCGCAGGGATTTCTGTTTTTTTTCTCGGTAAAGTCAGGAAAATAAGAGGAAAAGGCGAGTTCCACTCCACAAAAATTTAATTGGAACAAACTCGCAATAAAGCACCGATGATGACAGAAGAGGATTTTGGTTTGAGATAACAGACGTCTTTACAGATGTTGAATTTCTGCGTACAAACAATGTGAAGTACAGCTTCAGTTCCCAAGAGGTTAGGACTGATGATGCAAGCATTTGCAACACTCGTACGCCCGCATTTTGCTGCCAAAAGATCTTAAGATACATGCCGAGGTAAAACATTTTTATCATTCCTTTAAAAATGGTAGCTTATTTTATTTTCAATGGCAGAAAAAACAAGTAAAAAGGCGGAAAAAGCCGGTGTTCATCATTGTTTATCGACCTTTTTTCCCATAAAAACAATCAACAAACACTGGTTGCTGGTTGTTTTGAGGTTGAGAGATATTTATCGTCTTGTTCACTGATTTTTATATGTATTTTTTTACTTTTTAATTGGTGACTCGGCATCCAGACTCCTCTCCTGTGAAGCCACAGGAGTTGCAGTTTGTGGTCTGAAATTGTTTCACTGAAATCTGCAGGAACTTCACTGAAAACAAAGAGAACTCGTCTCAATCGGAGACCGGATGTTGCTTTGAAACCTTTATATGCTTCTGAGCAGCGATGGTGTCCTGCCACATGTGTGAGCCACCCACATCATACAGACTGATGCAGTGAACACTTGTTTGTTTGCTTTTTTTTTTTCACCAGCATTGATGACTGGCTGAATGCATCCTGTTCTCTTCTGTCTGCAGCTCTTTAAAGAATCTTTCAGCTTTTGACTCATCTGACCTTAGACCAGTTTTTCCATTTTGCTTTGGCGATTTCTGAAATAGCTTCAACCTCCATCTGTCGATTTCACAGTGAGCCGTGCACACGGACAACGATACGGTTTCCTTTTTCTAACATGGAGACATCAGTCTCGTTCCACGCTGACTCACTTGAGTCTGATTTGTGCGGCTTACATGCATTCGTGGTTTATGACACCTGCAAAATAACCCTGATGTTGAAGTCAAATGGATTTCCACCCTTAAAAAAGATGCCACTTTCCATTTTCAGAATCACGTTTGGCTGTATTTTGGACTGTTTTGGGTGAATTCAGGAGAACCTGAGACTCAATCCCTCTTTTAAAGGTTGATTAGCTCAACATAAATCTATACACAACATGGTATAACAAACACATGCAGTCAAGCATTGCGTTTCAGTGGGAATTGTTATAACGCAGAAACATCACTTTCGCGCCGGGAGGTTAAAAATCAGCAGCTCCTCAGACTCAGCTCCCTCCTGCGGTTAAAAAAAAGAGAAAAAATCAGTCCATCCTGCTTTTATTTCAGGGCATGTAGGATTCAACCTTGATATTATTCCTCCTCACAGTTGGAGCTTGAGTGGGGGTCAGAGGTTATTGACATGGTAACCATGAAAAAGTCCTGAGTGAGGAGTCGTCGGGCTGAAGGACGAAGGCTGTGGGTTCATTTCGCTACTGTTTTGCACGTTAAATCCAGAAAAATATCCCAAGAAAACTGAACAAAGACTCGACAGCTCCACAGGAGGAATCTTAGGCTCATATAATGACCTTGTATGTCTCTCTCTAGTTTAATCGACAAATAGAGGCAACAATAGTTAAATATTTAAGCTTTTAGCTGCCATAAAATTTATCAAAAGCAATTTTTTTGCTTGGTTAGTCTTTCAAAATTTCCCACATTTCTGTTTGTCTCGCTCTGTCTAAATAATGAATTATGAACATAAAAAATTGTATTCCTCAATTTTGATTACAGCCACACCAAACTTTGGCTTTTACTGAACTTTCTGCTTTTTTCACATTTTTTTGACTGA
>JASSRZ010000072.1:12286842-12310019 GCA_032164315.1 Malacoctenus gilli | reverse complement strand
TCCTCAATTTTGATTACAGCCACACCAAACTTTGGCTTTTACTGAACTTTCTGCTTTTTTCACATTTTTTTGACTGACTACACAAATTTCTTTTGAGCTGTTTTTGCATGCTTATTTCAGTGAATAATCCTTCATTGTATTGATTTGAAAATGCTAAAAATGACTCAAAGAAACCTCCATTTATGATATTTTTGATGTTGTTTTGGTTCTGTTTCTTGACTAAATGTGTCAAAGTGATGTACAGCACAGCTCAACATGTTTGGCGTCTCTGCAAATGTGATAATCTGACACAAATTTGAAATGTAACCTAAGTACCTGCAGCTTTAACCGTTGTTTGGCTGTATGAGATGAATCCAGGCAGATGAGAGACGGTTATAAGTTCAGGACTGGTATTCATATCCTGTCTATATAGATCCGATAAGAGCGCGTGCACTGATCCTCTCTTCACAGCTCCTGCTTCTGTGTAATTGTTTCCTGCTACGAGTAAATTTGTGAGCTGCAGAGTTTGTCGCCTCAAAGCAGCAGGAGCTGGTTTCAGACGCAGCTGCAGACTTTAATTCAGCTTCAGCGGCTCCTGCAGAGTTTTTTCGGAACTCCGCGGTGAATTTTAAAGTGAAATGAAATATGGAAGGTGCTTAGCGACATTTCCACTCCAACCTTGGAAGCTAATGAATATCTGATGCTTGAGATGCAAAAGATGGAATATCATCAAAAATGTTAATTTTGAGTGCCCCCAAAACAACACGGAAATAAAGTGAAACAAAGATAAACACATTTATTCTTTTTCCATATGTTTTTAATTTGTAATTGATTTTACTTATTGGCTTTTCCCTTATTAAAATGTCATTATATTTACATGTTGAATTCAGATTAAAGTTTTTACATCAGTTTGAGATAGTTTTAAATTTGAAGAATTTATTCTATTTTTTAAAGTCATTTTTGAGAAGGGACGAACTTTATCTCTGCATCTACGTGCTTATATTTCTATATTTTGACTGCTTTTCTTATCGTACCTTTTTTTAGTATCTACTGTTGTCCTTCATGGAAGTACCCATTGTGAAAAGTGCTCCATAAATTAAGTTTTGACACCTGCATTGTGACTTTTATTGTGAGAACCACTCCCCGTTTCGTGCCAGAGGGGAATCTACCACGAAGCCCGTGTGCTGCAGAAATGAAACGAGCACTTCTCTCCCTCTTCTGCCCTTGCAGCTCCACATCGCAGCAGCGAACGGCTACGTGCAGGCCGCCGAGCTGCTGCTGGAGGGGGGTGCTCGCATGGACCTGAGGGACTCCGACGGGTGGCAGCCTCTCCACGCTGCAGCGTGCTGGGGTCAGGTAGGGTGAAGCCGGCAGGAAGCAGGAAACGCATACGTAAACACCAATCAAATGTTCCTCGTGCCATCGCAATCATCCGCCGCCCCCTGTTGTTGTTGCTGCTTCAGATGCATGTGGCCGAGCTGCTGGTGTCTCACGGCGCCAGTCTCAACGCGAAGACCTTCCTGGAGGAGACGCCCATCGGTAGAGTTACACCTCAGCACTGTTTTATCAATACGGCCGGTGGGGGGCTGAGAAAGCAGATGACTGGGCTCTGCGGGGGATTCAGGCTGATAAGCCGCAAACTGCTCCTGAAGAGAAAGCTCAACCGTTGTTTTTCCTCTTTAGCGCCACCTTCATTTACACTCCCAGCAGCACTAAACTTGGCATACAGGGATTAAAAAAATAGACACCAAAATGTTGATTCTCTTCCCCCGAGAACTTTCCTCAATTGCAGGACTGATAAAAGCTTCAGAAGCACGTTGGATCCACCCCGAGAGCCGCTGACATCCTGTGTCCATCTGTGTCGCCCTCAGATCTGTGTGAGGACGAGGAGTTCAGGGCCATCCTGCTGGATCTCAAACACAAACACGACATTATCATGAAGTCACAGCTCAAACACAAAACCTCACTGTGCAGGCGCACGTCCAGCGCAGGAAGCCGTGGGTAAGTGCTGACATCTGCTGGTGTGTGGGGAAAACTACACAATAGCGTTTTATTCTGAGATGAATAAAAAGATTTGTGTGCAGAGTAATTCCAAAAAGCAAAAAATATACTGTTGCATCAAGGTAAGTTTTAAGGCTGCCATTCTTACATGTGGTGAGTAATTTGGCATTTTACTTATAACTTCATTTCTCTTGAAATCTTCATTTGTGTCCACAGAAAAGTGGTGCGGCGAGCCAGCCTGTCCGACAGACACAACTTGTGTCGTAAGGAGTACGAGACGGAGGCCATCGTGTGGCGAGGAGGCCGAGAGGAGGAAGACGATAAAGAGAAGGAGTCTGATCAGGAAAATAGCCAAGTTGTTAATGTAAGAGCCGAGTTCTGCCAGGCTGTTTCAGTAAATATGTGTTTGTTAGCTGCTGTGTATTTATTTCTGTGATATTTTTAACTTCCTGCATGAAGGCCGTCTTCGAAAGTTCAACAAAGATGTTTGGGGACAGAGAGTTATAAACCTGAAGGTGTGACAGAACTGACTTCCTGTTGTATTGTTGTGCCATAAAGCCTGAGTGCGCTCATTGCAGCAAGCTGAAGTACTTATCGTTAGATTCTCTGAAAGCTTTCAAAGGAATGCAAGAAGCAGCTTCATGCTGAAGCGAGTTGCAGAGAAAAGAACACTTTGGCTTTCGTAATGAATTTACAAGAGATGTAATGAGAAGCTTTATTCTCTTTATGAAGCAAACAAATTGACTTCACTTGATTTTGTTTGATCGTGATATCTTGGGAACCAGATCAAGGATATCTGATCCTCCTGCAGCGAGCCGGCCGGCCGCCTATTTAATTATCTGAAAGCGAAGCCTGATGGGGGGGATTAAAGTGATCCCCGCTGATGTCCCGCAGGTCAAGCCCGTCGTAGCGGTGGAGCTGCCAGACAAGTCCAGGCTGCCCACCATCCTCAAAGACAGCAGCAGCAGCAAGCAGAACGGCCTCATCTCCACCACCACGTCCACGCCCGCTCAGCCTCCCTCCAACGGCAGCACGCCGTCGTCCAATAAAGGCGCCGCGGTCCCCGCCGGCCAGCCCGCCCCGGAGGAAGCGTGGCCGCGGGATCGTCCCCAGACCCTGTCGGAGCTGAAGAAGCAGCGGGCCGCCGCCAAGCTGTTGAATCACCCCCTGTTCAACGGTCACCTGGGTAACGGCTCCACGGACTCCTTCGTCGACGCCAAAATGAACTCGGAGGACCCCCGCATGCCGCTGGTCTCCTCCAACGGCAACGCGGTTTACTACACGCCGGCCAGCGGCGACCCGCCGCTGCTGAAACTAAAACAGCCAATCGAGGAGGAGCAGCCGAAGGTGCGGACCTGCTGCTGCGTGTCGTAGCGACACGTGACTGGGTGTGAAGGAGAAGAGGCACTGTAGCATGGAGGAAGGAAGCGAGGAGTTGTGACATCCTCTTCCTCCCCCGTAACCAAACTTCCTCTGAAGAAGCTGGTCAAGCGAGGAAAAAAAAAAACTTCTCCCTGTCATGTAACTCCTGCTTTAAAAGGAGCCTCCTTCCCTGGATGCGGGCATGTTTAAAGTGTAGCAGAGAGGAGAAGGAGGCGCGCCACTAAAACTGAGCTTCACACCCATGAAGCCTTTTTGAAAAAAAAAAAAATGCCCCCAAAGGATCGAAACTCTCCGACTCCGGTGAAGCTTTTCAACCGGAGCGAATCAAGAGAGAGGAGAGCGTGAGGTTCTGCTTCATGTCCAGCACTCCAACAGAGATGAAAACATTTCGCCCCCCTCTAAATGCCTCTCATCCTGTCATCAGGCCTCATTTCCTTCAGGACAAAGTCATGTTGCTGTTCAGCTTCGACGTTCCTGGCATTGAGATGAGCAGGACGGCCGACGCAGGGCGGATCCGATGAACTGCGTTGCACCGAGTTGTTCGACAGGAACTCCCAGAAAAAAGCCTGCGACGCCTCTTTTTTGTGTTCACTGCCTGCGATAAAGTAAAGGGAAGGAATGCCATAAAACAGTCTGAAGTGTACATTCACAGTGAAAGTGAGTCAAAGTGTCACTTCGCCTCACCGTCCTCTCATGTCGAGACCTAAACTGACCAGTCACGCTTCGTTTTTATGCATCATCCACTTTTTTGCTCTCTCTCTTATAGATGATTTAAGCAAACATGGTGGAAAATGACTGTACATTTCTTTATTTATGAAATTACTGTATGTTAAAGTTAATTATGATTCCTGAAGTTGAGTGTATTTATTATTTTGAAGCTGCGTGAAAAGTGTGAATGAATTATGAGATGATGAGGAGGAGGAGGAAGAGGAGATTTTATCCAGTAAAGCACCTTCTGACATTTAAAAACCTTTCAATCATGAAGTGACGATGGCGTTACTGTATATGTGTGTGTGATTAAACACAACCAGACCGTCCTCCTGGGATGGGTTATTATCAGTGTCACCACAACAGCAGTGTTATTTGTTCATGTCTCCCTGGTGGCCATCGTGTGGCTTTGACTTCTCCCGCTTCTGTGTGCGTCTCAATAACAGAAATTGTGGCTGTTATGTGATTAATTATTGTCTTTGTAGTTCAGAAGACACGAACATGAATGCCTAAGTTTGTTTGCTTGTTTGTTTTTTTCTTTAAAGAGTCACCCTTGCTTGGATCTGGTGTCAGCGAGGCCCAAATAGATATGCGTCCTTGAATGCATCATAAGTTTAAAACCAAGATTCACATTTTTCAGTCCAAACCTAATCTGCCAATTGTCCTGCTGGAGTGAAGGAACAGTTTCACTTTTTTGGAATCATTTACAGACAACTGACAACACCCATGTCTGTGTAACATTGAATGTGGCTCTCACAAAACAAAGACGCCACACACACGTTTCACCTTTGTTATTTCAAGATTAAAAGTGTCAGAAGTGTCTCTTTTGTGTTCGACAGATCTGAGACTCTTGTAGACTCAAGTCCTGTACAATAAGGGAACTTAGTATAACATACAGGCATGAACTGTGCAGAGTGCACAGAGCCTCATGTCATCATGCCAGTTGTTATTTGAAAGCAAGGTCATACTTCGGTTCACCACAGTGGTTGAAAAAGAAATCCCGTCTGGATGTACGAGCAGGAACAATAACCGAAAGCAAAGTCGTGCCAGAAACTCCCCTGGAACAGCCCCCGTTTTGCACTCTGGCATATTGTGTTGACACCACACAGAACAGTCCTCGGCGTGGTTGCAGACAGCCGCTCTATGAAATATGCTGTCGACATAAATGAAACGGAAACAGTATCAACTTTGAACTTTCGACTTTGCTCGATACTCCGTGTTCCTCGGGAAGTTTTGAGTCTGGAACTCGGTGATTTTTTTAAACAAAATTTGTCAGTTTCATTCTGTAGCGTCTGCTTTCTTTTTGTTAAACACGTGAAATTGTCATAGAGCTGATTTTAACTCTACACAGAAAGCAAATGATTCCAGAAATGTTTGATCTTTCCTCTAATCTCGCCGCAGCTCCTGTAATTTTGTGAGTGCCAAAGAGTCTTCCACAAGATCTTAGTTTAACTTTACAAACCATTAAAAAAAAAGTTTGAGGAACTTTTATCAAGGCTTTTTTTTTGCCATTCTGGAGATTTTGATGAACTTCCCCCAATGAAAATGTGATTACCCACAATTTCGTACGAAAATGCTTTAATTCCACTTGAGCTGTACAGTGTCAAATATTTGTACAGATGTAAATATGTTCGTATCGCTCTAATCTGTTCCCATGATCTGCATTACATGTCTGTGTTGTTACCGTTGAGGAAATTATAGGAAAATACAGTATTGATGATCAGTGTTAGCAGACGTCTGGCTGTTACGAGGAAGCCTGTCCGACTGTTTTCACCCTCGCAGTCGTTCAAAGTCAGTCTGCAAAGTCGAGCACATTCACGCGTTCTGCGTCTGCGGTTTCGCTCGGAGCCGCGGGCCCTCGAAAAATTTCCTGCACAATTTTTCTGCAAAGGTCAGTTTGTTTTTTCGGGCTCATTCTGGGGAAGCGTGTTGTAAGTCAAAGAGATTTCAGCTTCCTCCTCTGTTCTTGTTTTTGAAGAGAAGGAAACGGCGCTGTGGCCTCATCGAGTAATGACTCAGCTGACGCCGGTCGAAGTGCGAGCTGCTGCAGCCGGTCTGTTTGGAGACCCCCACTGCTGAATGAGGCCGAACTGTGACCTGCAGCGGCGGCCTGGTGGGCGTGCGTCAGAAAGGGACAGTCAGCAGAGTCTGTGTTCTCCTGGTCTTCATGGACGGAGGCTTGTGTTGGAACGCAGGCCTCCGTCCATGACAGTGCGGGTATAAAGAGGAAAAACTACTGATTTTGTAATTACTGGAGTATATTGATGGTTGCATTAACATATTTTGAATAAATTGTATATTTTGAGAATTTTATCTGGTCTCCTTATTGTTCAAAAAACAAAAATCCACCAGATTTTGTTATTGTCTAATTTCAGACACATAAATCTGTGGCATCTGTAATATACAGGCAGAAATAAAATGTGGGGGGTGTATATCAGAAGAAAAATAAAAAAATCAAGTCTTCTTCTGAGGTATCACAGAGTGCAGGTGCTTTTCTATTGCTTTCAAACAAGCTGTCCATACGGCCATATGTGGTACTTGAGTACGCAGCAGAAAAGCGTTGATCACAGTTTTGTTTCTTTTGGCTTTCAAGCCCCAAAACAGTTTTCTTATGCTTTTATTTTGCTTGCTTGCATCATGAGAGTCTTTGGAGTTCACTCAGACGTCTGCTTTTCTTTCTTTCTGCTGCAGCATTTCTTTTCTTCCCCTCGATAACGCGATCAGAAGCCGGGCCGTCCTTCTCCACACAGCTGTCAGAGTCCGTGCCGAACTTCAGCGCCGACCTTCACCCTTGTTACTCTTCTTTCATGCACAGCAGGGGTCAGCTGAGGTCAACGTTTCCACCCAACAGGCTGTTGCTTGGATACATAACAGAGGGAAACTGAAGGAGACAGTTCAGAAGAAGGTACTTGGACGGTTACTGTGTTCCAGTGTGTATTTGCAGTCATGGCCACCCAAACGACTGTGTGCTCCACTTCCAGCCTCTTTAGCCACACTTATTTGCAGGCCTCCCTGCTTATTTGGACCAATCTGTTAGGTCAACACTGGTTTTATAGAGATGTCGGGACGATTAGAAAGTACCCGTTATCAGTCTTTAAGGAAAGTTATTAGTATTTGCAGACTATTATGTTTCCATTAAAGAGCACCCTTTAGCTGATTTCTTATCGGTGGGGTTTCAGGAAGCAAAGCAGGAGAACAAACATGAAGTCATTTGTCAAACACCCGCCTCACTTGCAGTCCTTGTTGAGTAAAGGAGTCTTACAATTGCAGCTGTCTCCAGACACACTCAGTAAATCTAAGACATATATACAGAGAGAAAGACAAAGCCGGTAAAACACATGATCCGAGCTGCATTCGGCTCATATGTGCTGCCTTGGCTATGGTGCTATTGTGTACAGCTATAGTCAGTGCAGGCCAGCTGGCCGTGGTCCCAGTTCTTCAGCGCTCTTCAGTGAAGGACAAAGTGGATGGGCTCCAAACACAGCATACAGACACATACGGCCCTCTCAGCTGGTTGTGTAAATAGAGGGATGTTGAAGGGAGGCGGCGAGAAACGGGCGGGAATTTGGGGGAGATGTTGAAGGGAGAGACAGAAGGCGTGCAAATGAAGGATGGCTGCCAGTTCCTTTCACCCGGCCGGCGCTGGGAGGAGGCCACGGCCACAGAGCAGCCTGCCAGTTGGTGATGGGAGGAGCAGCACGCAATGAAAGGGACGGATGGAGGGACGGCTCAGCGGTCAGGACGTCCGCCGGGTTCCCAGGACCTGACGGGCACAACACGGCTTTGGTGTTCAGACCAGAATTTAGGACATCTCGGTCTCATTTGTCTGCCCATCAAATAGATGATTTAAGTATGCGCTGAATTATTTGTACTTCGAATAAAATCGTCACCTCCTTGTACAAAAACCATGAGAAAGCAGGTACAACAAGTACAGACTGAGTTTTTAAACAAAAGAAAAATGTCTTTCACTCTCAAATAGTTGTCTAAAAAATGCAAAAATGACAAAGGCTCCTTCACAGCGACTTCACATTTAGAATCAATACATTTTTCAGAATACAGTGGGTTGAGCTCCTCCTCTGTCTTGCTCATTGCGCAGTCTTGGTTAGGTGGTCTTGGCTACAACATTTTCCACAACACACAACAACCGGATCCACATGACGATGCAAACATGTAAAAAAATCAACGTTTCAATCGAGAGCAACGGTTATCCGTCGCAATCAGTTCTGTCCTGCAGCATGCGGGACTGTTTGCTGTTGTTATCTAACGGTTGTGAACTTCTTCCGTTAAATTGTCTGGGTGCGAACTCGACTTTTTCCTCACGTATTTAATTCGCTGTTCACATCCAGGAATGTTCCCGACAGAGAAAACAATGCCTCGTTCTCTCCGACTCGAAAGAACAACGAGCCGACGAGGGGCTCATAACTAATAGCTGGTTTAAATCAGCCCACATGTTGATTCTGTGTCTCTGCAGAGAAAAGGTCAGAAGCTGTGCAGCTGCACCGGCTGTGGGACGTTTTCTGTGGCTTCCTGCCAGCATCACTCCTCCTCTATCTCCCCCTCCTACTCACTCTCACTCCCTTTTCTACTTTTTACTTCCTCGTGTGGAGAAACACCGCGAATGTCAATGCAGAACAAGCCTCATGTCAGTCTGAATGACCTTGCCTCCACACTGAAAACAAACAGGCATCAGAATTTTTCAGAACAATATTTCAGGATTTTAACTTTACTCCTTCAAATTAAAACATCAGTATGATTCTTAATTTGGGGCTGTTTCGCCATCTTTTTTTTCCCAACAGGACCTAGTGAAATATATACGTTTTTCCAAATGCTTTTAAACCTTAACAAGAAAAACAATAGCGATAAGAAGCCTCATGGTGTGGAAACCGCATTGTTTCCTGCTCTGTCTTGATTCTTGTCATTGGCCCGAATCCATCTTTTCATAATATGTCAACATTTAAATATCAAACCGGAATGCTTTGTATGAGGGATGGGCAGGATGACACATATTATGAGTGCTTCTGTCAGCGGTGGTGACAACATGAGGAGCTCCTCGGAATTGGCTTGCATTTCCACCTATATCTCTTAAATAGAAATCAAACTTGCTCAGTCGAGTTCTCTCTATTACAAATTTCTCGGGAAAAAAACCTGCTCATGGTTACAGCACATGCGCAGGGTGCAGCGACACACATCGGGAGAAGTTGCCTGATGTAACTCAATTACATGAATGAGCACGTTTATACCTTTAAATAACCCCCACCCCTCACGCCCCGCTCCCTTCCCGCACAAACTGCGATTGCGCGCAAACTCTCATTGGCTGGAATGATAATCGGTCAACAACAGAGCCAGAGGGACGCAGGAGGGCAAGGGGCAGCATGTTTACCGCCTCAAAGCGCCCCAATTAATCGATCCGTCAGAATTAACGCGTGTTTGCGTGGTTTCCGCGGGCAGACTGAGCGCGTGTGAAGGGCGACCATGTTGCTGTGTCGCGCGGCGAGGCTGTCAGCGGCGGCCCGGGATCAGCCTTTCAAGTCACCGGGCTCGCTTCTGCTGCGAGTGTCCGCAAACAGACCGGGGCACGTCACTCTGACAGCGCGCACGGGCCGCGCGTTCCTCAGGCGCCACCGGGTCTCCTGCGCCTCCGCCAGCGGGGCCGAGCCGCCGTCCCCGGTGCACCTGAAGAGACCACCGCCCGACCCCGTCCGCTGCTGGGACACACGGAGCGGCTTGTTGACAATAACAGACTGGGCTCACGCGCACAGAGTGTCCACGGTGGCCGTGAACCTCACCGGACGCGTGCAACGTGAAGGCGGAGGACTTGATGTTATCAAACAGCCGCTGCTTCACACAACCAGGCGCCATCGCGGCCGAGCGGAGGCACCGGCCGTGCACGTTTTGTTTACAGGCTCCACCATGACGGTGCAGACCAGAGCCTCATCCACGTCCGCAGCCACGAAGAGGAGCGACGCCGGAGAGGAGCGCGCCGACGGCGACAAAGGGGTAAAAATCCGCCATACGTGCCAAGTGTTTGTGTAACTCCACCGGGCCGAGCTCAACTGGTGGTGAGCACGTTGCGGCGGGCGGGATTCAAACTTCGGTATGAAATATGCATGAAACGCAGCCTGGCAGGAGCTTTTCTTCAGACGCTGCTACACTGAAGCCAAAACAGGCTCGTTATGCAACGCGGCGTGACGCGCTCAGCTCCTCTCCACCTGCGCTCCATCTTCACAGCGTGTACTGTCTACCTGCGTCCACGGCTTGAACTGAAAACATGCCCCGCATGTCATTCAGAGGGTCTCCCACAGCTGTATCAGCACTCAGGTGTGTTGGAACAGGGAGACATCAAAGATCTGACGGACTTGAAGGCATCAGGATGAGAAACGCTGATGTCGAGTTGGTCCAGAAAAGTGAAAAGATGTAAAAACCACCTGGTATCATAACATCTCCGCGTTTGTGGTCAAAAATGACAAGAAAGGACTTCATGCGGTCTCTCTCCATTGACTGAATTAGGAGCAGTTCTGTCTTTTTTCGCTCTGTCATGATGAGAGGCTAAAATTAGCCTCCTGTATAGATTTCAGTGATCCCAGTTTGAGCACTTCCTGTTTTAACTAGCAGGAATACGCAGGTTTCCAGGATTGAAGTACAGAATGTACTACGTGTAATGTACAGTCGAGCCAATAACTACAGAGAAAGCTGCAAGTAAAGCATCTCTATTGTCTCCAAAGGCAGAAAATAAAATACTTTTGGGCAGCTCTGGGATCAGTGAGGACACAGTCTGTACTGTTGTCTCTCCCGCCTCTTTCAGTCCTGCTTTTAAAAGTATAACTGATTTTACGAGATCTACAGTGCAGAAAATGTCCGAGTTTCAGTGCAAGTAAGTTTGTAACGACACTGTCTTCAGAATACACTTTGACTATATTAGGAGACCTTTAACCTTTAACCTGAGGTGCAGTGTGGTGTGTTTGAAAGCCACAGTGAGTCATTTTGGCCAAACCCACAAACGTCTGAATTGGCCGTGGAGCTGGCGACTGTTTTGGCTCATTGTCAGTGTTGTTGTGAGTCAGCAGCAGTGTTGTGAGTCGAGCTGAAGGTGAAGTGTGGATGAAGGCGAGCTGCACTCAGCACTTTTTAGAGATCACAACAGACCTCGATAATCTTGTTGTACATTATCTGAAGCTGGCAGATTTGGCCACATAAATATTAATATGCTTAATGACACGGCTGGTTAAAGAGGGTACAAAGTTACTGCAGTAAAGGTCGACTATCGTCATTCTTTTAAGTGTTTTGTTTTTTACCTTTATTTGCTTAGTGCAGCGCTGGTGCTTACATTACCCACAATGCAACGTGATAGTTGGCGGGCTCGTCAACGGCTAACACGGCCTCTTGCAAAGATAAGCGAGCAGCCTGCAGGAGGGTGGGAGAGTTTTCTAACTAGAAACCAACTCGGCGGTGGGAGATTTTATCTGCCTTCCTGCCGCTCCTTCTTTCATTCCAAGCTCACTTCAGGACCTAAGTCCAGACAGTTTATCAAAGAAAATAAAAAGTGGGACTTGTATGCACCTGTTATTATTACATTAGTCAGATTTTTTTCACCCTCTACGTCACTCCAGCTCTTTGCTGCGCTGCTGGAAGAGACCCTTCACTTTTCCAGCTTCTTTTGCAGCCTGTGCATGTGTGTTCGTGTGAGTGTGTCTTTGTGTTTTTGTGCCACTGTGACTTTGCATGTGTTTTCATGGCTCTGAAAAGCTGTTATCAGACACAGCAGTCTCACTGTTCCCCCCCTCCCTCCTCTCTGCACCCTCCCTGGCACAACTCCCTTTAGCCGCTCGCTCACATGACCCTCCCACAGTGCTGCCTGCCTTTACTTTTAGCTCGGCCTTTTCTCCTCTGGAAGGCAAAAGGCCCACTCCTTCACCCACACTGCACTCTCCCATTGTCCATTGTTGGCTGGGGGGGGGGCACGCTGCCAGCGCCGTTGCTTCATGCCGGGGGCTCGGGCCAAAATTCAGCAAGACAAATGGCAGCCCAGAGAAAAGATCAGCTTGTCTTTCCTGATCTTCGCTTCTTCTTCTTCATTGTTTCGGACCCTCGTGATTGATTGTCGGACCACAAGGGAAGACTTTCAGGAGAAGCAGAATGGCAGCAGCAAAAAAAAAAGGGAGAGACGGAGGAGGTGAATGAGAGGAACTTTATGTTCAGATATCGCAATGAATGGCTTTGCATCGTAGATTAGATTAGATCAACCTTTATGGGTCCTTTGGGAGTTTTCCTCGGGGAAATTAGAAGGCACATCCACCTCACAGAGAAGATGGGAATCTATCGCAAAGAAAGGAAAATACAAGAAAATGCTTCATTGAATTTATGTATTCACCCAATATTAACACACAAGCACGCACAAATTGTACAATGACTTGTGCTCTCCTGCTCCTCCCCATCCTCTGTCCTCCTGGGATCCCGTGTCCCCTCTGCATCAAGATGAGCCTCATAAGTGTCATATTTCATATGGTGTCTTCTAACATTCAGCACCTCCAATTGTGAGCAGTTTGAAAAAGTGAGCGATTAAAGTGACATAACGTTTTATTCCCTCCAACAAATCATTCATAAAACTCAGATTATGGGAAGGTGCCATAGAGGAGATTCTTAAATCCTGAAGTCGGTCACTTCCACAAGGCTTTCGGCTGTTTGGAGTGCAAGAGTCGACCTGTTTGTTTACATCTTGCTGGCATCCTCCTCACTGCCTGCAGCCTTCACCATCAGCAGCCGGCCGTGTGTTATCCTGTGTCGTAGCAGTTCACTTATCTGCCTGACACAGCAGAATGACCTTTGTGCTCGGTGTCTGACTGGACTGTGTGGTTGGTGGCGTGTCTGGAGCTCCCAGACACTAAGTGTCTTCATGTTGTCTCAGTAAACAATGTGAGATCTTTACCTGGATGTTGGAGGAGTCCACAGGTTTAACTGAGTCTCACACCTCGCAGACGCTTTATTGCAGGTTCAGCTGATGAATTCTCTATCGCGCCTTTCTATCTCAGGTCTCTCATGTTTGTTTATTTCTTTCTCGCGTGCAGGATGTGCAGACTGTAAAGAAGGACTCTACTACCTCATCGACAGAGAAGGGCCCGGAGGACACGGAGCCGGAGGGAGGACAACTCACCAAGGTCCAGCAGCTCAAGAAAGTCTTCAAGGAGTACGGAGCGGTGGGAGTCTGCTTTCACATCGGGATCTCGCTCATGTCTCTGGGAATGTTTTACGTCCTCATCTCCAGGTGAGAAAGATTGTTTTGTAAAGTCACAGTATGTCGAGTGCTCCGTTCCTCTCACATTTGGTAGAGAATCGAAAAAAGTTTCCATGTAGAACAGGCTTCAGTTCGCTTCACGACAGACCAGAGATTCGCCAAGTGAGGGAACGAGAGAAAAGAGACCTGCAGGAAGGATAGAAAAGCACTT
The DNA here is from genome assembly GCA_032164315.1 of Malacoctenus gilli. Lineage (NCBI taxonomy): Eukaryota > Metazoa > Chordata > Actinopteri > Blenniiformes > Labrisomidae > Malacoctenus > Malacoctenus gilli. Next base: position 12,296,508 of record JASSRZ010000072.1, on the reverse strand, counting down.
AGTGATAATACGTCTATTATATTCCTTTAAACCAGAAGCTGTGATCTGAAAGTGACTGATGTGTCTGCTGCTTTGACGCCGGGGGAAAAGAAGCAAAATGTGTCATGCAAATTTGCGCTGAATGGGATCGGTTGTATGAGCCATCCAAAAGATGTTTCCTCTCAGTCAGCCGCGTCGCACCGTCCCGCAACGTCTACGACACGGATGCTAAATTCACGATGAAAGTTTGAATAAAACATGAGCCGATTTTCTCATCTTGCAAGCAATTTTTTCCCCCGGATGTTGCGCTTGATGTGCGGAATTTAAAGTCGCTCTCACTGTATTCGGAGCCTCGGGTCGACGTCCGCTCATGGCGACGTGCTGCGAGAGGCCAAAGCAGCGTTCTCACTTTTGGCAGGACGAGCATCAGTCCAAACAGTTGCGGGTCGTCGCCTGTCGGGCGGCGCGCCAGGACGCTGCATACCAAAGAGACTGGGCAGACATCGTCTGACAGCCCGGAGAGTTCCTCCTATGGCTGATGGTGACCCTTGAACCGCAAAGCCACCGTAGCCAGCAGCCAGCAGCCGTCAGCCGGCGGCATTATCACCGTGTGACCGCTGAGCCGAGGCATGCAGCCCGCTAATGCTGCGCCGCGCGCTGGGTAAACAGTTGTCGAGGTGCAGATGGATCATTATATTCAGCGGACTTAAGTTTGCCGAGACTAACTGGGCCCGTGAATGCGTGAGAGAGGCTGTATTGACTGAAGCTGCGCCGGCACATTCTTCACATATTTATTCGCTCGAATAGCTCAGAGGGAGAAACGGCGAGCGGAAAACCAGGAAGTCTCTCACCAGGACAGTGATGAGTGTGTGTGGTACCTCTGAGGGCGGTTAATGCTTTCAATATAATTAGTTTTGGATAGAATGGTAAATACATGAAACGTTGAAAGTGGCGCCCTCCGGTGGAGAAAAGGGTGAACTCGACGAGATCCAAACGAAACAAGAAATTCACAAAAGGTTGTTGAACTTAATATATTGAACTTTAATTTGATCAATGGGATTTCAAAGATATTTAAATTTACTTTTTTATTGTTAAGAGTACATGTTATGAAATTATATATTAAGTGGTAGTGAATTCTGCTGCTAAATATATCTAGTTTTGTTCTGTATTTTCACTTGCTTTTTTGCCAAGAATTTATACAGTTTTTGAAAGTAACTGCTGCCAATATATGTATATATATTTACATTTTTATGCCTTTTGACACAAAAACTACACCAAAAATCACCAAAAAACCCCAATTTTTCAGTACAGTGTAAATGCTGGAAAATTCCAACTTTTCGAAAAGTTTCTACAAATGTCTTATTCTTACATTTTGCCCTTAAAGTTATTAAGCATGCTATTTTCACAATCTTTGTCTCAGTGAACAGTTTGGTGTATTTTGAGGTCTCGGCAGCAGTTCTGCTTGCTTCCGGCCTTATTAAAGGTTCCCTGATATGTTGTTTCTTCACAGCACAGGTCTCAGATATCATTGACTACAAGTGAAAGTCTCGGAGAAAACGTCTTCCCTTACAAAAACCAAACATCAAGTTGAGAATTACTCTTTAGTGTGACTGATGCAACGGTACCTTCAGGTTTGACCCACTTAAGTCCTGCAGCTCTCTGAGCTTCCTGCTCAGCGTTCATACCGGCTACACAGGTTTGGCAGAAGACTGCAGGGACATTGGAAAGAGAAACTGCGTGAAGCTTCGCCGTCTTTAATCAGTCTGTCTCTGCCGCGTTTTTTCCTCAGTGGGATCGACATGGCGGCCATCCTTTGCAAGGTGGGCTTCAGCGAGGCCGTGGTTCAGTCCAGGATGGCGGCGGGCACCAGCACCTTCGTCCTGGCGTACGCCGTCCACAAGCTCTTCGCTCCCGTCCGCATCAGCGTCACGCTGGTGTCGGTGCCTCTCATCGTACGGTACCTCAGAAAGACTGGACTCTTTAAACCGCCCACGCCGGCACCCTGATGACCCCCCCCCCCCCCACCTCGTTCCTCTGCTGCCTCATTAAGCAACAAACATCCCGGCTCGTTCTAATTAAAATGCCCGTGTTTACTATTGTCCTTCATTGTTTCTCTCCCACTACATTTTATGACTTCAGGTTTTTTTTTTGCATTCAGTTTTTGCCGTGAGAGAATCAGCGGTGGTTCAGTGTCCGAGGTCTCTGTGTTTCAGGGTCAAGTTTTTAATGTCTGCATTTGAAACCAGAAAGTGAAGGCAGGAGGGGGGAAAAAAACTGTTAAACTACAATCAGAGGAAAAATCAGGGATTTTATTTTCCAGTCTTGAACCGTTTCAGCTGGCGAGTCGGTCTGGTTCTGCGTCCTCCAGGGAATAAACGGGGCGAAGGCTGATCTCCCCCCTCGGCTCTCAGATAGCTGACTTGGCCCTCTTCTGGTGTTATGTGAATCAGCAGAATACTTCGAGTCCCCCTCTGTTGTCTGCCTCCCCTCTTCTTTTTTTTTCTCGCCTCCTCCCTCTTCAACTCTATTTTTGTCTTACTCCCTCCATTATTCTCCATCGGTTCTGGCATCTATTTCCTCCCATTTTTATCCCTTTATTGGAGTTTTTTCCTCGTCTTCATCACTCTTTTTATGTCATTCTTCAAATGTCCCTTTTTGAAGGAAGTGAAAAACATTAATCAGACTGAATCTGACATTTTCTGTGTGAACTTTGAATGAAGAATGCTGAATTTTGAATTTTTTTCTTCAGTGAACGAATTGTATTTATTAAAAGGCTAAGTTTACTTTTGGTGTTGTTTTTTTTTTCTTGCAGTGTAAAGCTATGACACCACCCCCTATTATATAGTGGGATCAATAAATCATGCTCACTATGCCTGAGGTTTTTGTTTCAACTGTAGGAGAGATGTCGCACTCTGGCACAAGAAGTCGGCTGCACTTGTGCTGTATATTTGCAGATTGTTATTTTTTAATTTATTATTATTAGTATTAGTTCTTTTGTATTGAACAATAGCCTGAAGCTTCAAGAAGTCACCATAAAGCTCGAAGGTTTGGGAGAAACTTTAAGAAGTGCCTTTTTCTTGCTATTGATGTATAGGTGGATTAACAGGCCTTCGGATTTCAACACGTTGTTTATTCAATCTACTCTCCACTCAACACTTTGACACTGTTATGTTTGACATTTGAAAAAAGATTGTACATCTCTGAGGGGCCTCACTTCTGGCTGCACTTCCCCATTGTCACCACACAGGGGAGCTCCAGACCTACAAATTCGGGGCCGCTTTCCTCTCGATCTGCTACAAAATCTGAAACGCGGTTTTCAAGTCTTGAAGTTCTCGACGTAGCATTATGTCACAGGAGGCAGCTGTGTCACGGTGAGACAATGTCCCCTGCGTGGTGGATTAGATTTCCTAAGTTCTCGCGTGATGTGGAGATGTCCAAAAAGAGCAAATGTCCCTCTTGTAAGTCTAAACACTGAACTACTGCCCGCATCCACCGGTGACCTGCTGGTGAGCGGTATATTTGTCCGGGGGAGAGGTCATCACACGCTGACCGGTTTTACTCCTGATAAGAATTCATCATTCCTGCTTGTGTTTGGATGGCAGCAGGTGTCGTCTCCTCCCTGCATCTGTCCTCCCTGAAGGTTTGATGGGTCAGCCGGCGCAGCCAGCGAGCCTCAGCTGGTGTGGCGCTCCTGAAGAGCCGCGATGTATTGAATGGCTGCCGCCTTGAACGAGGCGTGAGCTCTTCTCTGTATGCCACTCACTGACGCTCTGTGTGTGTTTGCGCGCGCGCGCGCGTGCGCGTGTGTGTGTGTTTCTTGGCCCAGTAAATAATTCAGCCAGGAGAGTCGTATGGGGGCGACTAAGAGTGCACGGTGGTCTGAGCCAGATATCAACCCCTGGTTTTTTCAGGAGTCGGAGCTTTGGCAGCACTCTGACACAAACTTCTACAAACTGGCCTCTCTTCCCGGCACACACACACACACACACACGAGAGGAAGAAGGCGAAGCCGAGGCCTCATTAGCCATGATGAGGACAGGGAGCTGCCATCGCCTCTCCATCCCCTGCATGTCCCCTATGGCTAGGAACAAATTGGTGACAGCGCTTCGAGCCACTCAGTCGGGCTACCTGCGATGCACTGGGCTCTGTCAGGCCCCTCTCCTTCCTCGCTGCAGTGTGTTTGCGTGTTGAGAGCGTGTGTATTCCAGAAAAAGCAACACACACCAGAGAGAGAGAGAGAGAGAGAGAGAGAGGCGGGCTGGAGCGCCGGCTCCTCGGTTACATCCCCTGTCACCTTTTGCTTGGCCCAGAACTGAGTCGTGAGTTGACTGAACACTTCATCTGTGCTTGGCCTCAACTTTGATGAAGGGGGACTCTCCCGTCTGCCTGGGGGGAGGCGGAGGGGGTTCAAAGAGGGTTCAACCCCCTCCTCTCTGCATCAGCTCCTGACTTGTGCCCACTGCACCTTTTTATTAAAGTCGTATACACCCAGTCAGCGTCACCACTGTCACACTGGCACACAAAGTGAATCCATTACAGCTGTATACTCAGGCCCAAGCTGCGCTTCTGACAGGCATTGGAAGGTGTGCGTGTGTGTGTGTGTGTGTGTGTGTAGCAGCTGAAAAGTGCTGATGCATGCCGTGATATTCTAAACATATGGCAAAGTGCACAGCCACACATATTTTACAACATACTCAAACTCCCTCCACTGACAGGACGCTTTCATTTAGTCTCTTCATTCTTGTTATTTCTTACACCCCCCTTCCATCACCATCCGCACCTGCTCATTATCCCCCCTTATTACCGCCCCTCGACTGTCTTCCCGTCTCCTGACCCGCTCAGTAAACCTGTTAGCCCTTCAGAGTGTCAGTGTCTAGACGGAGCGGCATCTCTCCTGCCAGCCTCGCCGGTTCAAAGACGCCCTGCGAATTTCTTTCCGGAGACGACTGGCACAAAGTTTCAAGAAGCACACGAGCACAATCTTATTCTCCCACCACCTCCTCCGTCGTCTTTGTTCCCCTTTAACCCTCTTTTCCACATATTTTTTTGGTCACTCCTCTCTTACACCCCCCACCCTTTCTTTTCCTCTCCCTCCTTCCCTCCCTCCCTCCTTCCTTCCTCCCTCCCTGCCTCTCCTCTCCTGTCTCGGAGTTAAGTTTAGCAGATGCACCTGATGGCAGCACCATCCTGGAGCACCTGTCAGCTGTCTGCCTTCATCACGGCTCCGGAGCTGCCACTGAGGCCACAGGGAAGTAAACCTGGAGACAGTCGCTACTATCAACAGCTGCATCTTATTATTTTAAACACCGGTGCCAGTCACTTCCCACCAGTGATGTGTGCGTTTATTTTTTTTTCTCCCGCACGCACCGCCTTCCCCTCGTCCTTGTTGCTCCTCAAGATTCAAAGGCTCAGCTGTTAAATGCGAGCAATTATAACCGAGCAGAGAGAGAGAGAGAAAGAAAAGCGAGGTGAGGTTGCAGACGGGATGCCAGAGAGTTTATCTGTCGTGTGACAGAGAGAAGGAGGGAGAAGAGGTGGCGGTGGCGGCAGGCGTAAATTGTCAAAGTGTTTCCAGCAGTTGTGGATTATGTTTCTGACTGTCTGTGAGTGTAATGCAGCTCAGTGCCTGTCACTTGCCTTCCAGGCAGCTGGGTCATTCAGCCTGAGCTTTGTTAACGCCTCACCTCGAGATACGAGATGCCACACACATAATGACGCTGTGATTCTCCCTCCTGTTGAAGGTCCAATTAAGAGCACTGCTCCTGCTTTTTTTTTTTTTTTTCCATTCAAAGTCTAGATTAAAATTTGTCGGTAGTTGATTCACAATAAGTTTAAAAAGAAGGGCCGACATCACTCAGAGTGAAAATGGAGATTTGGCTGGATGGTTGATGGGATTCACTGTGGGAAAAGTTTTCCTGGTGAAGATGTGCTCGAAATAAACATGAAACAACAACCAGCGTTTGAGGATCGAACACAATAGGAAACAGACGCAGATCTTTGACACCCTGACTTCAAATGCTTCTGTTCCGGTTAGCAGAGGCTAAAACTGCTGTCCTGACATTAGTTTTGATGTGCAGCTGGAAGTCAGGGGAGAATTTCCTGTTATCGAAGCTGAGACGCGAATATTTTAGCCGTTGATGAGTCAGATCTTGTGTTGATCACTAAAATATCAGGAAATGCTTTGAAGGAAATTTGAACCTGGAGTTTCTTGTGTCCTTACTCACTGTTGGTGAGTTAGTAGGAGGCACAATGGTCGTTTGAAAAAAGCAGGGGTTGAGTCGGAGCCGGAAGGAATCTGGTATTTAGTTGAAGACATCGTAAAATTGGGCAAACTACATAAAAAAATATAAAACTCAACAGGGACGAGGCATGACGTACACAAACACACAATCCCAAAAATATTCATCACCATATTGATCTCTGCTGTTTTATTGAGGCAGATAAACACCAAAAATGAAAGAAACATTTAGACTTAAATATTTGAATGCCGCAAAAAGTTCTGCAATCGAAAAATGAGTCTGCAAACAATTCTGCATTCGTGTGTGTTAAAGCAAATCTGTATTACCTTCAGCTCTGCAGCCATTGATGAAAGTATACCGAAAGCCGCGTTGAGTATTGATCCCAGCAGTTAAGAGAATAAAATGTTGTCATAACTGAGTGAAGTGTCAGCCCAGAGTATAGATGGGAATTGAGTTGTTGAAGAATTGAATAGTTAGGAGATTTTTTTGATTGTTATTATTTCACCACAATATTATCTTTCGCCTTCCGGGGGGCAACAAGCCTCAGGGGAAAAAAGGGCAACGGTTAATTGAACCGGCTGCAGCATTGGACGATGTGTGTCTGAAGAACAGGATGAAGGATGGACGCTGAACATGTGACCTTCAGGCGTTAACACAGACAAAGTTCACTCTTGCAGCTTGAGCACCTGAGATGAGAAGTAATGCACAGTAACAATGACATCAGGGGCCACAAGTGCAGTAAGTGCAAAGCGACGCTTATGAAAGACCCCAGTGTGTCATCTAAAACAACGCTCCACAATCACAGAGCCCAGATAATCAGTCATAATCACTATTTTTGCGCGCTGGGAGAGGATTGAACCAAAACTACGGCCAGTGCCGACGCAGCCTCGTAAACAATCACTGAGCCGGCGTTGCCGATCGAAGCCTGTTTGCCCGTACGCACTTCATAATGAATGCATCTCATAAATCCCTCCCTAAACGAATCCTCCTTAAATGATTCCCAGCGCTCGGACTGTCTGCTCGGTGGAGGGCGCTCATGGATCAACCCATTACCAGCGAAACAGGGCCGGGGTGGTGAGCGGAGGGCAAGAAACTCGCCCCCCCCCCCACCCCCGAACCCTCACCCTCACCTCACCCCGCCCCAGCCCACCACCCTCAACAGACCTAATGGAAAGCAAACAGACAGACAATTTCTTTCAATTAGCCCGAGCTGGCCTGCCCAATAAATTTCAGTTTGTTCCTTAAGACGTAGGCGCCCTGTTGCATGTCCCGCTGAAAATGAAGACTAATGGGGTATTGTGGAGCTGCTGAGTGCTTGATTTCTTGCCACTACACCGCTGCCACTCGCCATCCCCCCTCCTCCCCTCCCCTCCGCTCCCCTCCGCTCCCTCCCCCTCCCCCTCACCTTCCCTCGTATCAACTACAACTGGGATCAGTGCTGACCAGGCACAACACAAAATGTTTTATACATTTATTCACTCCGTGGATTCATTTTCCGTTTTAAGCATTATTCCCGAGTCGTTAGGCGGAGCGATTCATCTCGGCGTGACAACAGCCGTGAACGCAGCCATCGTTCATCCCCGGCGTGGAAGTGACGGCACATGGTGAACGGCTCAGCCGCTCACTTTTTGACAGAGTTTCACCATACACAAAAGATGAACGATTCCAGGTCATGTGTTAAACAAACAAGCCACACATAAAAATCCTCATAAGGACGTACATTGTAACGCATGTTTGCCTCGGAGACAAAGAAAGGCAATATTTTGTGTTTTGAAAAAAAGCAGTTTCAGTTGTTTTGAAGAACTTCACAGGAAATACTTTAACTTTCTCACAGCGGAACTCAAGTTTCACAGGATATTGGAATAGTTCTTGTTTACATCATTGTCAGAGGTCCTGTCGAGCACTCAGTTTCATCGATGAAGTGCAGCCGGTAGAAGTAATATCAAATTTAAATATTGGCTTTCTTTTTTAGATGTTTTCTCCCACCAAGCAGCTGAATGAATAGAAAGTGATAAACACAAATAGGGATATAAAAGGTCTTTTTAAAGAAGAGAATGTATTCATCAGCAGAAGCTGACGCGTTTCCTCTGAACTGAGCTTCAGGACACATTTCCACGTGAAACATGTTTGTATTTGGCCCTCTGACGTTTCTGATTATCCGTGAGTATGAACAAAACTTTATTCCAAAAGAGCAACAACTGCATCAAAACGAAACTTTCACTTAAAATAATGACAGCAAATACAAACTGCTTCTTTTTCCAAACTCTTTATCACTGATATTAGAGTTAGCATTTTGTTGATTGTGCATGGGAGTAACCAGTTGGTTACCAATTAAGGTAACCAGGTTCACAGAGGTGAATTTGATTAAAGACTGGTTCGTATTCAGTTATAGAGGTCTAAAAATAGCAGATATTGGTGACCTTTTACCATTAAGATGTTTTTCCTTCATCCCTTTATTTTACATCTTGAACCAAAAGACAACAAAAAAAATCCTAATTTCAAAATAAAAGGTATTTTCACGCAAATTAAAATCCCCTGAATTCCCTTTTTTATGACCATATTGATCCTACTGCTTTTATTTTTTGTTATGTTGTGCAAAGAAGTTGATGTGGGGTGAAATTTTGTCGTAAACTGTATAAATGTGCATTTAAGCGCAAAAACAGTCTTGTCAAAAGCAATCACTTCAAACTGTAGTTATGCAGTGACCAAACATACGCTGCTTATCTCCACTTAGACTTCAATAAGCAATTTCAGCGGCAGCAAGATGAGCTGACAAAGAAAGAAATTGGTGGTTTGTGCCACTTGTCTTTCCGTAAGAATGGACATAACAGCAAAGCCAATAACAACAATAAGAGAGAATAATCTGAGGCGGATTGGACATCGAACACTGATGTATGGGAGATCCTCAGGCCACCGCTAGTTGATGAGGGTAGAAACAAAGTTGCTTTGTCATACAAGGAATTATTAACTACAAGTGAACGGGGGGCAAGGAGGCATTGATTTTACAATTCAGGACTCAATCAAAGAGAATTATGGATGGCAATGCAACTGTGATTTGCCTGCGCTGCTCATTAAACTTAACATCCATAGTGTATTACCCCCCCTCAGGCGATGCAGGCATGGGATTTACAGGGACAGGTTAAATACAGTTCAATGGTGAGAGAGGTGAAGTCACGTGACTGCGATTAAAGCTGTCTGTGTGCCGAGAAGTTAAAGGATACAGGGGAGAAAAAGTATGGGAGGAAGCAGACAGGACGGCAGAGGAGGAGGAAATGGGAACGATTAAGGAAGAGGAGTAAGGGAAAGGAGAGGAGGACGCACAGGAATGGAGGAAACGAGAGGGAGAGAGAGAGAGAGGGAGAGAGAGAGACAGAGAGAGAGGGAGAGAGAGAGAGAGAGAGAGAGAGAGAGAGAGAGAGAGAGAGAGAGAGAGAGAGAGAGAGAGAGA
>JASSRZ010000072.1:12275130-12286742 GCA_032164315.1 Malacoctenus gilli | reverse complement strand
AGAGAGAGAGGGAGAGAGAGAGAGAGAGAGAGAGAGAGAGAGAGAGAGAGAGAGAGAGAGAGAGAGAGAGAGAGAAACTCCATTATTATAGCCTGAACAGATAAACTATGCATCAAAGTGTAGCGTTTATTGGAGAACCATTTTTATGTGTGCTTTGAGGGCATGAAAATGAGAGCCCTATGGTTCAAACACATCAATACAACACTACAGCAGCCAACGTGTGTTGTTGTTTTTTTTCTCCTTTTTTTTTCCCTTCCCCATTCTGTTTTTCCCCAAGATTCCCAATCAGATCTTGTGGCTCCCTGCAGGCTTTTATGCCAGCCACAAATGGTGCGACTGCCAGCCTGACAAACATGCAATCAGTCAGAGTGGAGCCGGAAAAGAAAGAAGAAGAAGAAAAAAAAATACAGCCTCTCTCACTCAGCCTCGTATCACAAAGGCTCTTTTAATAAGCCCGCGAAAAAGAGCAAGTAATCCTTTGTAATGATTTCATTAAATGCCCTCATCACACCTGGAGATAATTCCATTATGATTGTGGCAATAAAATTAGGTTTTCATCAAAACCTGCAGACAGAAGGAGGAAAAGCTATTATTCCTCTCACATTCAGACATGACGTCGCCTCTAATATTATGATATGAGGCTATTTGGTGGAATTTATGACGCTCAAGTCAATCTATAATGTTGGTGTTTTCCCATTGACGAAACCCAGACACTCTTTATGCGGAGGCCACAATAGAAAAATGATTTGTGGGATTGAAAAATCACGTAAAAGAAAGAAACCAGAGCATTTTGTGGGATGCTTTAGGAAAGTTTGGGTTGGTGAAGCTAGACACTAAAACTTTTCCATGGGCACAGCATGGTGTAAAGGAATGTTTGTCCACACAAGACCACTGAAAATGCTGTAGTATCTAAGCTTTGCCTGTCGGTGGTGCTGTGACGCTACAATGAAAGAGAGAAAAGACGCACAAAACTAACCTCATCAAAACTCCCGGTGCACGGTAGTAAAGCCAGGAGGGAGATTTGGGTGCTTTATTCCAATTTTGGAAAGAGCTGAAGCCCACCAGATATTAGCAGGTTCACAGTCATGGAGAAAACAATTTAAAATAAAACCCTTCCAAAATTCATCCCAGTGTTTGGAGATTGTTCACAGTAGGTCACTATGGAAACATGGAAGGTGTTTTGTAATCAGATTTTGTGGTGAAACAGTTGGATAGTTGATGAAAGGTGGCGTCCCACAAGCCAGTGGAAAATTCAGTTGTAACCTCCAAAACTGGAAAGAAAGAAGCAACAAAAAAGACATGGGAGGTTCATTCAGTAATGTGAGTACAATTTGTATGAAATATTTCAAGATTCACACAAGTATTTAGAGTTTAATCACATTAAAAAAAACCCTTACTTTCTAAACTAAGAAATTGGATTTTGTGGTGAAAAAATATGCTGTTTGGGGTTGAGCCACTGATTTTGGTTGGTGTACCACAAGAATTCAATAGAGAGGCAAACAAAAGAAAGGGGTGGAGGAGGAGAGGGAAGGCTTCTTCTTCTTCTTTCTTTCTTTTTTTTTTTTTATATTTACAGCGTACCAAACAGAGCTGCAACTCTGCCACATTCCTGTCAGCTGGCAGTGAGGCGGTACAGTATGGGGGTCTCTACACAACTTATATTATTGTTACAAGAATTCCGGCACGGCAGAGAAAATGTGACAAAGGAGGGATGGCGAGGATGCTGTGAGCTGCCGGCAGGAGAGGGGAAACTATGTGCTTTTGGCATTCATGTCACAGGCCCTCTGAAAAATGCATCAAAGCAATTGCAGAACTCGTGGGACCGAGTTTGGGCACACAAAGTCGTGACCATCATCCAAACCTCAGTGGCGAGGATGCAAGGGAGCTGCTGCTTATAGAGGAGGGTTTAAAATGCAATACTGTGCTACTTAATAATAAAAAATAGCACCACGCCGCACCATGGCGATACAACTCCCTGCAATTTCTGTGCATGCGCCTGTTACAACGAGCGGAGGTCTGCACGTGCTGCTGAAACAATTTCTCGGCGGCTGTGATTTTTAGGTGTTTTTTTTTTAAAGCCTCTCGAAAACTTGGAAACAGATTGCGTTGTTTTTCATGCTTACGTTCACACATGGCTATTAGCTGAAATGCCTTCTGCTTTAAGAGCAACTCTCTCTTCCACCTTCTGCTCGGAAAAATCACAAATAACCACGGCCGCAGTCTAACTACGACTCACTTACATGCGCACTGACTGCGGGAAATTGAAACGAGATCACTCACAGATGGATAATTCCCCACAGATGTCGTACTCTTCACTCGTCTTCTGCTTTGCGATTCTGGCCAAAACAAGAGAAGAGAGAGACGCTCCTCTCTCCCACTCTCTTTCTCTCTCTCTCTTTCTCTCTCTCTGTGCGGGTAAAGAAGCAAAGCTCATCATGCTACGACTACAGTTACTTCTACTCTGTTTCTGTAAGCTGGTCTGTCGAACACAAGCTGTCTGTGGAGACGGATCAAACGATTACGATTTGAACATGACTGATGCTGCGGGAGCAGATTGGTGCTGGGACACACCTCGTAAAATCCACGGATCTGTTCTCGGCTCTGTTGGTTACATCCTCTTATAAGTCGATTGACAAGAATAGCACGAAAACACAATGATTTCCACTGTAACAGAACTGATGCATTGGAATTCATACCAGGGGTCTCGGTTCGACTGGGGGGGAGAAAACAGAGCCAGGATTTGGTTTTGGTAACTCTCAGATTGCACATTTGAAAGGAGACCAGTTAGATGACAGCTGCTTGGTTTTTTTTCTTTTGGATTAGTTTGAGGTGGTTGGAGGGGTCTATTACCAGAAACAACTGCTAAATAAATGCAAGCAAGTGTAAATCTGTAGAAATTCACAAGCAAACTTAGATTGAGACATGCAGCAGGATTTCAAGTATTTTCTTTTGTTTTTTTGTTGTCTGTGATTTGTTTGTTTGCCACGAATCTTACGGTTTCAGGTTCCTCTGTCGAAGGTGGGCGTAAGTGAGGCCAATCCACAGCAGGCTTTAAACGGCCGCCGTGCCCGACTCAGGGGCTTCTGCTGCTGCACCTCCTGCTGTCAGAGGTCAGCAGTGTTTTTAATGCTTTCTGGGAAAGATAAATAAAGCACCTGGTTGGGAATTCGCACCTTAATCTCTGTTAAGCCTCTTGTTATAAACCCTGCTGCACCGGTCATCCTAACAAACCTCAGAAAAAACAGAAAAAAAGAAGAAAAAAAAAATCAACAACTGAATTTTGTTCAGAAAACTCAAAATCCATCTCTTCAAAGTGGCTCTAAAGTACTTCCTACTGAAGTCAGTGTTTAATGCATCAATGTTTGGATGTTATGGTGGAATCTGCACCTGTAAACTCTTAGAAATCATCACAAACTGGATCTTAGGACCATGAATGCTTTCCATTGACATGCAGCGTAACTGGTGATCCATGAAATAAAAAAAACAAAACCCTGTTATTTTGTCAAATGCACCCTGGTCTGCTCTCTCCATATAAACCTTTGTTTCTCAGCTAAAGCCCCTTGGAGAAATTCACAGTGCTCCCTACGTGTTATCTATCATGTCACATGGTAATTTAAACAAGCCACAAGGTGCAGCACATTTCCACATTCTCCATATCTATTACCACGTGTATATTGTGAACCCGCTGCAGTGCGTCACCACGGAGCGACGTTGAAATGGTATGTACCCATTAGGCTCTGAAGATTACTTCAAACTGAACCTGAATAAAACATGAAAGGCGAGGGAAAAGAGTCCAAAGGACAAGTTCAACATCAGTACAATGCTAACAGTCACAGGTTATCTGGGCAAACGTTGGGATACATTCAACACACTCAGAGCTGCAGATCACGCAGGTACAGAAGCTTCCCTAAATAATGAGGATGTGAGAATGTATTAAAACAGCCTCATAAACCAACCAGTCCCCTTTTTCTTCATACAGGAGGTTTAACTTCATTAGCTGAGACTGAAACTAATTGCAGCTCTGACACATGTGCTATCACACCTGTTAATATAAGTGGAACAAAAAACACCTCGTCGTTCATTGTTTCTCCAGACAGAGCGTTTCCTGTGGAGAGGAAAAAAGGAAAAATCCTCCTTTGGGATTCACACCAGAAAAGGTGTAATTGTGCCACTGAATTCTTGAACTCTGTAACATTTGATCTTGATCGTCTGGGGTGTGTGGAGGTGGGGGGGGGGGGTGACAAGAAGTAATAATTGAATCCAAAAAACTTTATTATTATCTTTAAGAATATTTTCCTTGATCTAATTTAGTGAGACGGTACGTAAGCAAAACTGAGATTCGGTACAAAGTGAGCCCTCAAACAAAGAGGCCAATCTGATAAAAGAAGAGCACAAAAGTTTCGAAGGGCCCTCGGTAGAGCGCATACCTCCACCAGGACGAACTGTGGCTCTCTCAAAAATATCTTAAACAGTCCTCGATTTTTGTTATTGTGAGAGCTGCACCAGCTCTGATGGACAGCGGTGCTTGTGGAACCCTGTCAGCTCTGACATGTGAGGAAGATGAAGGCTGACGGTCGGACACAGAAACGGCGTCCAGTAACAGAAGTGGACCAAGAGGTCGACGTTCAGAACAAACACTATCACAGCTGAGCTCTCTGTGATCGTGAGCCACGATCACCACCAAACAAATCAGCTGCACAGTCATTCATTATTTGTGAGCTTACCCGCTGGGATCACATGTTGGGGTCACCACGTGTTTGTCCACGGGTGCAGGGTTTGGATCAGGACCCCCCTGTTCCCGGTATTTTTTCAGACATGCGACTCACGACTGCTCTCCGCTCTCGGAGGATTAAAAGGAAAACTTGTTGTAAATTTATAGGGGTTGTGAGTCTGTGTGTGTGTGTCAGGTCATGAGCTGGATTTCTGCACTGCTGCAGGTTGCATGACCCCATGTGCAGAGACGTGAGTACACAAATATGTGTGTTTGTGAGAAGGTGGAGAGAGCAGCGTGCAGAGAGACACCACAGGGTCAACTGGCTGCTCCACTCACAGAACACACGTGTTGATTTTAAACCCGCTCAAATTTTCATTCCAATGTTTTTATCGTGATTGAATTGAATCAAAGTTAATTTCCGTCGCATTATTAAGTCATGAAGTTCAAAATGTGTCACATCAAAAGCCAAAACGGGCACATTCATAACTTCATGTACATTTATATACCCGCATGTACGTGTACATATACAAGTGGCAGCTGGTGGTTTAAAAATATATGAGGTACCACTAAAATAGTTAGAAATTGAAAGGGGCACAAACACGGCTCGTTTCATAATGATAATAATGATTACTTATTATGAGATTACTTATAAGGCCAGAAATTCAACTTAAAAGTGATCAATGATTCGACAAAAGGCAGCTATTGAATGATGTTTTTGTAATTTTTCCCTGAAATGATTAACAATCAACAAGAAAAAAATAGTGTGTGTTGATCAGAGGAGGAAGATTTCCTGAAGCTTTTGAAATAAAACATTTTTTTCATCGTTAGATCCATGAAACACAAAAAGTTTTTTTTAAAAAAAAAAAAAAAAAAAAGCATTTCTTTCCTTGTGATTTTCACTGACAAAACATACAAATATTTCTAACCCCTTGAGCAACAGAAAGAGAGGAGTCAGAGGAGTGACGCTGCTCTGAAGTTCCTGCCTACATGTAAAGAAGTTGAAGAAAAAAGTTGGGCCAGCACACATTTTTTCCAGGAATACAGAATTCCTTAGTAACCAAAGTTCAGCACTGACTTGGATAATTGCTACAATTTTTAAAAAAAACAAAACAGCATTTTTTTAATCAAGTGGAGCATCGCAGTCAAACTGTGACCAGACAGCTCAGCTGTCTCGCCTCTGAAAGCACGAAAATGGAAGCAACTCTTGAAGTTCCTTCAGTGGCTCCAACGGAAACCTGCTGCTGTCACACCAATATTTCACCTTTTTGTCATTGGATTGTAAATAACTGAATGTTGTCATACTGCATATGATGAATTTGTCAGTCAGTAGAACAAAACAGCATGTTTCTCGTAAATGAATCATTTTTGCTGCTAATACATGTCAACTACCTGGAATACACTGTTTACAAAGTTCGTCCCAGCGTTAAGGCGTACATAAATCTCCAGTAGAAAAAAGTCAAATGTGTTCATCAATAGAATGTTTCGTTTTATACATGACGTCTTATCTGGCCACAGTATAGACTTAATATTCAATACTATTGTCCTCTGAAGCAATACACAAGATATGTGACGTTATTTTTTTGTACACACATGCCTACTGTACATGCACCCACACACACGCGCACACATTCTTTGTGTACAGTTAATAAAGGGGCGGGGTCAGCGGTGTATTCATGGTTACAAAGAAAACCTCATTAAAGCAAACCATCTCAGCTACATCAGCAGTGAGAAACAGATTTGGATATTGCTCTCCTGTCTCTTCTTTTAAACACCCGGCATGCAATCTGTTAGGGGGGAACAATGGAGGAGACTGATGAGGGAGGGGGAGCGCGTATTGACTTTTTCTCTCACCTCTTTCGTCTTAATGCATCTCATTTTCCCCCCAACCTCTTTTGTTGAACACCTTTCCTTCCCCATCAACCTTCATCAATCTCTCTATCCTTGCCCGGTGAAAAATTGCACCCATTACTTTTGTCATGTGGTATACAGAAATAGCATTCTCTCCATTGACAAGCGCAGAGTAAAACAACTTACGAGTCCGCAGGACGAAGTCACCACGGCATAAATCACTCCCAAACATTGGACACGTTTGATACAGTGAACACAAGTTCAGAGGTTGAAAAATGGGCGCACATCTCAAATAATGCAGACTGTGCAAATGGTGCTCTGACACATGAATGAAGGATTTGTTTGTGTCCATTTAGCGACGCACCGGAACAAAACTTCCTGACTGATTTTTTTTTTCTTCCAAAAAAGTGAATAATTATCTGTCATTGCTAACAAACGTATTACCGCTGATATTCTACACCTATGGATATTACAAGAAGAATATTTTTTAAAAAGTGATCTCTACAATAGTTTGCCCAAATAGTTTGCAAACAACACCACAAGTTCATCCTAATGGAGGAGCAAGGAGAAACACGATGAGACCGTAGAATTCAAAAGGAACATCCTTTGTTAGCAGTGAAATTGCTCTGATTTGAACTATCGGTGGCCAAGCTGACTGTTATGGAGCAGGTGTTTCACTACTGTTTGTAGGAAAATAAAATACAAACTTTCTTGTGTTTGACTTTTGATAACTTCGATGAAAAGTAGCTCCGAGTAGATAGCTGATCATCTATCTACAGATAATACATTCATTGTCCTCACCAGAAAAATGTACAAAAGCAGATCATCATTTAGAGCAATTTACAGGGGGCTTGAATTTTATAGTTCTTCATCAGAATGACTGGTCTTTTATGATAATAATAACAGAAAGTTGTATAGTGCAGGTTTATATGTTTTACAGGCTTAGTTTTTATTGATTTAGTGCTATTCAAGATTCAATAACTTCAATATAGACTGGAATAAATCAAAATGGAAGTTATAATATAAATATAAATGTGCCGAATTTAGATCAATATTTCTAGTTTGTTGTGATTCAGTCCACATTAAAGTTGTCACTATTTTCCTGCAGATTTGAGGGTGCCAAAGGTCGTCTGTTAAGTCTGTTAAGTTTGGCATTGATGTGCGTTTTGCGTTGCGTGACGTCGCTAAACGGTCAGTCGCTGTGCTTTAAGTGTCCCTCCATAACTTGCTCGTCTCTCTGTGGAGAAACCTAAAGGCGCCGCCAGCCAAACGAGTGCTGACGTTACCATCCTGTGATTTACGATGACGCAAGCCCCGTCCAAAATGCCGCCACTTTGCGGCTCCGCTTAAACATGATAAATGATGAGAACACAACCGGTACCTTAAGCAAGGAATAGTAATGGCCTTTTTATTTTGCTAAGTGAAGTGTCGCATTATGGTGTTAATTACATTAGGTTTCAAAGTGCTGTTAAGAAACCTAAAAGGTCCGCGGGTGCTGAATCACTGACTAATCAATCGCCATTATCATGGCTGGGACAAAGGTCTCGACCCGGGGGGGCACGCGGGACGCCGCGCTCCCCTCTCTGCTCTCAACAAGCTGCTCTGCAGAAGTAGCTGCATTTAATGGCCACTGGGGCCCGATTTCAAAACTTTGGAGTAATGGCTCCCCATAAAAAAAAGCGGCTCATCATTTCGGAAACGACAATATAATGTGAAAGTTTCCAGCGCGACGGCGGCATTGTGGGGGCGAGGTGCGAACGTGGAGCCATTATGGGAACAGACTGCGGTGCTGTTGCACTTTCAGGAGGAATGTCCGAATTGGTGGTGTCGGTGGAAATCTCCGTTTCACTACCTGCAGGTTTGCTGTGCAACAAAACACTTGAGGACACGGAGAGCTGTGCCAGCCTCAGCGGAAACATACAGTGTCCTCAACAGATGTGATTATGAGGATTCGGCCCGTCTCTCCCGCCCCCCCCCCCCCCCCCCCCCCCGCCCATCTCTCTCTCCCCTCTGACCCTCTCATTTATCCAGCAGGAGGGAGAGCAGATTGGCAACAGGTTTGGATGCAACAGCCAGCAAACTGCACTTCGGCAAACAAACAGCACTCCCAAAATATCTCCACAGAGACAGCGAGGAGCATGGATGCACCCGTCAGCCTTCAGCTTTAATTACAGTTCAGCTGGGACTCAGGTGGCTTCACCCTTGGACCATTTTCAAGATGATTAAGACCATGTTTCAACATGCGAAGAAACATCCAGGGGTAGGTGCAACCATGTTCATGTATCTCACTGAGCATCAATATTACTTCATGAAAATAAGCATTGTTTTGATTTGACACTTTGAAATGAGTTTTCATCATTTGCATTCGAATAATGGGTTTGAAACTAAATGTAACAAGTATCAAATAATCTCACACTGAAAATACAACATTAATCTAACTGTGTCATGAGCACAAATATGAAGAAGTAGTTCTTCATCAGCTGCTCTTTAAGAATAGGACAAGGTTTGACAACAATATAAGGGAGTTGAAGGGTTTTATGCCACATGCATGACCAAAAGTTGGGTCCAATAGTGAATTAGAGGATATTTGATCAAAACACACGTCAAAAGATATACTGTTTGTAAAAAAGTGAGCTGACTGCGAGTTGTCATTATATGAAGCAGATGTGATTTAAAACAACCGACATTTTGAACAAAGTTTCATCAAACTTCTAGTTTCTTGATGAAGCCACCTCTGCATTCCTCTTAGTGTCAGTAACTGATGTTGCAGTAGTGAGTATGTGTTCGTTAGTTTTGGCTACAAAGCAGCTCCTCTTCTTACATTATGATACATCAAAATTGGTACGATTATGTTCTCATCGCTGACTAGTTTGAAAGAAGTACTGTGACTGCACATAATTACTCCGGCACGCTAATCTGCTTATTGCTATCATATTAAAATAAAAGAAAGAAGGAGAAGAGACAGAGAAACCGTCTGTGCTCCTTTTTTCCCCGCTGCTGCCTCAGAGCGGTGCTGAGGGTGACCCAAATTCATGGATTGACGGGGTTGGCTTGGCAGCGCACCAGAAAAATAATAAGGGCAGCAGCGGTATCGAACCCCAGCAAGTATAAAACACTTCCTATATCGGTCACGCTGAATGGCGAGAGGTGAAACGCTCACTAGTGCAGGACACTGGATGAAGACATCAGCACCGGGGTGTGAACAGCTCCCAACACACAGCACACGGGCCTGTCGTCATAGCATCCTCTGTGTGAGTGTGTGTGTGTGTGTGTGTTGGGGGGGTGTCAGCGATCAAAGCTGACCCGCTTTTGTGTATTTATGTGTGTTGCTGTTTGTGTTTACTGCAGTGATAATCGAAGTGAAGCGTCTGCAGTCAGCGAACAATGTGTGTGTGTGTGTGTGTGTGTGTGTGTGTGTGTGTGTGTGTGTGTGTGTTTGCAGTGAAAACTTGCTGCATACTTTCAACTTTTTCCAAGGTTATGAGGAGTTCATAGTGAACCCACTTTGAGTGGAGCCTGCAAACATAAAATCGGAGCTGCGTGACAGCGAACAGACAAATGGTTTCATAGAACAGCTAAAACACGTTATTGGATGAAGATGAACTGCAGTCGTGCTCATGGATGTAATCCTAGATTCATCTCCAAAACGACACCTTCACACTGTCTTTTATCGTGGGGTTTGTAGCTTTTGTGTTGAACAACTGTAAACATGACTCCGGTGGAAACCTTGAGGAAACGTTACAGCCACACTCACCAATGTATTGACAACTATTCAAACAAGGTCAACAGCTAAATGATAAGTTAGGAAGCAGCTCGGAAAAATCAAAGCCAGTCTTGCATAATTGCGCGTTACCCTTAAGCCTCACTGCAGCTGGACTGTGTCGACATGGCAAATATCTCAGTACTGAAAGTTAAGTAATAATAAAACAATGAGGCAAGTCAAAAAACTAAACCAAACACAGGAAGTGGCAGATTTAAACCCCGTCATGCACGTTCTGTGTTCTCCAACCGTGTGGCAGCGTCCTTTAATCGGACACCTTCGTCTTTGGAGTGGCGGGGGACAGCTGTTCAGCCCGTCTCCGCCGTTTAGCGCTCGCAGGAAGCAGAGCAGCAGCGCTTCAGGTTCACCTCGGTCAGCCGCCTTATCGGCAAGCTCCGGTTTTTGGGTCAACGAGTAGAATTATACCTCAGCGCCCAACCGCAACTGATACTCATTTACTCAGCTGTCAAACTCCATCCTGACACTTTCAGATGAGTAAAAAAAAATAAAAAAATAAACGTGGGGAGTTTTTGCTGTAATAGTTTTTTTCAGAAGTTGTCCAGTACTCGGTGGTTTTGGAGTGTGAAGCCCAGAGCTGTCTTTTGGGTATCAACTGCAGCTTAAAGTAGTGAATATCAAAGTTTTTTTCTCACCAAACATCCTCCTAATCAACGACAAGGCAAGTGGCAATGCAATCAGACAGAAGACAGATGTCTAGATACAGCTGAGTAGAGACATCCTTCATTTCAACCTGATCAAACTGTCATCTTTCCACAGCTTGACTAGATCTGTGTGGGCTGAGAACAGCTGTTCGCCAGTGGTGTGACACCCTCCGTCACTCTCTCTCTCTCTCTCTCTCTCTACATAAAGTATCAAACAGCAAGGAGGACAGCAAATGTATAGCAGCACAGCGTTGATGAATAAACGCTGCCCGTTGAAAGGATTGTCACACCTCAGCTTTGGCTGTTTAAGATGACATTTCGCATTATCCCCATGTCCCCCTAATGTGCGTTTTTAAATTTTAATTCCCGTCAACGTGCTGAACATCAAATGAAAGTCTGTCTGCATCCACACCATCACGCCTGTGTGCTCGAGCGTCTCAGTCCGGGTGTGTAAGCTCATTTACGCCCGTATTTGTGCGTGCATTTGCATGTGTGTGTGTGTGAGTGTGTGTGCGTGGGGCTGTCGCTCAGTCTGACAGGTAGAGTGTTATAGGAGGAGAGGCTGGCACACACACGGAGACACACACACACACACACACACACACACACACACACACACACACACACA
>JASSRZ010000072.1:12237546-12263130 GCA_032164315.1 Malacoctenus gilli | reverse complement strand
TTTGTTTCCAACGAAGAAATCAGAATTCTTTTTGCCTCATGTTAACTGGATCCGATATTTGGGGCATTCAAAGCAATTCCTGCACACAGATTCTATAGTGTAGTGGATATCACATCTGCTAGACATTTAAAGATTGCTGGGATCAAGTACCAGTGACGCCATTCTTAATTTTTTACAAAAAAAGAATAGGAATTTTTTTTTTACTTATGTTTACTGGATCCGATATTTAGGGAATTCAAAGCAAGCTGTGAACACAGATTCTATAGTGTAGTGGATATCACATCTGCGTCACACGTAGAGGGTCCTGGGATCACTTCCCACTGATGCCATTCTTATTTGTTTCCAACGAAAAAATCAGAATTCTTTTTAGCTCATGTTAACTGGATCCGATATTTAGGGAATTCAAAGCAGGGACTGCATACAGGTTATGTAGTGTAGTGGATGTCACATCTGCTTAACATGTAGAGGGTCCTGGGATCACTTCCCAGTGACGCCATTCTTATTTGTATCCAAAAAAAGTATAAGATTTATTTTTGCCTCATGTTAACTGGATCCGATATTTAGGGATTTCAAAGCAAGGCCTGCACACAAATTCTATAGTGTAATGGAAATCACATCTGCTTCACATGTAGAGGGTCCTGGGATCACTTCCCAGTGACGCTATCTTCTTTTGTTTCCAGAGAAAAAATCAGAATTCTTTTTGCCTCATGTTAACTGAATCCGATATTTAGGGAATTCAAGGCTGACCCTGTGCCAAGATTCTATAGTGTAGTGGATATCACATCTGCTTCACATATTGAGAGTCCTGTGATCAAATCCCAGTGACGCCATTCTTAATTTTTTACAAAAAAAGAATAAGAATTTTTTTTTTCTCATGTTTACTGGATCCGATATTTAGGGAATTCAAAGCAAGTTCTGCACACAGATTCTGCAGTGTAGTGTATATCACATCTGCGTCACATGTAGAGGGTCCTGGGATCAAGTCCCAGTGACCCCATTCTTTTTTGCTTCCAACGAAAAAATCAGAATTCTTTTTGCCTCATGTTAACTGGATCCGATATTTAGGGAATTCAAAGCAGGGACTGCACACAGATTCTGTAGAGTAGTGGATATCACATCTGCTTCACATGCAGAGGGTCCTGGGATCACTTCCCACTGATGCTATCTACTTTTGTTTCCAGAGAAAAAATCAGAATTCTTTTTAGCTCATGTTAACTGGATCCGATATTTAGGGAATTCAAGGCAACCCTGTGCCAAGATTCTATAGTGTAGTGGATATCACATCTGCTTCACATGTGGAGGGTCCTGGGATCAAGTCCCAGTGACGCCATTCTTGTTTGCTTCCAATGAAAAAATTAGAATTCTTTTTTGCTCATGTAAACTGGATCCGATATTTAGGTAACTCAAAACAAAGTCTGCATAAAGTTTCTGTAGTGTAGTTGATATCACATCTGCTTCACATGCAGAGGGTCCCGGGATCAAGTCCCAGTGACCCCTTTCTTTGTTGCTTCCAACGAAAAAATCAGAATTCTTTTTGGCTCATATTAACTGGATCCGATATTTAGGGAATTCAAAGCAAGGACTGCATACAGGTTCTATAGTGTAGTGGGTATCACATCTGCTTCATATGTAGAGACTCCGGGGATCAAGTCCCAGTGACCCCATTCTTTTTTGCTACCAACGAAAAAATCAGAATTCTTTTTGCCTCATGTTAACTGGATCCGATATTTAGGGAATTCAAAGCAAGCTCTGCACACAGATTCTGTAGTGTTGTGGATATCACATCTGCGTCACATGTAGAGGGTCCTGGGATCACTTCCCAGTGGTGCCATTTTTACTTGTTTCCAACGAAGAAATCAGAATTCTTTTTGCCTCATGTTAACTGGATCCGATGTTTAAGGAATTCAAAGCAACCCTGTGCCAGTCTATAGTGTAGTGGATATCACATCTGCTTCACATGTAGAGGGTCCTGGGGTCAAGTCCCAGTGACGCCATTCTTATTTGTTTCCAACGAAAAAAAAAAGCAGAGTTCTTTTTGCCTCATGTTAAGCAGACATGATTAATTGTCAGATCAGAGACTGCGGGAATTAAATTTTGTCATCCTTTCATTTGAAACCTTGTGTGAGTCAGTGTGTGTTTGACAATATCAAAGGGCAGATCAGAGGGAGTTTCAGGGTTGTGATATTTGACCAACATTATGAGGAAATGTAGCAGATGGCTAGTACTGTGTACAATTATGACAATTACAACCTCACAGTGCTTTTTCATTGCTTTTTTTTTCCTGTCGCTTATGAACCAATTCATTTTACTGAGTGATTTTATGATCCACTCTGCTGCGTCGAGACATCGCTCATCTGCATGTGTCTTCTGAAGAATAGACGAATTGTGAAACTGCTGTGCAGGATAAAGAGGGAGCGCTATTACAGAAAATGACCCATAAAGACAAACAGTCCTCCAAGTTTCTCAACCTGACGGTGAACACGAGTCAAAAGGCAAACATACTTATTCAAACATCACTGCTTCTGCTTTCACGGTCAGGAGAAACATTCTTGTTGTGCGGTTTTCTTTTTTAAAATTCCATCTGATATCAGTCACCAAAAATGAATATGATGATAAATGTTTTACTCATGTTGAGAAACCTGTAAATGTGACTCAAACCGTTTGGCAGTTTTGCTCTGTTATATTTGGACTGTGAGAGTGACCAAAGAGAGCAATAATGCAATTTTCGTATTACACACATGATTTACGGAGGCACGCAGACGCTGTCCAACAACACTCCAACACAGGAACAGACGGAAATAAGAGCGAACCGTCGCGTTTATGATTTATGATTGAACAACAACCCAGCCGCAGAACCTGATTGGTCAACACGTGATGAATTCAGTTTTGAACGTAGATGACAAATATTAGATATTATGGAATAAAACAAGTCAGGATATGAAAACAGGAATGAGTATTTCTCCATCATCTGCCTGAGGTCACTGAAAGGTCAAAGGTTGATGTTGCTGCTGCTCAGGCTGCTGGGGTGCACAGCAATAAAAGAAGACAGTGCTGAAGAGTTAATTTACTGAATTTTCTCCACCCTGACTCATCCGGTCACTGGTGAACACGATGAAATGCTTCACTCATTCATCAATGCTGGTGAACCTCAGACTAGGTCACAAAACCTTGTCACTGATGCTCAGTTACAGCTACAAGCTGACAGCAGGGGTGTTTGACCGGAATTGAGAAACCTCCCCCCAAAAATGGGCCCAACTGGACAGCATTTATTACAGCATTAAGATCAGTCTGTCCTCCTGTCTGTCACACTCATGTGAGGCCTAAAACCTTTCCACTCGGCACCATCAACACTGATGATAATAAAACCTCCATGTTTCCCACCAGACAAGATCTCATCATTGTTATTCTTCCTCTGTCCACTCAGCTCCTTAAAACATGACTGAAGTGACTGAACGGTTCCCGGAACGATTCTCACTAAACGGTCACCAGCCAGAAATTAAACTGAAGGTAAGAGCTGGAGGCCATCATCATTCAAAGCATTCAACTATACGAAATTACTCCCTCTCTAGTGCAATGTACATAAAAAAGCATGAATGTGTACAAATTTGACACGAATCTTTGCCCTGTAGAGATGGCTTGGATACAATACTCAAGTAAAAGTCCAGATTACTACTACTAACGGTAATGTCACTTCCTGTGTTGTCACAGGTTTTACGTCATGTCAAAAAAGAGGTTGAAAAAAAAAAAAAAAACGAATGAAGTTTTGAAAGCATAACAATTTAAAAGTACAGCCACGAGTTCAAAAGTGTAGTGGATTAAAGTATAAATAACAAAATCTTCTGGATACGTCTGCAGCCCTATCATCATAGACATGCACAAAACAACACAATGAATTCTGACAAATCAGCCACATCTCACATGCAGAACAAACTAAACACAAAAGAGGAGGATTATATCAAGGCCACATCAGCAAAGGTCACTGAAATTTAAATTCAAGGGTCACAAAGCATCTTTTGCTTTTTCTTTGGTGTAAAATAAACCCTAAAAAACTATTTCAAAATCCAAATGTAAGTAAATTGCTGTTAAAACACATATTCACATGTTCTCTACAAAAGCTTTTTTCTGTGCTGTGAACTTTCCAGCTGAAGGCTTACTTCATAAACAACTACCGGTAATCTCGTGGTATTAAATGGAGTTTTTAAGACACATTTTCTCCTAAAGTTCTGCCATTCGTCTGAGAGCAGACATCAGCGCTCCCACTCAGTCATCCGATCACAGCAGTCATGTTTGTATTTTGACAGAATGACATCTGCCCACACTGGCTGTTTTGTTTAAACCTCTGTGGCTGTGACAGCCAAAGTGACAAGTGACGCGTGTTAACACGAATTACACATCACAAAGTTCACTTGCATTAAGGAATTTTATTGGAGCTCTGCAACTATATTTATTAAAAATGTGAAAAGGAAAGTCAGCCCAAACCCATGTTGGTGTACAAATGCTGGCAACATACAGGAGTCGATTTATGGACACTGTAGCAAAACATTGGTGCATTTGGCAACGATTTCCTGAACAGGATCACTTTGAAAAGATGCGTCGTACAAAATAATGTCGGAGAGTTCTACACGATTTCAAACGCTCCTCTCTCGATTGTGCTGAAAGATCATTTTAGTCAGAAATGTTGCTTCCTCACTGATGCAGAGAGAAAAACGATGTGGTGTGAACCAGACACACGACGAAATACTCAGAGTGTCTTCAAATTGAGCCGCTTCAGTTCCTGTCAGTGAACAACACGGTGGAAGGAAATGGCACGACTGACAGACTGCACGACATCGAGTGTGTAGTGTAGCGAAACAAATGAGCATTGACAAAGGAAACTTATGATGGAAAATGATGGTGATGATGATGAATACATTGGTAATCCTTTTTAAATAATGTATAGAAAAGTATATATTTAGGTACTCTGTAAACATACTGAAGAAAAGCAAGATTTTCTTTACAGGATGACACTTTATTATTCAATTTGGTTATTTATAACTTTCCGTCATAGCAAAATAGAGAGCAATTAAAATCTGACATCTAGGATATGCGAGAGGAGGAAAAAAAAGGAAAAGCATCAAAATAAGACATCCAGTTAGATTTTAATCATCTTTCACTACCGACAGCAAGTTCTACTTGAACGCTCATGATATTAGTTTCATTTTAACACTGTTTGTGAAACAACTTGTGCAAAGTGTTGCTTCAAAAAGAGCTCAAATGGCTGTAAGCTGAAGATTCGAAGCTAAACGTTCCATCGTTGAGCGGCGAGTTTTGATTTTCTCCCTTCAAAATCAATCGTTTCAAGTGGGTCTCTCGCCTCCTCAAACCTCCCAGTTTTGTTGATTTCCAAAGCAGACAGATGTTCGAGGTCATCATGCACAGATCTTATCAAATATATTCGTGACACGAGCTAAGACTTGACAGAATTAAGACTCTGAGCAAACTAATAACTAATTACACACTTATCAAGTCACAGACACTGCGACACCAATCGCTGTTTTTTGGGGTTTTTTTGTTCCACTTGACATGTTTTTGTCCCTCCCACACACATGATTTAGGAAAACAGTGTGAAGACCACGGAGAAAAAACAATCTTCACAGATGCAATAGAAAATATTCAGCTCTACAAAATCTGTCAGATTTTATTGTTCTTTTACCTCCACAGGGAGGTCGTGTTTGTACAAGAATAGATTGATGGCTGACTGCGAAGAAGTATAAAAAACATGCTTTACCAGATCTGATTGGAGAAAAGTAAACCGGAGTCACACCCACCAACTACATTATTTCCCCCCATTTTCTCCGAGCACGCTGCAGCCCAGCCAGCTTTGCTCCATTTGGCTGTTCCAGGCCCGTGACTCCACATCGGCCGGCCTAATGGTCGTGGAAGCCTGGCATGGGGAAGGGCCTGGCGAAGGCTTCGACGCGGTGGCGCAGCTCTGCAATGCGAGCCACCGTCTCGGGGTCCTGGAGGAGGAAGTTCTTAAAGTCCTGCAGCTTTCCTGCAGAGAGAAAGGAGAGAAGAAGGCTCAGCTTTTTATTTTTAGCTTCCTTTGTTTTATCACCACTGGGCATTTCGTCCCCTCTCTTTCAGCTATTTAATATAACATACACTCTCTCTTTCGGTTTCTAATAAATACATAGTTTAAACTGTGCTTTGAACAGACACCAGAAGAAAAAAAGGAAAGCAGCCAGTCACAGATTTATCCGCCTCTCTTGCCACTGTGGGCGTTTACCTGTCTTTTTCTTCACATCCAAGGCAATCTGGAAACCCTCATCCATAAACTCCACAACCTGCACGAAGTCGGCTTCTTTAAACTGTCTGGAGGTCAGAGCCGGAGCACCTAAGACAGAAGACACAAATCAATCGGGACGAAACACAAAAGGATGGAGTGTAAATGGCTTTTTACAGCTAAACTGTGTTTGGTTCCATTCAAGAACCAAACGATCTCTGGAAAAAGAAGTGGAACTCCTTATCACCTCATAATGACTATGACTAAAAATAGTACATCTTATTTATAAAGCCTTTTTCAAAAAGATCTCAAAGGTCTAAGAAAGAAAAAAAATGAGGATTCACAAAGAAAACGTGTAAAATTGATAAAGAAGCAGTGAAATGATGGGGAGCTGAGGTGCCGAACAAAAGTGAAAACGAGTGCACATTATTGTCCTACAGGTAGAAAATCTCGCCCCGAGATAGCAGCGAAATGCAGCAGTGGAGATGTGGAGCTTGTGAGCTTCCTGGAAGATGATTAAAAAGCCAAACAAGTTGAATTAATTATGAAGAGCTCAGTGCTCGTGGCTCAATTTGTGGCTGACTGATTTCCATACGCGGAGCAACATTTTCAGAAAGTGAAACAGATTAAGTGGAGAGGATATTAAACGAAAAGTAAATCTGCCTGCAAACTTTACTCTGCAGTGAAAAATGTTACCATGAAATACTAAACGGCTGATCAAAACATCAAGTGAATAAATACTTTTCGCGTAGTTTTTCGTTTGCATTTGTAACATGTCGTGTGAGGTTCAGGTGAATATGAAGTGGTTTCTCACCCAGCCGCAGGCCGCCGGGCGTCAGCGCGCTCTTGTCCCCTGGGCAGGTGTTCTTATTGGCAGTGATGGACACCAGCTCCAGCACCCTCTCAGCTCGAGCCCCATCGATGCCCTTCGGCCGCAGGTCCACCAGGACCAGGTGGTTATCGGTGCCGCCTGGAGTGTTCAGACAGGAGCCGACAGACTTTAGAGCGGGAGGAAAGTCGGAGGGTTCACAGCCACGCGAGTTCTCAATTCACTTTTCAGTTGCCATTTGCTGTTTATGACAAGTGACGGCGACCAAGTTGTATTGGCTTGGATATGATGACAGAAGTTACATTCCAGTAGTTATATCTTTGCACTTGTTTGTCCACGCTTTTGTGAATACACCAGAGGCATGAAGAAAGGAGTGTGTATCCACTGCAGTGTAAGCACAAGACAGGTCTGTATTTCAGAGGGTATCAATTGAAGGCTGTGCATCAGAGAAAGAGCTGAGGCCAGCGTATTACATGCAGAACAAGATCGGAGCGCTCGCTCGCTCGCAGCCACAAAGTGACCACTTTCATCTGATTTTATTTACTTGACTGACAAGGCGGCAACACGGACATGAGCCCATTTGCAAATCATGAATTTAAATGCATATCAGGTTTTTTTCTGTACCCCCTTCTGAGAAATTTGCATTTTGTGACGGGACGTTTCACTCGGGCTTTCAGTGTTCCTCGGCTGTTTGCTGAGTCAGTGTCTCCTCGGGAATAATAAGGCAAGAATGCCTAAATAAGAGGTAAAGTACCTGAAACCAGAGTGTAGCCTTTGCTGAGGAGAGCGGCAGCCATGGCTTTGGAGTTCTTCAGGACCTGGGCAATATACTCCCTGAACATGGGTGACTGGGCCTGAGCATCAAAATTAGGCAGAACAAAGAAAATGTTCACTTCTCAGAGATCAGAAAAACAACTTTTTCGGAAGAAACTTTTCTCCAACCTTTCGGTTAGGAGGAATAACATTTCTCTCTGCTTTGATTATTGAAATTCTTCGAGTTAGTGACCACAGAAATAAATTCATATTAAACTTACTGCAAAAATTTCCTCTCGATATCACTGAAGGACACAAGAAAAGCCACAACAAAATCCAATCTTGAATTACAGCTGTGTGTTGGTGTGTTGTGCTGACCTGTTTGAGTGCCACAGCGACACCAGCAATAGCGTGATTATGAGGTCCGCCCTGCAGGGAGGGAAAGACTGAGAAGTTGACCTTGTCCTCCAGGTCGTACATGATTTCCTTTCCCTTCTTGTCCACTGAGCGGACGCCCTTTCGGTAGAAGATGAGGCCAGCCCTGCACACGACAGACTCGCTTACTGACAACGTATTCAAATTTCCGAAGGCAAACAGACAAGCTTTCATCCCGACGTAATTTGATTACTTCCCACAATCGTGGCCCACTGTCCTTACCTGGCGCCTCGCAGAGATTTGTGTGTGGTGGAGGTGACGAGGTCAGCGTATTCGAAGGGGGAGGGGATGGCTTTGCCTGCCACCACGCCGCTGATGTGAGCCATGTCAGCAAGCATGTAGGCCTTAATTTCTGTGCACAGCTGAGGGAAGAAAAAAAGGCAGAGAGGAGGAAGGACATGAGTCACCTGGTTACATGCAGCAGGATATCCAAGTTTCTTTCAAAGAGTCGAGCAACAACTAAGGCGTTGCAGCACAGTCAGTAGAGCATTCAGCAAGGAGAAATATTGCAGGGTTGGCTTTACGACACCAAACACATTTAAACTAACTTAGACTCGAGTAAAAGATGTGTCAACTGAATTCAAGTAAAACATCTCAGCACAGCTCCTTTATTGATTCATCTGAAAATATTGACAGATTTTGGAATATACAAAACTCATGTGAAGAGTTCAATGATGCTACATTATGAAAGCTTCAGGGGCATAGAAAGAATGTAAAATTATATATAATGTGAATGCATCAGCACATTGTAGTTATTCTCTACTTTGTTCATGAAACTCACCAGCTGCCTCTTCTCAGAGCTCATGTAACCTTCCTGCAGTCCTCTTTGTCCTGCTGTTATTACGACATAACTGTGCTAGTCTGGACCTGTGAACTCACACTGTACACTTCTCTCCTTGTTGAAGCTTTTTTTTTTTAATCTACAAAGAAAACATCCAAAAACCAAAGCCCTCAAAACATTGCGCAGCTCTGACTTGGCCACAAATTGACTGAAAAAGGAGATTCTTGGCTTTTAGGATGACAATGTGCTGAAAAAACCTGCCTTGTATTATCATATGCATTGTTTGTGATAAAGCGCCTCTAAAAGCTGCTTCAGTGGAATTAAAACTGAACCACATGCCTGAACTTGCCTCAGTCTCAGTTATTTTCTTCTTCACTGTGATCTTATATATGGAAAACCATGAGAAGTGATAATCTGGCACTACTATATTTGCACTTTTCCTCCTATGGTTAAGATATGAATAACAGCTGTTCATAGAAGCCCTCATAACGAAAAAAAGAAAAAGAAAAGAAAAGAGAGCTGAAGTGATTGCACTCTGCAGCAGGCTTCAGAGGCCTGAAACATTATAGCCAAATTCAATAAATCCTTTCCGTCTCTTGCCAGAATTTATTGAAAAAGGCACATACGATAAATAGCTCGCTAACATGCAAATGACTCACTGGCAAATGATCAGAGCGATAAACAATCTTTTTAGTGCTCCAATTAATACGCATTATCATGACAATCTCCTTTCCTCTCTCATATCTAAACTGGATCAGCACATGTTTATTTGATTAAAAGGCAAGAGGGGGAGCAGAAGGGTGTAAAGAACATGAGAGGGTGGTGTGACGCAGCGAGGGGAGCCGATAATGAAACGAACTTCAGGTTTGGGGAAGAAAAAAAAAAAAAAGAAGAATCTGAAAAAAGGTGGAGCACTCCAACCGAGGTGGCACATCACTGAAAAGCTGGAAAGGAGCCTGCCCGGCAGATTCCGCCATAAAACTGTGAACGGTTCCACAGAGACATGCCAAGGGGAAAATATGGGCCCTCTTCAGGCCTAGTGGCAAAGTAGTTATGGTGCTTAATAAAAACACAGCTCTGTAATGGGGGGACACTCCATCTGATGGTGCGAGCTAAAGTGGAGCTCCGCAACAAAGGGAAGCAGTCATGGAGTGAATGAAGTGAATCAGCGGGTGGGTATAACAAAACAGATAAAGGGGCCTCTTGTGCACTGTCAAAGAGAGCAGTGAAGTGTGCAGTTAAAAGTTGCTGCTGTGTGCTTGTGAGTCAGTGCGAGTCGAGTAGGCGATGGCAGAAAGAAAGCATCTGTGCGGTGGTGTTGTGCAAAGTGTGTAATGACCCTAAAATTGGCTTTTGTTTGGAAACAGTGAAGTTTGAAAGTGAACGCTCTGGATATAGAACAGACGGCGCTCCACTGAGGGACTGAAATTAGTGAAGATCTGGTTGGAAGAGAGGCCGGCTGGATCTGACCCATCAGTATGGTAAGCAGGTGTACGTGTGACATTTCAGGGGAAAAGGTTGAGTGAGTTTTTAAATAAGAGGACGGAGCTGCTCTGACCTTCCTAATACAGGATGAGAGGAGGAGAGAAAGAAGTGCAGGTGTACAGTACAGACACACAGACACAAACTGAGAAAGATGGGGGGAAATCTGGCTGAATTCTGAATACACAGAAAGTTCTCCGAGTACCTTCTTGATGCGGGCGTAGTCAATGAGGCGGGCATAGGCACTGGTGCCAGCGATGATGAGCTTGGGCCGGAACAGCTTGGCCGTCAACTCCAGCTGGTCGTAGTCTATAAGTCCTGTCGCAGTCTGCAGAGAGGGAGAGGGAGAGAGGACAAAGAGGAGGTGGAGGAGGAATATGAGAATATCTGACAGTCTGTATGGGTCAGGACTGTGGAAAAAAAAGGAACATGAGAGAATGAAGAAATAAATTGTCAGGTGTCTGAAGATCAAGAGCAAACACATCAACACTGACGAGACCATTTTTCCCCCCATTTTGAGCTCATTTGATGCACCTGCATTTGAAGTGCATCAGCTCCCTTAAAATGGGAAGGAATTTATCTAAGGGAGACATTTACACCTATCACATCACGGTAGAAGATGGAGCAATCCCAGTAATGCACCCCCACTTATCCTAATTCAACCTTTCACGGATCGACTCAACTGGTGCGTTTGAGGCTGACGGATAATGTTGGTTTCGCGACTTTTTCACTCTTTTCATCCTGCGGAGAAATTCAGGAAACATGTCGGACGAATCTGTAATTTTTCCGTACGTGTAATTCACGGCAACAGAGTCGAAGCGAGAAGAGTTCAGTGACCAACATTTCAGTTTTATCCCTCTGCTCTCTGAAGCCTCAGAATAAGCGACGCGAGAGCGATATGGAAAATCGGGGGAAAAAAACAAAGTGAGAGGAAGAAACAGAGAAGGACAGACTGAAAAAGAGAAGAGAAAAGGAAGGGGGGGAAGGCTTTATTTAGACAACCTGATAATCTCCCATCTCCAGAGCACATCTACGGATGCCCCCTCACTCCATCAACCTGCTCATTGTGAAGACAGAGCCGGTGGTGCTGGCCAGCCTGTCGATTTCCCATTATCTCTCTCGCAGAGGGGTCCTGCCTGCCCATACATCAGCAGGTCTGGACATGCAGACTCTCGTGGCCATCCATCAGCCACTACCAACACCACTGCACAACTATGACCCCAGGAAAAAAATACTGCACACTAAATATACAGTGTGCTGATCATATCTCTGCGTTAATATGATGAATTACCCCGCACAACTGAGGGTCTGTGATAATACAGATTTCTATGTTGGTGGAAAAAAAAACATTCTTAGTTTGTTTGTATTAGTGGGACTGCACGGTTGCTTTGTGGGGAGGTATTGTGGTCATACATCAACTAAAACACCTGAATTGTCCTCCTTCAGTGAGTGCCTGCCAGCAAGTTTCTGCTGGGTTTAAGTTATCTTGAGTTGGACACTGAGCACTGACCCACTCTGTCTGCTGTCTCCCCCTGGAGGCAGGGAAACAAACAAGCTATCCCAAAGGTTCACCAGAGCTCCTCTGAAACATCTTTTCCTTGTGTTTTGTATTTTCAATAACATCCTGATAACTAATTTTCCAAACAAGACAGACACAGGTTGATTACTTGCAATTTTTAGTCCCATGAAATTATTTTAGTATCAATGAAAAAAAGCATCTGTACTTACATTAAGCTTGTAGGGCATTGACTCAAAATAGATTGACGTGGCTGAGATCCTCTTCACATCAGACATGTAGCCGTGGGTCAGACTAAGATGGGGGGGTAGACAAACATGTATTTGTGGAAAAAAAAAACTTAATACACAAAGCAGAAACTTTTCCTGGAGAAAACAAATGGACAGAGAAACAACACTGTAAAAATGCAAGGCAGCCACTCTTCAGGCCTGTAAGTGATGCACTGGTGTTGGCCAACAAAGAAACTGGGGCAGCTTTGAAAAGTTGAAGCATAAAAGTAAGAAGTGACAACATGGAGAATCAGAAGGAAGCAGCACTGACTGTCCGCCATCCGGCAGGTCCAGGCCCATAATACGATCGTGCGGGTTCAGCACAGCGGTGTACACAGCGAAGTTAGCGGGAGAACCAGAGTACGGCTGGACGTTGACGCCCCACAGGGCTGGATCCAGGTCGAAGGCCTCGAGGGCCCGCTTCTGACACAACAGCTCGATCTGGTCGACCACTTCGGCTCCTCCGTAGTACCTGAAGGCAAGGTTGAAATTAAAAATTTAAGAATTAAAAGACATTGGAAGCTTCCCATGCAAAAATGAGGCCAAACATTTGTTGTGATATAATTAAAAAGGACCTCAAAAATAATTTGCACACTGGAGGCCTGCAGGATTAAGCCTGGCAACTGGCACCTGTTACATTTGCATGCATCAGCAGATTATCAATGCACTCCAGCTGTAGAGAGCTAAAAATAGCTAAAAATACAATGTCCACTTAATCTGTAACCCGGGTTAACTTTCATACTTTTCTCACAAACGGCACTTGTTGGAGACTAAAACAATCGATAAACAACCAACACTTCCCCAGCAGATCTGAGGCATCTCAGGTGAAAATCCTTATCAAACCTTCTTTAATGGAATCACAAATGAGGGTGCAACAGATGGTGACTGCACAAACCATTCATTCACTGAGATTATCATTTTGATTCATTACATTAAAGTATAAAGCAGCAGATGAGTGGGATGTAGGGGGAGGGGGGTAAAACAAAGCAAGAAAAACAAGCAGTGGGTGGCAGATTTGTGGTCCACTTGCATTCCAGGAATCAGACATGAAACGAGAACCGATTTAGAACATATCGGGTCACTGTTTGTTGTTGATAAATGTGAATCATCCAAGAAAAATAACAGAAAACCAGAAGATTCATAAAGAAAAATATACAACTATCAAACTGGGAAGAAATCCTGGGATGTATCGCCTCAGGACTCTTCCTCAGTGAGGCAGAGGTTGTGGATTATTTGCTGTGTGGTTAGAATGTGCTATTAACAGGGCCAGCTGGAGTACACATTATGAATTAATGCATGTGTTTGTGTGTTCATGAGTGTTTGTAACAAAATATCCTTAAGCCCTGAATATCAGCAGTGTTAATAAGCCTGGGTGTGGCTAGATAAACACTCACCTCCTCCCTGGGTAGCCTTCAGAGTATTTGTTGTTCAGACAGGAGCCCTGAGCTTCCAGAGCTGCTCGGCTGCAGAAATTCTGTGCAGAGAAAACACAACACACACACACGGACACACACACACACACTTAGATCAATGGTGTGAGTGGACTGAAGGGACAAGGACGGCAAATTAAAGTCTGTTAAGTGATAGTGAGAAATCCCCCCCTGGCTAAAGGCAATCATTACAGTATTGAACCTCTGGACTTCCACAGAGTAACACTCTGCACTTCACAATGCTTATCGCCTCGCTGCTGGAGGATACAAGATAATGTAATAAATTTTCCGCACATGTAATGATACATTCGTGTGGCCTTCTTTTTTTTTTTTAATCATTCTGCAATATGCTTTTATTGAAAAATAAATTTTAGTGACATCTCTTTAATGTGTGCGGTAAGATGAAATAAGGGACTCGCTCGCAAGATTCGGAGACTTTTTTTCAATGCAAAAATGAAGTTTTCTTTTTGAATCATGTTAAATGTGGTAAGTTTAGTGAGGATTTTAAGGGATAATGCTACTGGTTGTGGAGTTTGAAAGAAAAAAAAGGTAAAAAAAAAAACAGTGTCCTCACCTTTATCTAAAAAAAAAAAATACAGAAAAAACCTTGAGTGAGTGCCATTTGGTGAGATATATAATTCAGATCAATATTGTGATGTTTTCTGCACTCGTACGCAGCTTTGACTGTCTAACGTGACAGTTCGAGGCTCCATCAACACGAACACAATCTGTGACTGCAACAATCGGCACCAGATTTTGACACAATACGAATATAGTTGTCACACACTGCGCGGTGTTGTGTGCGCTGTATGTTTGGCTATGCTAATGCTTCACCTGAGAGCCAAGAGGAGATCAGGGGAGATATCAACTCCAGTAACAGCTTTCTGCGGCGCCCGTCTGTCATGCACACTACTGTGCATATATTAAGACAGGAAAGGCATTTGCAGGAATCCTACTTTCTGAAAGTGTGTGTGTGAAGGAATGCCCTCCGAGGTGTACTGCCATGTGCCTCACACAGAGCGTGTCGGAGAGGAGGTAGAATGAAGATATCAGCTTTATCTTACAGGAGAGTGGTCCGGCCATGTGTCGAGAAGAAACTGATATACTCCACTAAACAACTACTGTGGTCAAAAGAAACTGGAGCAGAGGAAATGAACAGCACAGTAAAACCTTGTCTGTTCTGTTTAATAGTGAAATCTTCCATTTCACATCCTGCTTTGTAATGAAAACAACTGACCAAAAAAATGTTGCTGCAATAACTTCACAACTCTGTCTTGAGCAAGTCCAGTTCTCTTCGAGTGTCTCTCTCAATAAAGGCGTCAAGCTCGACTGACTTACAGCGAACTGTGCACAGTTTGTCAGTGAGTGAATAATAAATGAACAGCGAGGTTCATAAGAATTTGTTCTTGTCAGAGTTCAAGGCATCAGTTTTAACATTTTTGTGTTCGACACAGGAGGTCACACTTCTACAAGCACAGCGGACCACTGGAAACCGAAGAAACAGCACATTTACAGCGATGAAAAATGATGCATACAGCCAGATGATTTAAACTAAATCTATAAAAACTTTCAAACACTTGCAGGTTATGAACTTTAAATGCAATTGCTCCTTTTTTGTAACTCGCCATCATAAGAAAAACAGGAAAAAAACAACTCACATTTCACTGCTGTCAGCAGAAACACAATAATCAACTTTGACCCACCACAAAAGAAGTACACAAGGGGAGTAACTGTGCACAGTCATCCGTTTTGTTAAAGTATTATTTAGAGATGATGAGGTGTTCTCAGCCACTTGCACTGCCAACTTACGGAGGAGAGTTGCCAGCTTTTACAGACACTCAATTAACACTTATATTGACTGTCATTCCTAGAAGGCTGAGCCAATTCAAGCCGTACAAAATAATAGACAACTGAATTGACTCTTCTTCGCATTTCCAGAATAAAGCATCTGTTGTACTACAATTCAAT
Source organism: Malacoctenus gilli (assembly GCA_032164315.1). NCBI lineage: Eukaryota > Metazoa > Chordata > Actinopteri > Blenniiformes > Labrisomidae > Malacoctenus > Malacoctenus gilli. The sequence continues at coordinate 12,247,402 of JASSRZ010000072.1, read as the reverse complement.
GTTTGGAAACAATGTGTGCCATTTGATTGAACTGTATTCAGCTGTTAATCAGCTGTGATGTTGACCAGTTTAGTACCTCTGATGCAATCAGCTCCAAACCGCGACATTGTCGGTCCTTCTCCTTCTGCAGCAGGTCCCACATCTCGGGGTCATCCTGAGCGAGGCTCTCCTGACCCGTCCACGGACGCTCTTCTTCCACAACACGTGTGGCAGCGTGAGACTGCTGACCGCGGACGCTGAGACGAACAGGGGCCCGCTGGCACAGAGGCTGGAGGCACAAGAAGGGGGGGGGGATGACAAAGGGGGACATTGTGTTTCAGAGACCATGATTTTAGGCACGGAAAACATCTCTCTGCTCAAATTAATGCTGAATGACTTGTTAACATCAGAATACCGCATGAACAAGAAAAAAAGGCCAATCTTAAAATGCATTTTCCTAAAAATGTTTGTCGGCCCCCTTTGAATAACAAACTAAACTTTTTTAGCACTCCGTCTGGTTTTTCTGTCACTCTTGCGTTGAGATCCATTGAAAATCCTAAAGTTACAGGATTCCTTATTGCACCCACAGATTTCAGCTTACTCCAAAGGTTTTCAGTTGGAGTCAGGTCATGACTTTATGCTGGCCAGGTTTCTTCCATTGTAATCGTTTTTTTCTGTGGTGCTGGATGTGTGCATTGTTCAGTCCATTGTGCTGCTGAAATATCCAAAACCTTAGAGCCTATTTTCTTACATAATTATGTTCAAAACACTTAATCGCTGGATTTCAACACTAAAAACAGCGTCAGAGCTCCAAAGCATGATCAGGTTTCACAAAAGGAAAATTCCTTTTCTATGATCTTGGTGAACAAACTGCGGCACTGCATTCAGTTAATGCTTTTATTTGATTTCAATTGTCAGTACAACTCAGAGGACGACTATGATCATACTATTATTCTTGGCATTCTATTTCACTCAACACTAATGTTCACTTAAATTTGACTTACTCCTATAATGCTTCCATTAAAGTGCTGCTACTATCTGAGTTGCAGTGTGCAAGAGGATTTCAATTTCTGTGAATATATTTCTTGATGTGAAATGTATTAGTGGCTTCAACGAATGACTGAAGTTTGCAGAGTGAAAATCTCAAGTGATATGTACAAGGAATAAAATGGTTTATGACGGAAACAGAACAAAATTATTTACATTTCATCAGTTCACATATTTTACCCAACGGTAATTCATCCTGTATAAATAAAGAAACATTTCACATCCTTTTTACGACGCTTCTCTCACTCCAACATGGTATAATTAGAGGCTGGCGTGGTTGCATGATATCAATAATCAGCATGGTTGTACAATTATGCCTCTATCAGCACTTCTACAAACTGAGGGACTGACTTTTACAGCCTCAGTGTACCAGGAGGAGGCACATAGAGAACAGATTCAGCACTTCCTGCTTATCTAATCTGTGCTGGGGCTGGCGAGTTCTTCTGCTGCTGCTGCTGCTGCTGCCGCTGCAACGCTTCCTTGTGCGAGTTCAGAGTCTATAATGTGTTCACAGGCTCTTTTTAATCATAACCTAATACTGGGTCTGATTCTGGTCCCAGTTTTTGGGCTTAGTTTTATTGCAGCTTGTGTAGGGAGAAAAAAAATTATTTAGCAAAGCTGTAGTTCTAGGTTCAACTCTTAATGGAAATGCAGTGTGAAAAAAAACCCCTCCTCAGGTCTATAAAATTCTTGACAGGTTGATTGTACACAGGACAAACTGTCTCTTTCCGATCATTTAATCAACAATATGATGATGACTCTGTGCTGAGATCAATCGCCCTGGCGCGAACGTATAGTTATCATTTATACAGGTGTGCTGGGGTGTGAGGGACAGCCTCCTTTTAATCGCTTCATTAAAAAGCAATTAACGCGTTGCTCAGGACTGGCTGAGGACACCCACATGAAAAAAAGTGCAATTATGTTTATTCCATGTGGGGTAAACAATGCTTTGGTCTTTAATCTTACAAAGTAGCACTCTTAAATTTTCGCAATCAAACTAACTGTGTAGGTTGGTATGCAAACACAGAAACTTCTTCCCACGTCTTTAATATGCAAGATCCAGCCAAATCACTAAGAAAAGAAAATCAGTTAGGATGCGACATTTATCCTCAGGAGCAGCCTGATGATGGTTTGTCTACTTCACTGTTGTTTGGTCCAACCTCTTCACACTGCCTTTGCCTCTCCTCCCCAGGGTGGCAAAGGGGACAATGGAGACGCACCAAGGGACGCAACTGGCACATTAATGACCGATTTCTAACTGTCTCCACCCTGGCCTACTGTCACCAGTGGCAGTAGTGATGGTGGAGAAGGGAAGAGGGGCAACCCCGCAACCCCACCCCCCCTCCCCCCAAACCACCACCACCTCCCTCAGGGCCTGGAAGAAATGAGGGCCTGGGGAGACAGGTTGAGCTGCCTCTGAGGACACGTTTCTCGCCGGGGAATCACACGGGTCATTAAATCTTGACGGGAACTGTCCTTCGCTGTCTGCGCTTCTGCCGGGGCACACCGAGGCCAGGCGAGGCAGAGGAAGAAAAACCCAACACTATGTGATTTTGAGCAAGTGATGGCAGCATTGGGGGAAGGAAGGAAGGAAAAAAAAAAAAAGACAAGGGTGCCTCTCCTTCCTCCCCTTCATCCTTGCATCCCCTTTCCAATCCTCCTGTCTCCATCCTGTCACCCATTGCTGCTAAGCACGCTCAGCCGGGTAACTCGTGTGGCATTTTTATTAGTTCTTCTTGTCATCGATATCACTTCCATGGCACCCCAAACAGGACAGCTCTGGGTTTAAACAAACAACACACAGGTCAGTCTCTGAGGTCTGCCTATCCACATTCCCCCTTCATCTCTCAGCTGCTGATGATTACGGGAGATTAATTAATAAACGCAAGATAAACAGATCCGAGAAAAGTGAGAGCCAAGAAACAAGCACCAAATATGTCACAGCGGGACTATTTTTAGGCGACAGATTACGCTGTCGTTTGAAGGTGAACCTGATGAAAACTGTGCTGTGAGAAAAGGGGCGGGGCAGGCCACATCAGCCCAGGTACTGAGTGCGAAATAATGGCAGAGTCACAGATGCGCTACATCTGTGTGACAATGATAAGGTAATTGTTGGCATTTTGCCTCTTCTGTCAAACATCTGTACCCAAAGAACAATAGCAAAGAAGAAGAAAGCGGAAGAAAGAAAATTGTTTCATTAATCCCAGTTTTGTATTATTTTTGCCCATTTCCTGGAGCTGCTCTGAGGCGAGTCAATTTTACAGATGACTGCTGTCCATCAGTGGTTCTACCAAACAACAATCAACACTGTAACACATGAAAAAAAGAGGACTTGAGTAAAGAAACTCTGAAGAAAAAGAGGAAAAAAAAAAAAAAAGAACGGCAAGGTAGCAGAGAAAAAGTGTCAACAGGGCAGCCGTATCCGTCAGTCTGACATGTAGTTGCCTCTTTCCCTGTCACTGACTAATAGCTGGGCTGTCCGTTACAAATTGCTCCGTGATTCACTCTGGATGACAGTCGGGTGACAAATCCGGATGGGGTGAACAGGCGTAAAGGAAGGCAGGCCTAATTCAGGATGATTCTACTCCGTTTGGGTCAAAGGACTGTCAGCATAGCGGAACAACACATTTATACCGTAATCTTTCCTTCTTGTAACGCTTTATGTCATGATAAAGAAGCTCTGGATGAAACTTCCTGTGGTGCTTTGAACATAGTAGCACTAAAACCATCTGGTTCCAACCTGACTTCTAGCTTTACTTACACTGGAACCTCTTTATGCGCCTTTCACATTTCCAATGGAGCATTTTCAATTCTAACCGTGCCAAGCCAAATTTCACAGGAGCTGTTGTGCCCCGTGTCAGGCAGCAAATCACACTCGATCATTATGAACAGGAAAAGGCAAAAGTTTGCAACTAATTATCCCAGAGTTTCTCTCGAGTGGTCAGCACAGAGAGGTTAGAATTGACGTTTACTGTAGAAAAAGTAAGCATTTTGGTGTTAAAAACACTTGTATGAGTTGTTATTTTGAGTTTTCACTTTCCGATTGGGCAACAGTGGCTCTCACTTTCCAATGGCTAAGAGTAGTTCCTCGCTAAATATAAATACACCACTGTTGAAAAGCGAAGTTACCACCAGTGCAGACACACCTGTGTCCCTGAAACGGGAAAAATTAAATGAAAAAAAGTTACAAAGGCCTCCGTTGGAGCTGTGTAAATGCAGTCAGTAAAAGGCATTCAGTGAGAAACTTTCTGGGTTCTGTGTGGGATGTTTGGAAGCCAGACAGGCTGTGTTTACAGTTTCAATGAATGCCATTTCTAAACCAAAATGGGAAAGCTTGGTGCTTTATGCCGAGTCATAAATACTGAATATACTGCAACTCCCAGTTTTGGCTGCTGTTTGCAGCATACAGATGAAAACGAGTACATTTTTTGGCTCAGTTCTAACCCACCTAGCCTACACTGACTGGAACTGCCAAGACAGTAGGATTACTGGAAAGCTGCTCCTGTACACTTGAGACAAAAGCACACTGAGGAGGAGTTACACAGCAAATTCCAAAGGGCAGCAGATGTCCCTACTATTGAAAACAAAACGTCTCAAATATTTCACGGCACAAAAAACGTCAAAGAAAAAATCACTTATTTTCAATTACGACTCCAAATTTACACTTAAAATATTCACAAAGTCCCATCAAAACATTTTGTCCAGCATTGTTATCTAGGACAGGTTCACTCATGTAAGGCCAAAGCCAAACTCAGCAAAAGTCAGGATCACTGGCATGTTGTCATTTCAATATGAGTAATTGTTTAAAGCCTGTTATGCCACTCTATGAAGAGATCTGCCAGACGAGATCACACTATGACAGACTGGTGCAACACCAGCTACACCTATGTTTGGCATGTTGGTTGTTGCAGCACATTAAAAAACCTCAATGTCTCTGCCAGGACTCAAGGTTTTTTCCCCTCATATTTGGTGTCCAATGTGTCATTACATTGTGTCAACGTTTACCAAAAGTGTATGACTTGCTGGGCTTGAAAAAAAACTGACACCCAAGAGATAAACACTAGTAACACAACATAATAACTTCTGCACAGCAGATCCGAGTTGCAACCGACAATTCATATTTTGAAGTTATATTCTTGCTTACTTGTGTAATGCAAAGAAAAATCTGTCACTGACAAGTGTGTGTGTGTGTGTGTGTGCGTGCGTGCGCGTGCGTGCGTGCATAAATATGTCCAAAAAAGAATAACTCATGTGTTTACAAACACCAGCAGCTTTATATAAAGCACCAGTTTTTACAAATAGCTGCACTTCCAAATGTTTTCACACCGCTAAAGTGAAATGCAGACCATTTGTAATTCAGAGTAAATTCAACACCAGTGAAACATAAATGCATCCTAAAAGCTACGTTAGAGGATATTTCCTCGGAATTTGCTTTACTCAAGTTTACTGCATTACAATTTACATTTGATCTCAAAGGTTCTTCAAAAAGTTCAAAGTTGGAGTGCGAGGGTGCTTTATCCAACATCACACTGAAGACTGAGCTCAATATTCATGCAAATCCTTCAGACCATTGCAGTTCAAACTTCATCTGTCTAAAAGTGCCCCAAAAATGGATTAAAGAGGAGGAATAAATGTTCTCATTGGATGAAGAATACCATGATCAGTGGTGCTTCATTGTCCTCTTCTATGGGGTGAAACATTCTCAGAGACAATTTTGCTTCCCAAATGGACCAAGTCAAATCTTGGGAACACAAACACGCGTTGCAACTTTCGATAACACAATCACAAAACTGTCCCCAAAAACCTGAGGTCAAGAGCAGCAGGACATTAGAGCATCACTGACCCTGTGAGGACATCACATGTTGTGAATAAAAGTGAGGAAAAAAACATGTCTTGTGAGTGTGCCTGACGCCGGCATTTAACAAATTAGCACCAATGAGAAAAGCATGCAAACATGTGAGCTACTAACTCTGAAAGAAAGCTTCAAACGCAGCAAAACTAGGTCTGAATTTGAGCCACGAGATTTTGGCTGAAACTTGACATAACCTAGTTGTTTCAGAGAAACTACCAAATGTATAACATTCTCTAAATTGGTCCCTGTATAAAGTCTAAAAGGCTAAGGTTTAAAATCAACCTTCTGTAATATTAAAAACTGCAATCACACTGCTGTATCAACAAATGCATATGGCACAAATGCATTTCAAATGTACAGTACTCTAAAACTGAATGCAATTAACAAAATGAGATCCTATTTAATATCAAAAGTTGATTAAGTTGAACATTGTTTTTCCACTTACACCTGCACTGACACCGCCATGCATGATTATTAGTACCTTATCTCTATGAGTAAATTAATGATAAGTCATAAGAGCTGCCCAAAGGCTGTAAATATGAAGATAATAGCAGAGAAACTGCTGACATGGCTGAAATAATAACTGTTACCTATCTTTTGTATAGTCTCACAGCAGGGGGTTAATATTTACTGGGCGTTTGTACAATACATTTCAGCATCTTCCTGCACTTTGCACACTGCTGGGAACAGAAGTGCTCATTTCTAGTTGATATATGGTTGTCCGTTAACCTTCTCTTACATTATCTCCATGCAGTTATCAGGACTGAGGCTGTCGACTTGACTTCAGACCCTTGTAAGTTCAGAAAACAGCACGTGAAGTACTGATTAACTTGCTGCCAAATAGTGTACAGTAGTTGAACAGTTTGTTTTGATTCTCCAAAGTGGGGACACAAACTCACAGTTTTCACTGCAGAATGCAAGATTTCCTAGTGCAGAGAAACACAATTCATGATGCTTCTCTTTTATTTTTGTCAGTTAAAATTTTCTTTTTTGTTGATAAATTGGATTTACAAGGACAGAAGGAAAACAGAATAAAAGCTTTCCAATTCAGACATCACAACCTAAAATAAATACAATAAAACAACAAGAGCTCAAGGGTTTAGCTCATATCCGGAACAGTTTTTCACAGACACAGTTTTATGGCCTCTCCAAGGTTCGGTGGCAAAAAACATACTTAAAAACAACTGTGAGTGCATCAAAGAGCCCCCCCCCCTTTACTTTCAGACTTTAACAGAAACAACTTTAAAAAGGGTCTAATTTCTAAAAGAAATGGTGGGTAAAACTTTGAAACAACATGAAGGATTTTTGTGGTCAGCAATAATATTTGTTTTGTTTGTGAAAATGACAGAGTTCGGGGGTCAGTCCCCTATCTTATGTTAGTCTGAGAGATACAGAGATAATACAGTCCTCAAGAACAAACACAACCTTTACATAAAGTATTTCCCTTTCAATCGTGAATAGTTTGCATTCATTTCCACTTACAAACAAATAAGACTTGATCTTATTTAATGTGGAAAAAAGATCTAATGTAATCCAGTGTCCCATGCAAGCCCTTAAAACAACCTCACATGAACCTGATGTCATGCAAGGTCAAACACTGCTTCAAGTCTTAAATTATGAACCATTGGATAATTATGTACGTTATAACTTGGAAAACTTGACACTAAAGTGATCTTCAAAAAACTTAGATGAATCAATACAAAACTAATTTTCAATAATTGTTTTGTTGTGCTTACCCTCAAATTTAGGAATTTCTTTACCTGAATACAAATACTTTATGCTTTGGTTGATGCTTTGGAAATAAAAAATTTTGGCTGAGGCAATTTAAAACAAAGAATCAAAGAGTGGCTACATTTGTCACCAGTTTGTCGTTCTTACTTTGTAGAAGTGTTCTTTTAAAATCAGTGTGAATGTAATTACCGCCATTAGCCCAGCTGTAGTCGAATGAACATCCACATTAGACTATTTACACGATTCAAATCTGTCAAAACCACCTCTGCATTGCTTCATCGTTAAGGATTTTAATTTCAGTATTCCTGTAAAGACTGTGTTAGCTGTTAATCCACGTTGTGTTTTTCCCCACATGATGACACCGAGCAGTCGCTGTTGCATCATAGCGTAAGAGGGGCTGCAGATATGCAAGTCAACAAGCCCTGACAGCGAGCCTGCTAGCTCTTCAGCTAACAGGCTTCACGGTTTTCAAAGGAAACGCAAACAAGCGCTGATAATAAAGCCTACAGGTTTTATGAAAAATTACCCCCCGAACATTGCTGGAGTGTAGCTGCGATACTGGACGCTTTCCACGACTGTACCCAGGTGCAGACCCACGCTGACGTACAGCTAGCTAACTGTCCAACCGTGGAGAAACGCCAGCAGAGTTGCACAATTCGTGAACACAGCGAAGAAAACAAGCACACGAAAGATGTTCGCAGTGTCGCAGTTACCCGTGTGACTTGTCTCAGGGCGAAGGACAGCATGTTTCCAGTTGTCAGGCCAGAGGAAGGAGCTGCACAGCGGGCGACACGGCGCTGACAGGCTCGAAAGGCTGTTTGAAGTTGTTGGCAACGGCTGCTAACGTTGGTCCTGCCGAAAGGTTCGATGGGAATTGTAGGCCGAGGGCGTTGTAAAAACGGCAGCTGTGCCTACATTAACCGCTACTGATGTACTTTCGCTTTCTGTCGCTATCTCGTCTTGGCAAATAATTTCTTTTGGAATTTAAAAGTTACGCATTCAAAAAATAACAAGAAGAAATGTTAAGTAAGTTTTTGCGTCGCCAATAATAAATATTTGTTATGTCACAGACTTTCATTCTTGATTAATCATACGAAACTGTGAGAGTAATATTTAGATAATGATAAATGTCTCAACACTTCGGCTGGACATGGATAATAGGAGGAACCTGAGTCGGTGTGTGTCGCCCCTGAGTTCTGGTAGGAAAGATAATGATCCTCTTGACTTTCGAGCTCTAATCATTTTCAATTTCACATAATAATCAAGTGCCTGCAGAATTTTTTTGTTGACTATATGTATCTATTAATGTGTCAACTGTGGTCTGTCACTGTCCACAGAGGGATGTTAAATCAATACATGTTTATTCCGTGCAAATCACAGTCTATAGGATCACCAGGAGAAATACCCAGCAGCAGGATTTACATGGATTTGTGTCAGACAGCTCTGACAGTGCGTTTAGAAATTACCATTTTAATCTCACGTTCAAGGTTTATAATGCTCCTTTTCTCCCTTTTCAATTGACAAACTGTTTCATGTGACATGGAGTGCCTCAAGATTTTGAGGAAATATATGTAACGGATTAATCAAACCCGAACACACCCCCAGATGTTGTGCCTTCATCTTTTTAGTCAAATCTTTGTGAGTGTTTCATTTTGTAAACTGTTGATTATGTTAACAAGATGTTGCTGTTGGGTTTTTTTTACAATTCAGGAATTCAGGAAAAATATAAAAGAATGCAAATCAGTCCACTCAAGCATTGCAGTAAAAGTTCTGTTATGTTTTCTTTTTCTAAGAAAGTATCAGGAGCTGGATAAACAAGAGTCAGATTGTGATGGATGAAGTTGCATCCATGTTTTTAAAAGATTTAGGTAAAATAAATGTAAATTAAATAATGACATGATTGAAAAAAAAGATACATATATCACAAAATACATCTCTTAGGTGATAGATTTGTGAAGCAGTAAAGTGGATTATTGAGACGATGACGCACATGCGGCTGTGTTGTGAGACTGTTGTGTTTGTGACTGTAGACTTAACTTTCCCTCACAGCATCAGACTTTGAGCTCAGCCAGCACACACCTCCTCATAGAGCCAATCAGACAAAGACGTGCAGGATAACGTGGAGTTTTGGTGCACTGTAGGTTTTTTCCTACCCGAGAGTCTGTTTTTCTGATGCTGCACTGATATTTTGTTTGTTTCCGAATTTATTTTTCCTTCCATTATCTTGGGGGGGGGGGGGGGGCGCGG
>JASSRZ010000072.1:12222535-12237536 GCA_032164315.1 Malacoctenus gilli | reverse complement strand
TGCCCCCCCCCCCCCCCCCCAAAATTCATACCATGACAGCCTCCAAGGTCTTCGCCTGCGTAGTTTGCATGCTCTTCTGCTTGTGTGCTTCTTCCATGAACTGAAGACAGGTTTAACTTCAGCCTATGTGAAGTACTTGAAGTGTAATCCATACCAACACATTTATTCATGAATTTTCTAACATTCTGTATGTTTAAAGAGAATTCTGTACAAGCAAATCAGTTGATGTTTTTGGGGATCTCAGCTTTCAGAACCACCTGAAGAAGTGTCCAAAGCAGCTCTCACATGCAACATGGATCTTAACATACACATGAGGACATACAGTCTTGATTGGACCACAGCAGATTGTCTAACGATTATTCACTGAGTCTCTGTGTAGACTCTGTGTACTGATGAGAGGATTTCCATCAATCTCTGAGTCCCAACTGTGCACGATGTGTGGGATACAAAGCCCTCCGCGGACCTCCATCCTAATGTCATCAATTAGGAGCATAATAGCATATTGAGCCGAAGTAAGATCAAGATTCAGTTCGCAACGACTGTGTGTTTTTGTAATGAATGTCTCAGCACCAGCAGCATCAGATCAGCAGAGCTGAGAGTGAAGATGACAAGTCTGAGAGGGAAAAAACAGTGTGAATAAGAAGGAGACATTTAGACATACTATATTCAGAGTGATGTGAGGAGTCATTGATGGTAGTTTTCTCCCATTATAATCAAAGAAGAATTAAAGGCTTTCAGGCTTTTTACCACTTAAAAAGGAGTTTGAAGAAGTACATTTTTATCGGTGATGTATGATACACAAGCTATACAACCCTTACAGTTTCTTCCTGAGGATCTGTCCTTTCTGTGTAGTTTGCATGTTCTTCTTGCCTCTGCATGGCTTTCCTCTGGCTTGATTACTCAATCTAAAGGCACGGTTGTTGGGCTAATTAGCAACTTCTGTTTGCCTGCCAGGATAAAAAGTGTGTCGTTGAAGCCCTGAGCGAACAGAACGCCGAAGTTAAATGGACGATGGAGGGATGTTTGCGGAGCGCTCCTGCATTGTGTCCTGCTCTCATTCCAGGCCTACAAAGAGCCTTGATGAAGTAAATAAAGATATTCAGTCTGCAGTCCATTACACTGGCAGCCGCTAAACAGCCGTCAATAGAATGTGAGAAAGCCACCTGGAAGTTTCGGGACAACTCAAGAATGTTTACACAGGTGTGCAATCCTGTCTTTGCCTGTCTGATCAAACACGGCGATCCGTCAGTCAAATTACACCCAATATATTCCTCATTTCACTCTCCATTTTCAGAGTATATGTAATTAAATTACAATCAGATACTTCTCTTGGATTCTATTACTGTACGAATCAACTGCCTCAAAAGAAGTCAAATATTCTTCTTTTTTTTTTATCTTGACAATGTTTCACAGTTGGTTTTCATGTTCAATTTCAATCCATAACAAACTTTCCTTCAATATGTTTCAGAAAATTAAAATTGCGTATATCTTCACTCAGAGCTTGAACATGAATTCCTAATCAGACCACAATGTAGCTTAATTCATAATAGTGTCCTTGCTGAGTTAGATAACATATGAATATGCAGCTCTGCTTGTGCCCTGCAATTGTGCTTTGAGCTCCGGAGAAAAATATGCACCCAGTGAAAGACAGACGGTTTAAAGAGATTTTAATGTGCTTTTTCATACAGTATATTGTATGCATATCCAGCATAGCATTTCTCATACATATAACTCTCTTATATCCAGGGTTTGAAATGTAGAGCTGAGAGGATGATTAACAGTCAGTCTACCATAACATCACGTCTGCCATCCGGTGACGGCACGGCACAGCTGCCTCGGAGGCTCGCTCGGTTCTCCAAGGGCGTAATACAGATCCCAGCTGTTTTTAACCAAATTCTCCAACTGCAGAAAGTAATAACACTGAGAAACAAATATCTAAAAACAATAAGTCTGCTGAGGTTGAGTACATTATTTACAAGGGGGGAAAAAATACAATACCAAATAAAAGCAGAAGTTAACAAATACAAAGTTGGAAAATAAGTTCGAGAAATCAGCCATATCCTAGCCACTGATAACTCTGATTATACATGATTTAAATCCACAATTCACAGCAGTTTAGAGGCAAAAAACTGTGCCCTGCTTATGCGCCGTAATCGATATGACTATCATTTCCATCGTTATCGTTATACTCATTGTGGTTGTTAACATTGTCTCTTTTTCTCTTTTTAAACAGTTCAGTCTGCACGACTCATCCGAAGTAAGGGTGCTCACTTTGGAAGTTGTAGTCCGGACACACTTTCTGCACCAGCTTGTAATCGATGCTAAAGAAGGAGATGAAGATGCAGATGACCTTGAAGGGTTTGGCACAGAGCCAGGCAGCGTGGGACTGGGTGTGCTCCGTGAAGCAGGTCTGAGACGGATCGTACAGACAGGGTTTGGACTTCTTGGACCTGTTGGTTTTCTCGTACTCCACCCGACAGTTAAAGGTCTTTGACTCTTTGGGGTCGATGGTGGACTGCTGCGTCTCCTGGATCTGGACGTCCTGCTGGGTGTGGGGGTGCAGCTGCTGCTGCTGAAGGACCTCGAACTCCACCACCTTGGTCGGCGGCACGATGCTGACCGACACGTTGCCCAGGCTGGACGAGTTGTGGCGGAAGTACACCGTGAAGGTCCCGTTGATGTGGTCCACGATCTTACCCGTCACCAGCAAGCTGAACTTCACAGTCTTGACGTTGAAGTAGAAGTCCCCCCAGCCGAAGATCTTCTTGGTCTTCATGGCAGTCTTTAGCGAGGGCTTGCGCTTGGAGCGGTAGCCTGTCTGGTCCAGTAGCAGGGACTGATTCCGGGCGGTGTCGTATGGGTTAAAGAAATTATAGGTGGGTGGCTTGGATTTCATGGGTGTTTGGTCAATGGATGTGGAGAAGATGCGGGTCTGGTACGGAGGCTTAACCACTCCTCCGACCGTGCCTCCACCCATACCATATGGAAGAGTCTTCATCACAGACCCCACTGGGCCCAGATCTGAGAAGTCCACCTGCTTCTCCAACCCTTGGACCTGCAGAGGAGACAGGAAATGGGGAAAAAAAGTTTACTGATCAGTTTTAGATACTCTATCTTTTCATTCACTTTGCCGGCAGATTGACAAAGAAAGTTACCGCAAAATACAACACTGCAAAAAACAACAACCTTATCAGATTTTACTTATCACAACTCGACAAGATCTTAGCACACCTAAAACAAGACAAAATCACCTGAAAGGTGAGGGAGTTCCTGCTTATTTCAAGGTCTAATTGTCTCTTTTCAGGATGGAAATTTCACTTGTTTTTGTTGGCACATTGAGAAATATTTCTGATGTTTTGACCCAAATAAAACCTGACTATTTTGGGACAGCCAAGTTTACCACACCCAAGCAGCAGGATAGTGTGTTAACTTGCTAAAAGACATTTGGTATCAGATAGTGAGCATCAGAGTTTCCCTCATTTCTGCGCATCTGTCTGTGCAGGACACCAAAACAGCAAACCACAATGAGCAGTCCTGGACCAGCTTCCTGTCTTTGCTTTTGAAGAGTCGTGCTAAAAAACATCAAAGCATGCAAACCACAGTTCAGTTTAAACCAAATGTATCCAATGTTAAATAATTCTTTAATGTCATATTCCATTTTACACACGCTATCATCATTTCAAATGTTGTACGGGTCACTCTTTCGCTGCCTCCTCTTTACCTCACAGGAGTTTTATTTCCGCGAGCGTTCTTGTTGTTAGATGTTGTCGTGTTTCATCTCCTGACTTCGGGAAAACAAAACCATCTATTTTTGTTAACACACTTTAATTTTGTTGTCAGTGCTGCTCCAGAGAGCAAAACAACTCTGCATGTAAGGTAATGGATGTGAGCCTTTGTTTGTTCAGACAGCTTTCTGCCTTTAATCCAAAGCCTAGGTGGTTATTCACGCGCCTGATTGACTGGAAATCTGCCTGTGCACTCTTTCATGTCTCATCAATCACATCACTGCCATGCTCCCATCCATATGCATACGTGTGCGTGCACACACTCCTCGAACACGCACAGGGGGAAGAGCGCAGGCACGTTTGCGCACGTGCAGACTTCAAGCTTGAAGCTGTCACGGAGTGACAGCGTGAAGTACTGCCACGACTGCGAAGGGCTACACGCGTTTCCCCTGAGGACGCGTTCCGATGGAGTTTAAAACTATTATCTGAGGGAATTAAAAAAAACAACAACCCGCACACACACACACACATACACACACACACACACACACACACAAAGAAAAACACAGCATGAATAAAGCAACAAATCAACAACAGGATCACATCTTTGTGTTTGTTCATGCAAAAACAGCTGCTGTCTTGCTTCATTTCTATCCGGGGCAGTGGGACCACAGCACCGAAAGGTTTGCGTGAAAGCTTTCCTCATCTTTCATCAATCACTGAACCTCCTAACAACTACATATTGCTGTTTGTCGAGGGAAAAGTGCAGCACTCAATACGGCTCCTATAATGTATTCAGTCATTCAATTAATGTATCTCTTTCTGCTGGCCCCTTCGTTAACATGCCTGCAGAGCAGCTCTCCGAGCAGATTGATCGGGGAGAAAATAACTGAAAGTTTATTGACCACTGGAGGAATGAATTAACAAAAAAAGAGAGGTTTTGATAAATGACCAGTGACTGGGATACCGTCTTGCTGCAGGATTTTTAACGGACCCGTATTCCCCCTCGTGCCACGACAGAGGGCCGATGCGGAGGTGTTACACTTTGAAGCCAGCGCATCGGTGACGTGAGTCGACTGTGGCGTTGACGGGGAGCAATAAGCTGCTGCTGGTGGCAAAAAAAAAAATATCAGGAATACGTAAGGCAACAAACAGTGTGTACAGTTATGCAATATGGAAACTTCCAGTGAATGCGCTGTCAGCAGTGCTGTCAGCAAGCTCCGCGTGTTGCCATCTGTCAGGCGAACGCTCGGCTGGTGCAGCCCTCATCATTTCTGCCGCTCTTGGCGCGGCGCTCGAACCAGCAAAATCATCATAATCCTTAACCATCTTCAGCAGGAACATCACACCATGAACTTCAAACCTAACCTTCGGGGTCAACTTGCGTGGCGCTCAAATACGATTCCACGTTGGGGTTTGAGGCCGACATGAGTCTCTTTGAAGCAACTGTACGCAGTCAGCAACTTCAACAAACATCGATTGAGCGGAAAAAGATGAGTATGAAGAAAGGCCTTCTTCTTCTGTGGCACAGAAATAATAAAATGCCAACAAAAACCAATAAATAGATGGACTTTCTATTAGCATAAATATGATTTTTTTGCGCTTGACAGTAAATCCATTCAAAGGGTGAGGATTTGTTAGAAGAAATATCAAATATTTTCTCTTGACATGAAATCCATAAGCTATAGACTTTCTGAAACAGAGGATGTTTGCTATAAGGTCATGCCAGGCAGCAGCAGCAGCAGCAGCCAGACACAGACTGGCTGTTTGAAGAATAGAGCTTCACACGTCTCTTCCTTTTTGCTGTATTCAGTTAAGTTACACTGAGTGAGGAGTAACTTTCAGAGCAACAGCCAGAGGGGGACCGTTGGGTTGATGAAGGGGTGATGAGTCCAAGTGCGCGCAGGTGCGCATGCACAACCAAATACCTGAGATGTGTAGGACACACTTGAAAGAAATCCGCATTTGTATGCAAAAGACTGGCAAGCCTCGGGCAAATTATATACTTTGTTGACTTTTGAAGTAAGGAGAAATAATTACAACCCCAGACATTAAAAATCTGCTTTCCATTAAATGTTAATGCACTGTTACCTTTTATTTTCCTAAACTCACAAAACTACTTGTCTGGACTTAATCGATTCTCTAAGACTTGAAAAGCGGGTCAAGAATCACCATTAGGAATAGTCGGCTATGATTTCAAAGCACGTTGCGTTCACTGAACGTCAGCAACGTGGAGGAGGAATACACGCAGTCGAGAGGTTGAAAGGAAAAACTCAAGTAAAGCACATCAAAAAGCACAAGCAGGAGTCTGTTATGGTGGCCGTTTCAGACCGAGACGTCATGAAGATGTCGGAGTCAATTGGTCACCAACAAATTGACTTACTGATCGTCAAAACTAACCAAAATTATCCACCAACTGCTTCACAACCAACCAGCTAACCACTGAACCGACAAACCTTTAACAGACGGAGCAAACGTGCAACTTTATGGTTTTTTCTGCTCACGTTAGAAGAGCTTAAAGTCCCTGATGAGTCTTCCTGAGGCTACATGTTGACTGCCGCATCCATCTGCACTGAGAAAAGCTTTACACATGTCAACACGGTATCAGTGGCATTAGTGTTTCCTCCATTTAGTAATGAGATTCCTGTTTGGTGGGATGTTTGGAGCATATCGGAGCAGAAAATAAAATACGTTTTGCAGTGGACTTATACATATGTATGTTCCCTGCAACTCAATAACAGTACAATCATAGAAAGAACAATCAGATTACCGAGCTTGGGAGACAGAGGGAGATGGTGAAGAAAATGTTATTAGTGAAGAAGTGAGATGAGGAGAAGAGGGAGTAAGGAGATCTTGTACATTTTCGAGGAATGGGGAACATTAATCATCTTTAACTTCATTTGGAGGTTCATATGAGCAAAAAGCATCCTTAGCTGCGGCCTAGATGGGAGGCCCATAACCTACCTGGGAATGCAAGCAGGAATGAAAAGTCGGGATTGCTCAATGAGAACATGATGAGAAGAGCTCAAACAGTCCGACAGGAAAATATGACGAGAATCGCCGACGGACAGAGAGAGAGCGGGACTTAGTGAGGGGCAGAAAGACTGTGTGATAGGAGGCTTCAGACTGATTCATTGAATCAGGTCAGAGGAGCTGGACAATTGACCGCAGAAATGTGATATATCACATGCCACCACAATTAAGATCTCTTTTCATCATTAAGGAAGCTCTGGATCAATCGCAGCGCCGCCGTCTCTGCCCTCTCTTCCCTTCACTCTCCCTCTATCTTATTCTCCGTACGCACTTCGCTCACTCTCACACTCATCCATAACTTCCACACCTTCTTGATAGCGAGAGTATTCAGAGGAAATGAACCACACTCCCCTGCTCCACAGCCCCCCACCCCCGCCCCGCCCCACCCCCAAGGACTGATGTGAAGTTGAGAGCCGCTTGTCTCCAAGCGCTCTCGCTCTCTCTCAGGCGTGTTCCTTTGTTTAATTGGAGTTTTATTGGTGACAATCAATTCATTTCTATCTGTGCTCCGGGCTGCATTGATCTGCTGTCACGCAGGAGAGTCAAATGCACAGTTCCACTCCCACCGCACTACAGACCACAAGCTCTGACACCAGCTAAGTGCTCATCATGTTTCCTTCGGGTTTTTTTTCTTTCAAACTTCCCTCTTCAGGTGCTTCACTGCTTGTTGCAGGTTTTTCTTATGTTTCCTCTACGGGACCAAGAGGAGCTGCAGCGCCTCCGTGATCAGTCGGAGGACACTGACTGACGATACGATGCCGCGAGGATGAGAACAGATCTGCTTCCACTTTGAAGTCGGCGTTTAACATTTATTTGCTAAATCTGTGTGGGTGAAAAAAGCTCTTACATGTTAAAGCAAAGACAGTCGTCTTATTGTTGTTCGGAACTTCAAGGATGCAATTTGCTGATAAATAAATAAATAAGCTGATATCGGGAAGAAAAAAAACTGCCACATCTGCTTCTGCTTTATGAAAAGCTGAGGAGCGCTGAAATTTTAATGTCTTTCGTTTCAAGTATTTTCTTTTATTTCCACGTCGGGTGCTGAGATGACCTGGGATCTTTGAAGGAATTACTGTGACTGAGCGCGTCCAAAGGTCAGAGACTTGCATCCGATTAGGATGTTTTAAACAGCGTCACTGGAAACTTTTTCCCCCGCAACTTGTGCAACACTCACATTCGTGTAGGATCAATACACTGTATAGGCGTACCAAGTCCAGGGAGTTGGTGGGTTTCATGACCCCCAAGGCTGAAGTTGGGAGTGCCAAAATCTTTAATAATGAAACACCGGGGGCCTGTTCAATACAGCTCTGAAGTGGGCTTAGTGAGGTAACTTCAGGGTTAACGTTGGGCTTTTTCTGTACTGCGAATTTACTGCTCTGGAGCAGGTTACTGTATGTTCAACATCAGAAATTAGCAGGCAGTGAAACTCCACCTCCAGACCAATCAGAAAAACAGGCAACCAGACAGTTGCTCTCAAAAGTAAATGACAGTCTTCTGATTCTTGACGCTCAGTTTTAATCTAAAATATGACAAATTGCAGAGTGTTGGCCATGAAGTTTTTGTTGCAGCTCAGAGCACACTAGCTGCTGCTGCTTCTTCTGCTTTTTTTTTTTTTTTGCTTCATGGACGCTGCAGCACAGACAGCGAAACAGCTGGCTGAAGTGGAAAATAGATCACAGGATGTGAAGGTTAACAAATCCGTCATACCCCGAGTCTCATAGCTGTGAATCACCTGAGTCAGACACAGTGATGCATGGTGACAAAAGCTCAACAAATTCTCCCGGAAGTCATGTATCACACTTGAAAACACCATATTAGAAAAAAATAGCTTTTTTTCCCCTCCATTTTTTTTGTCAACACTGATAACAGGAACAGTTAATCAAAACAGAAGAAGGGGACTACATATGGCTATTCATTGTGGGTCGTTCAATTTCTTGTTATATATAAGAACGGGTGAAGAAGTGGTGCTGAGCACGCTACACAATCCCCGGTTCGATTCTGCACTTTGGAGCTCCTTTGAGTTTTCTCCAGATACTCTCGTTTCCAGCAAGAATTTGAAAACACATATTTTGAGGTTAGTGACAAGGAATTGGAAATCAGTGCGTGTTTGTGTGCGCGCGCGTGCGTGCGTTTGTGCGCGCGCGTGCATGTGTGCATAAACGTCTCTCCATACTTGCCCTGTGATGGACTGAAAAGCTGCCAGCGCTGTTCTGTCTCCTCGTCCAATTTCAGCTGGGATTGTCTCACTGCAACCCAAAGTTCCAGCTTGCCGTACAGATAAAAGATAAATCATGTCAAAGATGTGGGGAATTTTCTCTATATGACGTGATATAAACACCTCTTAGAGCTAGAAAAGACTGGCGTACTCCTGAAACCGGTATAAACCGGGATGATGTGTGCAGAGGTGCATGGGGTTATTTTGTATTTTGTTCGCTGCCACCACAGATTTGTTAATGTATCTGTCCTGCCGCTGTCACGCGGCGGCAGGGATTTAATGTAGTGAAAGGGAGTATTTTATGTAATATAAAGCAGTGTCTGTCAGATGATGTTTTATTCACAATAGCTTATAAATAGAAACAGACTCCTCCACAAACGTCCCTTCTTTCACCAAACTGTAAATAATTGTTGGCAGTGTCTTTGCGGCAGGTCGCGCTTGATTCAATATGTTATTCGCACCTTAAATAAATCTTTCTGAGTTGATATTGAGCGATTAGCCAAACTAATAGTCCTGAATAGTAAAGACGGATGGCTGACCTTTCAGAGTTTACAGACAGCTGCGCCGACACATTAACGTCTAATATGTATCAAAATAAACACACAAATCCAGCTTGTATCGGTGTAGCAATCTACATAATGTAGGTCCTGACATGTTTTTCTTGCTGTCATAATCCAATTGCACATTTGTCTTCCTCTCCCTTTCCTTTCTCACATGTAACTACAGTGACTTTGCACTGAGAGCTTCCAAACAGGAGAATGAGTGAATGCTGTACCTGAACACCTCCTGCACACTCGAGTTACTGCCGCTTTGCTAATATCATGTTCAGGCTACAGATGAGTTAAGTGTGTCCGTAGAAAAAAGTACAACAGGTCTGGCTTGACTTCATTTGAAACAATGTGTCACCTGCGCTCAGTGTGCACATTTGCTTGGCACCACAATGGCAAAGCTCATTCAGAGGTCAGGAAAGCCGCTGGCAGTGCCGCTCGTGTCTAACTTCGTATGAACACATGAACAGAATCTGTGGTCGCGTTTGAGCACGAGAAGGAATATTTGCACTATTACTGATGACGACCAAGATGGGAGGGACAGAAGTCAGTGCATAAACAAGTGTGCGAAATTGGACACAGTGCTGCTTTGAAAGCTGGTATGAGATTTAATGGGGAACTATCTGAAAGCACAACAGGCTCCTAAAGTTGAACTATATTGACAGCAAATATACTGATGTTTTTACACCGGGCTCATCGACACTTAAACATTATTACTGTCTACAAAACCATTAGCAAATTATATGCCAACAAATAAAAAGGCTGATAGAAAAAACTTCCCTTGAACTGATCAGCTCCTCTCACTCACGGCTGACCTGAATTACTGAGAAAATGTGCAACAAAATAGTTACTGGGAAGAAACTTGATTGAATATGGACTAAAAAAATAAAATTAAATGTAATAAAACAAATGAAATAAAAAAAAAAGAATTCTTGTAAAATAATCAAACTCATATGAAAACCAAGTAACCAAGTAAAACCAGCAGGAACACTCGTGCTGAGCTGTTCATGGCTTTGCATCGAGCAATGGACAAAATCCACTGTTATGCCACACCTCGGACTGATACACTATATAGTATTCTGTACAGCTCGTTCTAATGAAAAGGGTGAGCTGAGGTGCTTTGGGCATTTACAGTACACGCAACATCACATGCATCTCCCTGTAGCCCCTCAGGGCAGACCCAGAGGTCTCATAGCAGGGATTACAAATCCCCTCTGTTATGAGCATGGCAGGACCCCCATGGAAATGCAGGACGTGACTGAAAAGAAGAACGGCTGCACTCGTTGCTGAAGCCTGCTGCCTGCACAACTTGAATGACGATCGCCGAGCAGATGTTGGAGAACAAACGTGTCGGAAAAACACAGCGGACAAGTCGCAAGTTCATCTGCTGTCCGTTTGGGTCAAGAAACGTGAAGGACCCGAGAGGAGCCAAAACGCAACAGCAATGAGAAAACAAGACGGTGATAAAACACAGAAGGAAAAGAATAGAACGGGCACATTTAGGTGCTGGAGTTTGGTCCTCAGTTTTTCGCAATGACTCCACTCTGTTTGGGCAACAACCCGACAGTAAAGAAGAAACTTTTTAACTTTTAACCCCCCACTCAGCTTCCCCAAATAGGAGAAAAAAACAGGAGAGCTGAAAATGACATTTAATTACAAAAAGCAAAATAAAGCCAGGGGGGAAAAAGATAAACCAGTAGGGGGAAATGGAGGGAAAGCGAGAGAGAGAGAGAGAGAGAGAGAGAGAGAGAGAGAGAGAGAGAGAGAGAGAGAGAGAGAGGGAGAGAGGGGGTAGAAAAAAGGGAGCAAAAGAAAAAGGCAGTAAAAGCGATTTCGCAGTCCAGTGGTGTCGCTGGATTATCATGAAAATGAAAGCTACTGAGTCAGGGAGTATCAGGGAGCAAGGAAATGGAGCCGAGACAGATAACACAGTGAGGGAGAGAAAGAAAACGAATAAGAGAACGAGTGTAGAGAAAGCAGAGAGGTCTGTAAAACAATATGAGGCGAAAGTGCAAAAAAAGAAAGAAAAGGTAAGAAGACAATATATATACGACACACGGTGAGATTATGAGTGCAATAAGACAAAAATGAGAAACACTTCACCCCATAGAGAATAATCAGAGGTTTCTTGAGAAGTAATATCAGTAATATTGTTTCAAGAGGACCAGCTCAGTTTTGAAATAATTTTACTTAAAGAAGGGATAAAGTCTTTCTTTCGTATTTTTCTGATGAAATTTAATAAGAAATTCTGTTTGATCGTGAACAAAAGTTTCAGTTCAGGTGAAAATACAGCAAATAAAAACAGAGGAGAGAGAGAGAGAAAGAGAGAGAGAGAGAGAGACAGAGAAAGAAAGAAAGAAAGAAAGAAAGAAAGAAAGAAAGAAAGAAAGAAAGAAAGAAAGAAAGAAAGAAAGAAAGAAAGAGTGTGTGCAACAGTCCCCAGCCATCTGATGTCTGCATAAGAGGATTTATGAGGGTATTGTGCACTGGCTTAAGTGTAATATTGCTGACAATATTGCAAAATATTGCAGATCTTGCTAAAAATGTACTGAGAGGGAAATTTAGAAATCCCCGATTGTGTTGTGTGAAGTAGCACAAGTGCAGTAAAAAATCTCCAGCCTGCACGTGTGTCATTTTTCAAAACACTGTCTTTGCTTCGGCACAGATTGAGCTTCTTCGCTTCTGTGCAGTTTGCGACTCAACCGGATTTCTATTATATTTGATTTTTTTTTGGGGGGGGGTGCAACTAATAAACTACTAATAAGACAATTTGCAATGACTCCAAAACTTTTTTGTTTATTTCATGCTGGTGCAAATTGGAGTACGAAAAATGTATTAGATTGAAAATGATTTGTTTTTTCATTTAAGTGTCACGTGAGAATAAAGGCAGCATCTACCTCATCCTCCTCCTAATGTTGGCTTATTGCTCGTTTTTAGCAACATGCTACATTATGCTGCCCTCAACCAACCTGTCAGGCTGTTTTTAAAAATGCTTTTATGTACTTTTATTTATTTCCTACAGAAAATTTAACTTGTATCTTGTTTGAGCGGAGATGCAGATTTAAACAAGGAGTTGCAGTGACTGGGAGCGGAACTGAAACCTCTCGAACGTCCATTAGCTCATTAAGAGGAAACAAACAGGCTTCCATCCATTCGAACACAAATCAGATCCTGACATCACTGCATGTTAATACATGACGCGGCGTCAGTCTCAGCCAGTCCTCCTGGTCACATCCTTCCATTTGTTTGTGTACAAACGGGCCACACAGGAGAACCCAAACAGTCCTGCTTCAGTTAGCGGCATCTTTCAGAAAAGCAGTGGGATTATGAAGCCATGTACGACATTAACCCAGGAGACTGTGCAAACAGCGAGCAGCAACAGCTGCCAAATGAGCACGCAGTGCTAACAGCACATCGGTGGCAGGCGTCGTGTGTGGGAGTTTTTCCATTCATGTATGTTCGCACAACAAGGCCACAGTCATTTGAGGTAACATTACACGAGCAGGTAACTTCTGAAATAGCTTAAACAAATCCAGAAGTTGGTAAAGTCCTCGAAAAATATCTTAAAATCAGCAAATTAAACCAACTGGGCACAAATTTAATTCATGGACTTTTAGAAACAACCAAATAGTGTATAAATCCTTTCCAAGGGATTAAAACATGTATCTGCACTTTTTTGGTCAACTCGTCAGGCAGCAGGGAGTTCAGCTAGACCATGTGTTAATGTCAGCCTGTAAGGGGGCTAACTGATCGAAACCAGTCACAGCACGTCTGTGGCGGGACACGTTCTGGCGTTCTCATGAAAACAAGAACTCTCAGTGGCACTTTAAGGTTTAGGAAGGTACTGTAGTGAAGCTAAAAGCAGATGCTGCGATAATGGGAGATCTGCAGCACCTGCGAAGGCACCTAACTGAGAGGAATCAGCCAACAATCTGCTACAAGCCCACAGCAGCATAAAACAAACCAAAGCAGCTGTGCAACTCACTGAAATATTAACGGGAACCTGCCGCCGAAGCCGTCGTCCTGCCTGACAGCTGATTCACTGACGCATCGGAGGAAGTTCAGGTGAAGAGGGCTGAAAATTCCTGCAGGAGAAACTGTGGTCATCCTGATTTGAGGCAATAAAAGTGGATGACTTGACAAACTCGATGGATGACATTCATTTGACTGGATAAAGTGGGCACAATCGACCCAACGAAGCCTTTCCTTTTGCAAAATGTGGTGAAAAGGAGGAGGCGCAGGTACAGCTGGGAGGTTTTCCAACGTTTTTTCCCTGAGCATTTCGACTGTCACCACGTTCGAAATTGGGACTGATATCTGAGTCCTATCAAACTTAAGACTGAGGATTTATGCCGCAGCAAACTCAGCCAAGCCTCCATATTCTGCCGCACATGAGGTGGAAAAACAGATTAAGATGACGCAACGATGAATTTCTGTTTGCTTATTCTGTTTAAATCATTAAGTTCTGGAGCAACACCAACACAACTCTACGTTTGAAGCCAGACGCAATGTGTTTATATTGAACTGTGGTTTTTAAAACTGGTATTTAATGGAATTCTCTGTGATTCACGGGAGTATCATTTGTTAAAAAAACCAACCTTGTGACATTGAACTGCAGTAATGACACGTTTTGTTTTTTTTAACATTATCTCTTACTTAAATTTAGCATCGTCTGTGATCCCACGAGGAAAAGTCAGTGAGAACTGTCTTCGCTCGCTTCAAGACTGATGGAGAAAATTAGGATGAACAATTGAGAGAGGTTGAAAAATCCTTAAAAACTGTTTAGAGAAATGATATTTTCACGTGAATATAAGTTTTATATTTTAAGTGTCTGCATACAATGTTTTTCTACACCATTCGTCTCTCAGCTAGACCATCAGCATCCCCCCTGTTAAACAGATTGTGGCTATGAAGCCAAAGTGTCACTTCCTGAATTGATGCAGTTTGTGTCACCGTCAAACGAACTTTGCTAGACAATGCGCCAGCAGCAGGGTCACCAAATAACCACTGAAACGTGCATACTGCTCCTAAAATCAGGATTTAAAAAGTATTTTTCCCCACTTTTTTCCACATATTGCACCCTGGAGCTAATATTAGACAAAAAACATTAATTGCAACACAGTCACATGAGTTCAATGTCACCACCGCTCGGCTTCCAACACGCTCACCTCGTCTGCCAAAGTTTCTCCTCTTGGTGTGACCGCACGCTATAAACTGCTGCATGCACCAGCTGAAACTGGTGCGGGACTGTGAGTGCAGACTGGTCTCTGTGCAGCGTGAGGACTCACACCTCCCTCCGTCAGCCATTCAAGAATGAAATCAAGAGCAAAAATAAGAACGTGTTTCTTGATGTTGGGACTCATCTCCACGGCGGCGCTACCTCATGTGAACTGTGAGGCTACAAAACCCCCGATATCAATGAGAAGGTTTAGATGGTGAAGCAGCAAGCAAACTCTGAGGGTCTCGGTTCCCCCAAATGA
>JASSRZ010000072.1:12201481-12217004 GCA_032164315.1 Malacoctenus gilli | reverse complement strand
CACACACACACACACACACACACACACACACACACACACACACACACACACACACACACACACACACACACAAAACGGAGAGGAGCGCACAAGCGCGCAGCCTTTATAAATGTAATGTCACCGACCGAAGGATAGCAACACTGATATATTTCTCCCGTTTCTTCCTCGAAGATATGTCCAAAAGAAACGTATTGGAAGATTGGATATTGGCACTATCTAAATGAATGTTTTCAGGCCCCAAGGAGGCAAAGGTTTACTGCGCCGGCTGGGTCTTTTAAAAACCGGGGCGACAGCTGATGAAAAGCTCGGTTGAAGCAGTTTATCCACGATGAGTGCGAAAACACAGGAAATGAACGGTGACCTATGCAGTTAATGTCGGCTCTCTCGCCGAGTTATTTTGCCAGTTAGGGAGGAGGAAGCGTAACTACAGTTCTGGAATGAATGCACCCCCCACCCCTCTGCCAGCAACTGGTCTTTGTAAGTCTGCGTCCAAGGACTTGTATCTCGCCACGTAAGCGAACAAATATGATTAACTGGAGACCGCGAATGACATTGTGCTCCGTGTGGCACAGCATCAGTTCGGACACTATACAGTGCACTTAAAACGCAAACAAGCTTATAAAGGCAGCTCGGCCTTGGCATCCGCAGCAGCGAGGATGATGGATGTTACAAAAGCATGGCTAGAAATCCCCCACTCAAACGCGACCCCCCCCCCCACCGACTGGTACAACCAGCCGAACAATGACAGAACCGAACAGAGTGACACACAGGCACACACAAACACCCACACGGCGCAAACACAAGACAGGTCTAAAGATCTGGCGCGCTTCCAGAGCAGATGGGAGGGTTGGGCAGGAGAGTGTGGTGGGCCTGGTGGTGGGGTGGGGGTGGGGGGGGTGCAGGAGAGAGTCAATCTGTCATTTCTAACAAGCCAGGAGACTCTGAGCCAGGGCAGGTCACACAAACGCGCACGTTCGTACACACACGCGCATACACAAACACACGGCCACACATCGTCTTTACGAAGGCATCACATTCCAACTGTGGCATTCCTGCTAATTAGAACACAAATTAATGATCCAAGCAAGTGAGACAGCCTGACTCTCCTTCCCTCTAGTCAATGTTTAGACCCCACGCCCCCCCCCCGTTGCATCTTCCTTTGTGCTGGCTTTAGCATTTTATTTTTTTATTCACCTTTTTTTTTGTCGTTTCACATTGTCCCTGTATTCTCTTTTGAACCAGATCAGAGAAACGCTCGGTGGTGTCGCACAAAGACAACCTGTTTCCAATTTAGAAAATGAAGCCGGAATCAGGTGCGCTCTGAAATGCTGCCGTAACGAGATGACAGTGGTCAACGAGACTGGCGCAGGATCAGTTAACCTGCAAGCGTCGCCGGTTTGTCATCTTGTCCTCCAACAGATCTGCATCTCAAACCGCAGGATTACACCTGGGAGGCGGAGACGTTATGCAACGTTCAGCTCTGCAGGGAGAAGCACACAAACTCCCCAAATAAGATTTTACTTGGATGCCAGTTCATGCTCCACAGTTATTTTTAAAACACAATCCTGTACCCGTACCCTGAGTGTTAATAACACTGGATACATATTTGAAGTCAATAACTGGCTACTATCCAGCTGCGATGAGGAGGAAGATTTCGCTCTAACTGTGGTGGAGACAATGAGGCTAAACTGTCTCTAAGCTGTTTTTGTCAATGCATTTCAGAAGGAAACAGGCAGCTCATTATCAGCTCTTCTGATAGCATAAAACTAAAGTTGTGTGATAAGCAGGGTCCCTGTAAGATATTACTATGTGTATTTGCTTCACAGCTTCGAGGAACCGCGATTATTTTAATGAGTGTTAGCGTCGGAGCAAACTCCCTCGTTTCCCAGTAAAGTTGCGATTTAAGGTGTTTTTGAATTTATCTGCTCATAACAGCGGCTGAGACGAACTATTTACTGAAAAGTTTTGATCTCTTCTCACCATTACAGGTGACTCTGAACGCGAGCATCGGTTCAACACAAGCAAACCGCCATATCTCACAGGGCCTGAGTGACCATGTAAAAAAACTCCTTTCCTCTCTTCATAGCTCTTGAAAAACTGAGCAATATGAGTTTAATAGCGTTAGTCTGAGAGGACCATTCCAGTTTTAAGGTCTTCGCTGCCTTACAGACCTGCATTACCTGAGTTCAAATTGAATGGCTGCATTATTTCCTGCTGGATTTTACTTACTCTTCCACACAAACACATTTACAGACAGACAGGAGCATTCATTTTACTGTGTTTTTGTAAATGCTGTGTCAGAGTTTATTTTAGGGGTCTAAATCACAGGCTTGATCGTTCCTTTGAAAAATTCCAGCTCATTTTTCCACTTGAATTAATGCTTCCTTGCAGCATTAGTGAGAAACAATCAGTTTCTAATTTGAAGAAACAGTGAACAATCAAGTGTATCACTCACAGAACAAGTGCTGCCGGTTCCCTCAGAGCTGCACCTCTGAATAAATTGCTTGTTCCGTGATTGTATCTGTTTGTTTTCCTTCCGCACAAACAGTGATAAATTCTGGGGCAAAGTCACAGGAAAACAGCAGCGGCAACCAAACTCCGTCCTGCAGCGCTCCTCGGCGTCCAGGACACCTTGCCCACGATGCATCAGTGGGGGTCTGACCTTGGGTGTTTGCTATCGAGGTCAGGGAGTATCATTAGTCCCATTTCCCCGCTACCGGGGCGGAGAAGAGGAGCGCAAACACAATCAGTCACTCATCATCTCTGCATGTCCGCGCCTCCGTGCTCCGATTCATCCGTTTTCATCCCAGATTTGTGGGAAAGAGTAAAACAGTTAGCAGTCTTAACTGTGGCGCCCGTGAGCTTAAGTAGGATTAAACGAGCGTCAGAACAGACAGCTCTAAATTAAGCGTAATTAACTATCGGTACGGCCGAGTCGATACGGAATCAATACGCGTTTAATGCGCTTGAGTTAGCTAAAAGAAGCACTTTTCTTCCTCTGGCTGCCTGTGTGAGATGATTTCTTTTTTCCTGCACAGGTGTAATTTCTCCAACAGTCATGTTGCTACACGCACCACCCACCCGTCCTCTCTGTTGGACTGTCTGTATGTGTCAGGCTTTATTACAGGTAGTTTTCCAGGGACGGCGCAACGGCTGCTTTGATTTATTCAAATAAATAAATGCACCCTCTGTGTTTGAGTTAAGCACGCTGGAAAATAACACCTTACATGGCAGGGAGAGAGCGTGTTTTTTAAAACAAATACAAATCACCTGCCGGTAACAGCGCACACCCTCCGTCTCTGTTTCTCTCGGTCCCAGTTGGGTCTCTGGCTCACAATCGATACCTTTCACTGCTAAGCCAATCTGCAATAATAAAGGCATTACAGACAGGGAAAAATAACATCAAATCTTATTAAACATGGGAGATGGTCTCTTCCCCTCGTGTCTTCCGGTCTCTTGTTGCCTAGGTGATCACGAAACCGCTCCATTGGACAGATCACAGACGTTGGCTTGATCCCTAAATGTTGGGGGGGGGGGGCGATCAACAGGCTCAGGTTGCTGCGGGTTAGAGGTAGAGTTTGGAGCTTAGCATTCTGCTCAACTCTCCTGCCAGCCATGTATATTTCACAGGATTGTCTTTTATATTCAGTCTGGGGCTCAGCGGACCACTCATCTTTATTTCATTTTGTGGCATTTTTTTAATTTCAGCTGAGTTTTTTTCTTCTTCTTCTTCTTCTTCTTCTCTTTGCACTTTCCTCTTCCTTTCTTCGCCCCCTCCATCCTTGCTGACAACCCCCTTCTGCCGACTGAATCGGTAATGGCATTACGCGTCCCGCACTCTGAAGCTTTCAACAACGCAAACACTAACTTCTGGCAATCTGATCCGGCCTTTCTGCACCTAGCATGAAAAACAGAGAGATCCAGAGCGCCGGTGCTTATTGTTCTCTGCCCCAAACACTGCAGCGTTTGTAGATCTTGAAAATGCAGTTCAAATCAGACATAAAAAATACATTTCAAAGTATATTTACCTGAAAAATAGCAAGTTTATTGAATAGTCAGTTAACCCGAATCAAACCAACAACCTATCCTACAAATTTGTCCGCAACTTGTCAATCCATCACCTGTTCTCTATCGAAGGGCGCAGCAGTTTCAGCAGGACACCTTCTCCAGCTCTTCCAGGGAGACCCCTCAACCTTCCAAGGCCAGCGAGGGTCCATAGTCCCTCGGGTGTGTCCACGGTCCTCACTCCTCCTCGTGAGACTTACTTGGAACCCCTCCACAGGGAGGAAAACCAGGAGGTATTTTAGAAAGATATCCCAGCTGGTTCCTCTCAATGAGGAGGAGCAGTGACTCTACTCCGAGCTCCTCCCAGGTGGCGGCACTCCTCTGTGAGTGAGGGTGCGTCCTGCCACCCCGCGGAGGAAACTCATTTAGACCGCTTGTATTCAACACTTCACTTTCTCGGCTCAGGTACTTCGCTGCGATGGGCCGATCCATCCACTGCTTCGCTGCTGACCCTGGACGATCTCTCTGCGAGTCTCAACTTCCATCCTTCCCCCAATCCTAAAACAAGACCCCAAGATACTTAAACTTCTCCACTTTCGGAAGGAGCTTTACTGCGACCTGAAGGGGACGGACCAACTTTTTTTCCGGTCAAGAACCACGGCCTCAAATTTGCTGGTTCTCTTCACACCCGCTTCACGCTCAGCTTCAAACGGTCTCAGTGCTTGCTGAAAAGTCTTGGTCTGAAGGAGCCAACAGCTCCATTTGCCTCTTTCAAATGAAAAAACACATTCAACTCCAGTACATGAATCTAATTTACAGCAGTCTGGTTGACCCATCATGTCGTCTCCACATAACAAACGTGGATGTGTCGGGATCATGTTTTCAGTCCCGGTTTCTTCCTTCAGACTCTGAGGGGGCAACGGGGATTTTCAGATTGTCTCATTACAGTTAGTTTGGTGTCAGGGGGACAATTAACCCACAAACACACCAGTCCAACACACTCTGTTAGCTTTGCCAATACACCCCCGAGTCAATACAGCCGGCAGCACGCTCTTTATTTACACATTTGTTTGTGGTC
Source organism: Malacoctenus gilli (assembly GCA_032164315.1). Taxonomy (NCBI): domain Eukaryota; kingdom Metazoa; phylum Chordata; class Actinopteri; order Blenniiformes; family Labrisomidae; genus Malacoctenus; species Malacoctenus gilli. The sequence goes on along the minus strand of JASSRZ010000072.1, from coordinate 12,211,921 downwards.
TTTGGAAATCTGTTCACATCCCTGCTGGACTGCACCAATTAGCCGCTGATTGAAAACTAAACTGAGAGCGAGGCATCTTGATAGTGCCAGAATTATTACAAATCCACATCAAGTCAATTTACAACGAGAGTGCAGCCAATCCAGATGCACCACTGCGAGCACAAGCTGCTGCATTGATCATCTGAAAATAGCGTCTGGAGATTTCAGCGAAATAAAATGCACTGTGGGTTTTTTTCCCCCTTCTATATACGACCTCTTCTGCTGCTATGCCACAAGCTGATAAATCAACAGAAATTTTATCAAACCTCAAACTTAAACTTAGAAAATAAAATCTGGATAAAAGTTGTGATTGAACAAACTTTCTTCCTAATATCGGGGAAAAAAATCCTCTAAGTGCTCTGTGAATATGACAAATAACCCTCAATAAGTACTGAGACGGGCAATATTGCTTGGCAGAAGAAAACTGTTATTATTACTATTATTATTGGTTCTGCTTTTTCCTACTTCTGTCTGACAACACTTACATTGTGTGAGCAAATCACAGCCTCCTGTGACAGTCTGCTGTCTGTTGTTTTGCATTTCAAACTTAACAATATGCTGAGAAGGAAAGCTGAGAAAACAAGTTCCACCAGCAAGCCAAGACACGTCTTTTTTTATGTATTATTTTCACTAATGAGTAAAAAAAAAAGAGTGAGCGAATGAATGAATGAGTGCAATAATAACAGACTGAATTGAAGAAGATAAGGAGTTGGATTAATAGATAAGCTCTTCAAGTTCAGTATCAAAGGTATTAATGACAAACAAATAGAGTGATCTCATGTTAACCAGGAGTTTGACAGGGGGTCTGTCGCCTGGGTTACAGGTGATTGGCGGGGCTCCATTGACTAATTAGTAGGGAACCGCTGCCCAGTTTAACGTCATCTTCATTAACAGTTTTATTTGTCTCAAATCATTTTCGGATTGTTGAGTTTCAACATCGTTCATTCTCAGCTCAACTTCCAGTTGATAAATAAATAATATAAATTTCAGCGAGCATTGATTAAAAGACTGGCATAGAAATTATGCAGCTGGAGAGAAGTGCAGATATGAAATGTAGGTTACAGTACACCCAAGGACAAGTTCCTTTAATTTCACAGCATCACAGCTCTATGTATCAAATTATTCTTGATGTCTTTGTTCAGTCGCTTCGAACTTTTCTAAAGTTTTCCACACGCTGACCTTGAGATTCCTCGTGTCCTCTGCTTTACTACTGCATCAAATATATTTGTGCTGAAGTGGTAAAATTGTGCAACTCAGTAATCTGCCTCGCTCACAACTTTTCACATTTTCTGCATTTAAGACAAAAAAAATAAACAAGAATAAAAAAGGAGAATGCAAATTCACCACTGCGAGAGCCCACAGAAAGGAAGATTGACATCATTTTATCTGACGTGACATTCAGACTGATCTATAGAACCAGTGCGGAATTATTTGGCAACAGAATGTAATCTCCACAACACTGCAAATGTGAATGGAAAAGGGACTGTGGGCTGTGATATCTCAATGAAGAGCAAGAATGAAATCATTAACTAAACCATTTGGCACCCGAATCTAATCTTTTCTACATCAGATGTCGCAAATGAAAATGGGAGGGGGGCTTGATATCTCAACACAGAACATTTGTTATCACAGATGAAAATCAATTCTGGCCAAAACAGAAATCATTGCAGAGGCGACGTGCATAAAGACGGCAGAGGTGTTTAGGTGCGGCGCGTTAATACAGTCGACGACACGCGTACTACGCATTAAATATGAAAGCCTTTTGTATTCGTTGACCCGTGACAGATAATGACCGGACCTGGGAGTGTTTCTGATATAGAAATGAAACCACAAAAACAAAAACCGGAATTAGAAATGTGATTAACAGAATTGAGATGGGTGATGGAGTGGACCTGTGGGAAGCGGCGACCTCGTGGATTAAACATCCGAGCAAATGACAAAAAAAAACGTTTATCAGCAGCAATCATTTGTAAATCTTATTTTAATCTCTGTTTAGTGGATGTGGCAATCTCAAAATAACACACATGCAGCTGAACAGGAATTGCTTTGCCTGATGAGATCCCGCTCGATGTGATAAACCTTGAGGCGCGCAATTAATTTGGGGCAAAATTTGTGGACGCGTCATTTTTGATGTTGCTTTAAGGTTAGGTCCTCAAGCTCCATCACAAGAATGATGCTCAGACAGTAAACTGGGCAGTAAATCGTCGGCGCCGTGTTGCTCCCAGAGTCAGGCTTTACTCATTCAAGGTCTCACATGGGGAATTTTTTGATAGCAGACTCTTGCACAGGTACCTGTAGTGTGGGGTGGTGGTGTTTTTTTTTTGGGTCGCTCTGGTTTACAAGGCAGCCGGGTAGTCAATCTGTCACAGATATCTTTTTAATCTCTTTCTTTCTGTCCTTGTGTGTGCATGTGTTTGATTTATGTGGCTCAGCAGGCCATCAGGACACAATGCCGGCCTCTCAATACTCCGCTGTCTGATGGAGCAAGACACCAGATCACCCCCGGCCTCCTTATCTCGGCCGCGCCAAAACACACAACCGCAAGGAGTGACAGAGAAAAAATATGAAGGAAATGAAGACCAAGAAGCGCAGGACGAGTTGGGACAAAAGAAAAGAAAACCCACAGAAGTGGTGAAGGAAAAGGGAAGGGGGGTTGGGGGGGGCTGAACTCTCAGGAACTTTGTCTCAGTGGTGTGTTGAGCTAACTGCTAATGCAGGAACTGATGCTCAGTACTGTGATAACTTCCAGGAGGAACAACGCTTTGAATCGATCTGTGATCCGTGCGGATCAGTCAGCTCGGTTTGGGATGCTCGTGGTTTGCTTTGTGTTTGATGAGGAAGAAAGCGTCAGCTGAGAACACGACAAAGCTCCTTTTATAATTGAAATAATTACAAAGTAAAAGGCTTTTTTTAAAAAACAAAATTTGCATCAATAATCCTTATTTCCTATTTCCACAACTATATATACTTGTTTAATCAGTCGAGCGGGTGGAAATCCAAACAATTAAAACAGCTGACAGGAACAAAGACACATTTATGGAGGGAGATCGGAAATATTTACTTTAAGCCATCAGACCTTTTGGTTGGGCCGCGTTTGATTGACAGCTGAACCAGCGGGGGGAACGAATGGGGAATGTAAACAACGCCGCTGTTAAGGACAAGCAGTGTTTTACCAGCAAAAGACAACAGCATTCATCATGGACTGACATTTGCAACAGTTTTGTGCTGTTCAATGGGCTGCAGCTAATTAGCTAATGAGCTATCTGGCCTGCACACTAATATGATGGGTGTCATTGTGCTGGATGCTTGTTTGGCAGCTTCCTCTCCAAAGCTCAAGTGTGGCATAAAACTCGCTCCACGCTTGTGAAAAGGGACATTATTACTTATCTAACTGACACGTGTTATATGTTAAAGCTTTGTCCTTTGTTCCTCACTCTTACTGACATGGTACACAGAATACTTCTGTTTTTCCTACTTTGTCACAATACACAAAAACAGCTCCAACATCTTTCAAATTCTGTGTTGTTGTTTTGTGACAGTTGGTGTGTGTAAACATGCAATCATCTTGATTTTTTCGTCTCGTGAAACGCTTGCTAAAGGTCAGTGGCTCTTCAGCAGATAATAAATGAATTTCCTGGACTGGCAGCTCTCTCTCTCTCAGCGTCCCTGCGGGTTGATGACACACACAGCAGTGGCAGCTGTCTCATACTGTAAATGCGTCGCACATTCCTTCAGAAAGAATAGAGAGATGAAAGACAAAAGAAAAAGGAAAAACTCTAACTGAATACTTCAAGGATACCATTATGAGAAGGAAGGGAAGAAGGTAAACAAATCAAGAATAAATTGAGTGTATTTATTTCCCAGTTTCAAGTGCAAACATGTAATCTGCAGCTTGATATATATACAAAAAAATCAACCTATTTCTTTTCAGTTCAGTTCAAAACAAATGTATCAAATCCAAACAAAGATACTGTTTCTTTCCTTGTAATTTGTTTTGAAAACATTTTTAGGTGAGCTGAAGGTTTTAGAGGTCTCGTATTGAACACATGAATGGTTCAACCGGCCTCACCTCATTGAAGCGACCTCCGTCTTTCCATCCCTAAACTGTTGTTCAACTCCATGCGACATATTTCTCTACAGCAGACACGCGCTGAGAGTTCGAGGTTATGATGTTGGCAGCTTTTCAGCCCGAATGTCATGTGAGCAGCGAAAGGGGAGGGCGACCAGCAGACCCCCGGCCGCTCCTTCTGGGATGCTGCATTGCGCCGCTCGCGCTCGCCTCAGCCGAGCACACTGAGCCCCGTGCACGGAGGCGTCCGGCCTCTCGCTGCTGGGACATATGCGTCTGCTTCGCCACCAGCCACTCTGTCTACCACTTCCTAGACCTCATTCTCTGTCTGGCTGGTCCTCGAGGTGCCACATTATGTCACTGTCACTGACTGGTCATGTCGCTACATGCAAGCTGGGGTCTGGTCCAAGTGTTTGCCGAGGGGAGGGTGACATCTGCTGAGCGAAGTGGACTGAGGCTGTAGGAAACTGGTTCCATCTGCGCTTTACATCCCACGAAATGCAACAAGTGGGTTTTTGGTGACTGTTTTTCTGTCCAGCTGTAACTCAGAATGAGTGTTGGAGACCGCAATTCCACCTACAACTGTTTAGCGAAGATATCGTCTGAAAGTCTTAAATAGAGAACAGACGAGCGAGTAATAGGAGCAGAAACCTGACAATTTGATCCAATTCTGATAAAGAGGGCTAGAGCTGAATGAAGACGTGAGCATCGATGCATCTCAGTGCACAATTTCCATTTTCTTAACACAAGATTTTTTTTCCTCCCAATGTTCTTCATACTGAGCCATAACAGATGAATGAATGCTGGCTTTAAATCCAGAAGAAGCCCAAATGTGTCTTTGTCTCATCTTCTTGTGTTTCTTTCATGAGTTGAGGTTGTTTCGATCGCGCACCGCCGAGTTACTATGTTGCTGTAAGCTGTCCTATACAGTACCAGTGGCAAAATAAAGAATAATAATTATATCATCAATTTCACACTTTTTTGCATCGATTCATAATCTTCATTGTCCGTATCGCGATGCAACCACGAATTGATTCATTTTTCCTCGACTGGTTCGGTATGACTGAGGAACACTGATAACAGTTTACTGAACAATGACTTTTTCCATTCTTGTTGTAAATGTCGATTGCTCACATTATTGAGGGAAGTTGATACCAGCTGAGAATCAAAACAAATAAACATTACACTTCAGCAAAGAGTCAACAAAAGCACGCCAAGCAATCGAGTGGTTCGATGTGTGTCGAGCGAACAACTGGAACGACGCAGATCGACGGTGCACGGGAAGCACTAGGAGGATTTGTGGGGGCATTGAGACTGCGATGATATTGTGATGTTTGTTTCTGCCCACACAGCCTGGAGTTCAGCTCGCACTCCTTTCCTTCCTCAGCCCTGACCTAGACTCCCTCCCCAGCAGCCTCCTCTGGGCCAACTTGGACCAAGTTGAAGGAGGGAAAGTCCACCCTCACCGCCTCCTCGCGCCATTTCTTCCCTCTTGCCATCAATCTCACCCCCCCCCACCCACCCACCCCTCCTGCTTCTTCCTTGCTCGGACTAATTAACTAAAAACCAAGTAGAGTTTTTTTATAATTCAGCAGCGAGAACTGCCATGTCTTGATCCAGAAACACCCAGAGAGAAACATGGTGACTGAAGCCAGAAACCACCAGGAGAGGAACAGGGAGAAATAAAACGCAAATTCCATCTCTGTAGCACAGACTATCAAAGCGCAAGGACGGACAAACTATGAAACTCTCCCGTGTTTTATTTTTCTTTTCTTTTTTCTTTCCAGGGCTACATTTTAATCAGTCGCGGAGGCGAAGTAGTCATGGCCTGGGCATGACCAGGATGGGAGGTGAGGAAGCAGGAAAAAGGAGGGCGTGGAAAGAGCCCGCAAGAGTTGGAAGTGAGCGACGGGGGGGGGAAGATAGAGGCTCGATTGTGAAGGTTTTGACAGGCAGGTGGCGGGTTAGAGAGGTGTAAGATGAAAGCCGGTGCGAGAGAAGACAGGGGAATTGACTGAGAGCGACGTGTGACCGAGAGGTTCCGCCGAGCGCGCCGTCCTCCGCCGAAATCCACCGGCCGCTCTCCATTAAGCTCGCGTACAGGAAACAATATGTGAGGGGAAAGTTTGGACATGAAGCGAGTACTGTGCCGACAACACGCCTGAAATAATAAGAATTTTAAAAAAAACCCAACATGTACGAACATATTGCTTCGGTTTAATAATGCATCAAGTAGCTCCTGAAATCCTGCATGAGCACAGAAGATTGCAAAGGAGATGCTTATATCATACAGCTAAAAATAAAAAAAACAAGCAAGAACATGAAATCTCTAAGATTCCTTGTCAGGTGGATTTACACAGGATCTCTTATTTATCAAGATGGTGTGATTGCTAAGCTTCGGTACGTACCGAGGCTTACCGGAGAGGTCACAGATCTCGCCGGGTTACCTGTATTTTCCCCACTGCCGTCCTCTCATACGGCCTCATCCTCCAATAAATCCAATGCTTGTCTGAATTAATGCATTACAAGCCGCGCTGGAGATATTAAAAAATGATAAAAACTAATCCCTCCTCCACGGTCCTGTGTGAGGCGGGGTCCTCACACTGAGCTGACCCTGAGCATTCTCTGCCATCTGCACCATGAGTTATGATATTTGGCGTCGCTCGGATTACACTTTAATATTTCATTACATGCACAAAATCCCGTTCTATATTTCTCCCCCAGGTATCCCACTATTAATCACAAGATGTTGTGAAAACCCAAGGCTGGCTAATACCTCCCAAACTGTTACAGCGAGCAACATAGACACACACACAAACATAAATAAAGTCTTTGCTGAAGCCACGTTGTTGACATGAATGTCACTCCACAGAGTTGATACACCTGATTGAGTGAGCGGGAATGGAAGAGTTAAGGATAAGAATTTACTCATGTAGATGTCCTGCTGATTGAACATTATGGCATGAAAAACACACAATTAGTTGGGATGAAAATGACTTCTTTAAATGGGATTATGTCACAAGATTTTCAGGAAGAAATCTGAGCGTCACTCAAAACAAAATCTTTAAATTGGGATGTCTCATAAACAAGCTCTTTTTTTGTTGTGTTGTGACTTATCAGCTGAGATATCGGCGCTGTGTAGGGTCAGTTTAGTGATGAATTCACTCCATAGGCTCAGATGATTTTACATCAATTCGTTGGAGGAGGATAATCTATAATCTGGATGGTAGCAGCTCAGCTCAGCTCAGCTCAGCAAGAAACAACTATGATTTGAAAACAACAAGAATCAGAGCCAGTTAAAAAAAGAAGAAGCTGCAAACATGCAGACAGCAGCAGAGAAATTACATCATTTAATACCCGCAGCATCTTCTCAGAACATCTTTTTTCTCATTGTGTGTTTTGCAGATATTGTGTGGTTGGTCAGAAAATGTAGGTGTTTGTATTTCTGCTGCTGCAGAAGTTTGTACAGTCGTGGATTACTGTGAGGAGCAGCTGGCCGAGGCAGTGAGGGAATAGTTGGATTTCAGCAAGAGTAACTCATAAAGCATGAAACACCCAATGCAAGACGAGCCCCGTTGTTGTTCTTCCCACCTCAATAAAACATTTTCGAGGTTCTTGCGGAGTATTCAGCACCGTGAAGGCTCCCGACACCCGTCACACCCGTTTGGAGGATTCAAACTTCTGTCAATCCATTTATTTCCCGTTGAACGAAGACGTGCTGTTTGAGCGGCATGGGTCTGCTTGATGTAGGTCATGTAAATCGGGGCTCGGATGAACACCGCAGTGTTTACATTTCAAAAAATGGTTCACTGTGAAATCAGAGAGAGCCTGACAAGAATAACCCACAAAAAGATCCAAAACAACTGCGTGATCTGAGGCAAAACGATAGATGACATTGAACGATCAATGCCATTCACCACAACATTGGAAAGGGTAAAAAAAAATAGAGACACACTTTAAGTATCCAGCTTGTGATCACACCACCATCATCATGAGGAACTTTTGTGACAGGGTCGGCAAGAAAGGTGTGCATATGCATTTAATATGTGTAATGGGTGAAGCTGCTGCACTGGATTGCACAGGTGCGTTAAATAAAGAGCTTTACCATCACACACACACACACACACACACACACACACACACACACACACACACACACACACACACACACACACACACACAGTGTCATCATCTCGAGATTCTGTGCAGCGTTCCAGTGCACCGCGTGAGCCCGTGCTCAGTTCACATGCCTGTCTCTCGCACCAGTAAACACACGTGAACGCATCAGAATACACAGCGCTGTATCAAATAGCAAAAGTATGAAGCGCAGCGTGTGCGCTCTCCCTCGGGGAGCCGAGACGAGGCAACACATTGACCACGGGCAGCGGCGTTATGCCATAACTGGTGGCCCCCGTCGAGAGCTGAGCTGCTCATCATGCATGTATGAAATAAACACGGCGCCCATCATCAGGAGCCAAGCGTCCCTTCTGATGTGATCTATTTCCAAGGCTCGACTCTGCTCCTCACAGCCAGGAAAAAGAGAGAGAGGGAGAGATGGAGGGAGAAAGAGAGAGAGAGAGAGAGAGAGAGAGAGAGAGCAAGCGAGAGAGATTAACACGCCGCTCACATCACAAAGATGACTGGGGACCTCTCAAATTGGAGCAACACGAGTAGACCGATTGAAAGTAGGGCTGACCACTTCACCGAGAAACTCCCTTGGCTGCTTTATTTCATTAAGTCATGCAAAAGAGGACAAAAACAAGAAAACCCAAGTGGAGATTCAGACAAAACAACGGCCGAATACAAATAAACAAACTAACTTAACTGAAACTGAACTCAAATGAAAGATTTTCAATACTTCCTCGAGGAGACCTGGAGACAGAAGGCGACCCGAAACTCAAAATCCACGATTTTGAAAACAACATGCTGATATCTGTGATCCACTGGCAACCTGTCCACCATGTCCCCCACCCTCAGCCTAGTGGTGTCCAGTCCTGGTCATGGAGTGGCCAGACTCCCGCATGTCTCAAATGTCTCCCAGTGTCTACAGACTTTCATCTAATCAACGTGTCCCCCAAAAGGCCTGGCAACAAGCCACTTATTACAGAAATACGGCTGTCCAGGACCACCAGAGGACACCACTGCTGCTGTCTATTGGTTGCTGTGAGAGGCCCGAAAGCTAGACAAAGCAGGTATAATAAAGAGATAGATAGTACTTAGTGGAACACACTATTTTTGGGTGGTACTTGAACCCTGTCATATTGCAAACATGACTGTGTGTCACTCATCTGACAGTTCATCCATCCAACTGAAGGGGGAAAATATAACAGTAAATCTTGAACAAGCTGCTTTGTACTTGAAGTAGGCAAAATTAAAGATCTGACACTGAAACAAGTACAAAATTCACTCCTTAGATAAGACAAACACATCTTGAATTATAAAGCAAAATGCTCACGTTGGTACTTATGTTTCATTTTATGTGTGATAAGATGTTTCTGACTTGAAATTAGTGAAATCTACTTGGTATGTTTTGGTTTGTTGCAGTGAAACACCGGAATGAAGACATGCAATGACACAAAATGACTATACTCATGTTATTCTGAACATGTGGTGAGAAAATGCTGTTGACTGTTTTGGGTTTGTTGGGAATTGTGGTCCAAACCAAAAAGTGAGCTGATGAATGGAGCGACGGAGGTCCTGGTGCCCTTCTCCGTCGCTTGGGACACTGCTGTGATGGATGTCTGCCCTCGTGGCAGACACGTTACAGGGCCACGACACACCCAGCTGTAGTGTCCCTTTATCGGCTTCAACTAAGTGTTCATTTTCTCCTCCCCGCCAACACGGCTGTAATACCTCGCTGGTAATTGCTGTGTGATAAACGAGCCCTTTGTCTTGCCCACCTTGGTCATGACAACACAGAACAATCAAGGAGCCACGTTCCCTACATTCTTTAATTTTATCTCTGCACTGTAAACGCGTTTACGCTGGAAGATAATTCACTTTATCGCAGGTTTATTCTCCGCGTGCACGTCTGACTCACGTATTTTCTCGACAAACAGATTACAAGTAATATTTTCACACTGATTCCTTTTCTGCTCTTATCGCTTCCTCAGACGCCCCCCCCTTATTTTGTGGCCCCCCCCACGACTCCTCTTAGAGAGCAATTTTCAACAGTCACTCCATAAGACTTGGTGAGTCACACACAGTACTATTGTAATAATGGCAGCCCATCCACAGAGGTAGGCGAGGATGCATTAGAATGCTGTGTGTGTGTGTGTGTGTGTGTGTGTGTGTGTGTGTGTGTGTGTGTGTGTGTGTGTGTGTGTGTGTGT
>JASSRZ010000072.1:12189113-12199933 GCA_032164315.1 Malacoctenus gilli | reverse complement strand
GTGTGTGTGTGTGTGTGTGTGTGTGTGTGTGTGTGTGTGTGTGTGTGTGTGTGTGTGTGTGTGTGTGTGTGCTGCAGTGTGGGCAGAGCGCAGTTCAAGACAGATCAGGTGTGGTTATCTTGACCTGGACCTCCATATGTGCCTCGCCCGCCCTGCCCTCATCCCCCTTCCCTTCAGTCGGGCAGCGAGGAGAGACAGAGAGACAGCGAGAGCAAACAGATGACGCCGTGGAAACCAACCCGGAGTCAATACGAAGTGTTGAGGGGCAAAAACAAAACAAAACAAATGATACAAAACGTTGACAACCGTGAAGCGTCGCAGTGACAGTCGCACTCTTTGCTCCTGATCAATTCGCAGCCCCACCAAAAGCCTCCACCCACCCCCAGCCCCATCACCACCACTTGCTCCTCCGCCACCCGCGCTGGCGTTTCCTCAGACATGTAGACGAGGCTCAGGGCGTGAGACGTGCCGCTCTCGTGGGGCTGAGGCAGCAGCTGTCCACAGGCCCCCTTTTCCAGTTTATCCTGGCAGTGAAACCTTAGTTGCTGGGTCTGATGTGGAGCCCAGTGCTCTGCTTCGCTCTGTCTGGCCGCATTTTTTACTGCAGCGCACGAAGTCACTTTTTTCTAACAACAGGTCAGGGAAATGTTGAGCCTGCGGTTGAAGCTTGCACCGTGTCAGGACTGCTGGAGTACAACTCCACTTGTGTTTGAAAACGCCGGATTAAAAAGATGTCCAAACTGACTTTTTGTCTCTGCGCTCAGGTGTTGCACACAGGTGATTTTGTACCCTTGGACAGATCACCACACGCACACGCACACACACACGCACACGCACACGCACACACACACACACACACACACGTTTTGGGGCTGCTCACACAGGCAGAACATGCAAATCGCACAGAAAAGCCCCACCTGGGATCAAACCAAAGAAGACTGTATTTTTGAGGTCGATTTTTCACTTCTTCAATAGTGTTGATATACTGTGTTGATACGTGCACAATGAAAGCAATAACAAGTCTAACAATGTAAATAAAGAGTATTACAGATAGCAGGCTAGTACATGTCAACAGGCTTTCTTCACCTGCAGAATTTGATCTGTCAACTGTGAATGTTTCAGAATCCTCCTTTGCGTTTCTTCTTTTATGACAACGTCCCACCTATCAGTGTTACACGGGACAGGCGTTAAATGTGTTGAGTGATAATAAGGCTTTTATTTTTTCTGCTGTTGCTACACCTCGTCTCGTTTCCCGATTTCAAAACCGCCCAAGAAAACACAGTCATGCTTTTAATTCAGCCGGTGGCAGGAGTGTATTTAATGGAGGCACATTTTGTTGCGTCTGATCGCTGCCATGACGCTATAAACTGTTACCATATGAAAGAAATTCTGTTTACCATTTTTATATTAACTCCAGCCCAGACGAGACAGGAAGGGGGCGTTTATTCAAGTCGTCGGCTTCTGCTTCTCTGAATCTCATGTTTTTCTTTCCAGCAACAACGGGGAGAAAAAAAACACAACCCTCAACCAATTGCCAACGTTATTTGCAGTTATGTGAAAGCCCACCATCTGGCATTCACAACCCAGTCAATCCAAACCAAAGCAAGACTCTCCTGACAGCTGGAGGCTAGTTTGTAAAATTAAACATGAAAAATTAGCTTTATTTTATGCAGAAATCCTTTCTCTTTCCGACTTCAAGCAGCTTGTGCTGTTTAAAAAGCATTTATTCAAAAATAACTATGAAAAACAGCAAAGACTTGGAAAAAAAGACAGCAAATACACCGAGAGATAAACTCTTTCACAGGAAAATGGTGAGACCGAGCAGATGTAGAAAGTTTATACGTCCAACGTTTGTACATAAGGCCTCAACTATCGAGCTCTTCCAGCTTCGACTCACCACCAGAAAAGCAAAAACCAATAAAAAACTGACAACACGTATGATGCAGATGTTCCCCACAACACTGGTTCCCAAGTATTTTTTTTGTCATTGGACATTTCTTCAAAATTACCCAAATTACAGACCGCTGACACACCAAACTGTCCCTGAACGCCTCTCACAGGATACATTAAGTGTCGCTGCTGAAGGAGGTGCTCACGCTGAATGAGGCAGAAAACACTGGCAGCAAAGCTTTTCATGTGACAAGACACAGAATGGAGGGAAACTCTGCCTCCCAAAATGGGATTTGGACAAATTCACTGACACTGACTCACCAGCTTTCTGTGAATATTGGTGCTTTTGTGGCCAATGACGGCCATCAAGCTGTATAACATTACACCACATTGGTACCAAATTTCGAAATCAATATGACACTTTTTTTTTTAACATTTATATTGCAAAAATACATTTTCACTAGTTATTGCAGAACTCAAGTTCCAGGACAGTGATCAAGGTGACACCAACATCTGGACAAGTGTTGACCAAAACCGCATATGACCTCTGACCGAATGTAGTACATAAATTGTTTCTAATTTCCATTATTATCATTATCAAAGTTCAACTCTCTGCTTTGATCAGTAACTATGAGTATAATTCAACTTCAGTGTATTGAGTGAATGCCCAACATTGGGTTCAATGTCAGTTTCAAACACACCAAAGCGTATCTGCATCCGCAGCATTTTTGCAGCAACTATTCAAAACGAATCAATAGAGTTGAACAATGAAGCAACTTTTTATCTTGTTCAATATATCTGTGAATTCCTCCCACCCAGCAGAGTCAGGAATGCCATCTAAAAGGTTGTGTTGTTGGTTCCCAATGTAAAAAATCTGTTATCCAAAGGTACTTTGAGTAAAAAAATGAATGCAGGGACAAATATTTCACACTAAACTCAGTGAACCCTCAACCATAATTATCTTTGTTCTTGACTGTATGACTGAACCACGGCACACGTACTCAGACACAGTATCACCTTATTATTACTGCTTACAGACATCAGTAATCACAATCAGAGTAATTTCATGAGCGGGGCCATTCTCACTGGTCCAGGATTAATTTGTGAAGGACCAATTTTTATGAACAAAAATGCAAATACACTGCAGACGGAAGTTACATGAGAACTGGCTGCCCAAAAAAAGAGACATCAATTACCGATGTGAATCTTTCAGATGTTTTGTTTTAATTTCTGTTTAATTTGGGGGGGTGAACTTGATTGGAACATTTTCACGCTGCATCATTTTAATCATTGTCAGTGGATTTGAGAGTGGAAACAGCCTCGGAGTGAAACTGACCTGGCTGAAACAGTGAGTCTGCGTCCAAACTGCTGCAGAGACAGACCTGCTTTCCGCAGGCCACTGGACCCAGATCGGGGGGGAAAGTTTTAATTTGGGTCTTGATTTTGGGACGTTTGGGGACCCGACCTTAAAATTAACTTCAAAGCCACTTGCCCATGTGACAGTGAACACACCACAGCCTGTATTTTCCAGCTGTCTTTTTTTTTTTTTTTCCTATTCGAGCACATGTGATCTGCCTCCGCACTCCAGCCTGCCGCGGACCACACTGAGGCCTGAAATAAGACGTGCTGTCTGACACGTTTATCTTTCCTGAATGTGAGACCTTCACCCCAAAAGCTCCCATACAGGCTTCCTGAACGCACCCTGCGTCACGTGTTCCAGCAATCAACCTCCACTGAACACGGCGCTCCTGCTTCCACCCTCTCTCTTGTTTTCTTTCCCTCCCGGTATCGGTACCGGGTTATTCACGGTGAGGCTCGACAGGATCGGACCGAGGTGATAAGATGCAGGTAACTGCACCGACCTGGCACCCGCAGCACACCGCACCGCTTCCTCTTCACCACAAACTGGCGAAAAAACCCTGAAAAACCCTTCAAATTAATTACGCCTGCAAAAATGTTGCAATACGCAGGTTGAATGTTGCTTAAGTGTCTATGAGGACCGTGAGAGGCTCTCGCTAAAAAAAACAGGCAAAAAGCCTTGAATATACAACTACAAGGTAAAAAAAAAATACTGTAGATGTTTACTTGTGGCAGCAATCTAAGAGTGAGCATTAGTACAGCTACGTGACTTAGCAGTTTGCAAATCAGAAACTCATACTTTACTTTAAGAAAAAAGGAATACAAGGAGGGCTCTGTTGTATTTCAACATCAGGTACCATAAATATTTTTTTTTACAGTGAAAGGCTTCTACTGATCAAATAAATGATCAATCAAAATGCAGCAACATTAATTTATCCAAAAGTACTCAGTATTATGAGTGTTTTACTCAATAAATGAGGGAAGGAAGTATGAATGTCATTATTTGTAATATTTGATAAGAAATCCATAAAAGCGACAGAAAAAGGAGGGTCAAGCGCTGGATTTAAACCCGTTTGAGAATTGAACATCAGCTAAATTTATGTGGAAGTGAACTTTCAGCCTAATAAAAGCCTTTTTATTGTTCCAAATTGTCCCAATTGTCTCTTAAGAATATCTTTTATTGTGAAAGTCCAGGAAGTCCTGCATTCAACCAGAAAACTACAACTGAATATGAGACAAAGCATATGAGCAGTGAGTGAGTTTAGAGAAAGATGGGTGAGCTTCACTGTTAATCCATGAACGCTGGGAACTGACATTACTTCTGCAATGAAACAAGGTGAACTGTATTCATCTCTGAGTGAAGTAGCAAGTGGTATAAATCTATTGTCATTATGGGTCTCTGGGGTTACAAATGCAAGAAGGGGGTTAACCCTCCTCCATAATCACAAACCAATAGCACGCTGCAAACAAGTACTGAGAGTAAAGTTTACAGTATTTCAATTAGACTTTTTTTAATGTGTCTGAAAAGGTCATTGATTACTAACAACAACTGAGAATGCAGGAAGTAAAAAGAAACAACACAAAAGACGTGCGTTGCAAAAGTAGGAGCTGAACTCGTGACTCAGGAAGACCTTTAACATCTGCGTGTGAGACTTAAACAGGTGGCTCGAGCTTCAAAAGACGAAAGGAGCAAAAGAAACAGCAGCAACAGGCCCGTTCGGCAGCAGGAGCTCCATGCAAACTCCCAAATAAGACTGCAGCCTTATCAACAATTTTAAACACTTTGCTTTTTTTCTTTGTGACTTGAGGTGAAGTCGAGCCGTCAGTCACAGCGGATGCACACCTGCTTACTAATTGAAATTTGGCTCCACCTGAAGAACAGTCTGCCTCTTTAATTACAGCCTCACAAATAGGAATTCACAGAACATTAGTGGAAAGTTGTGGAACTTGCTAAATACATGTGACTTTTTTTTTTTTTTTACATCTTTTGGAAAAAAAGCTTTGATATAATCACAATAAACTCCAAAATATTTCATTTTTTAGTTGTGCAGTCGCTTTCAGAGTTAACCAGTAATAAGGGATTTTGTGTTAAGGCAAAAATGTATTTTAAATGATGTCCTTTGTTACAATCGTGGGGAACATATGAGATCTACACCCGTTTAATTTAAATTCTCTCCTTCAGGCTGATACAAAGCCTGAGGTGGAACTATTCCCTGCACCAAGCAAGTGATGACTCATTTCACAAGTAATGGTTTGTCAAAAAGGGGGCAGGGGGGGCTGAAGAGAAGGGAGAAAACAAATTAAATAAAATGGATGGTTGCTTAACCTTAAGCAAAGCCACGTTAGGATTCATTAAAACACTGGATGAATCTGATCCCTTTTTTTTTTTTTAGGTTAAGGAATGCTTTGATCCCCGGGAACAATTTCAGAGGCAACAGATATAGAGGCAGTAATGTGATTGCTTCTGTCATCATGATACAACAGATTACATATCTAATCGGTGAGTGAATGAGGAATATAATTTGCACAGATTACAGGCCAGTGGAGCCAGTGGAGTCCCGCATGCTGGAGCTGGGCTGTTCCACAGCGTGGACGGACGAGCAGACAGACGGACGAACGGCCGGGACGGGGGGGGGGGGGGGCAGCAAGTGGGCGGGAAACCGGCAACCACCTGGTTTAATCTGTGCTGGAAAATGAAAATAAAGAAATAAAACATCTGATGCTGGGCTGGAAACGCACGGGGCTGGATTTCTCAGACACATCTCGCACCGACGTGGAGACGGTGCTGAAATGCAAAGCCACGCAGAATATCTGAGACATGATTGCAAAGGAAGTGGGACTATATATAATGAAATTAAAGTGACTCAGTTGCTGTAATATCCCTGGGGTATATAGCTAGTTGTTTTATGGGGGGAGATAAGAGGATTTTGTCAGGTTGAGATGCTGGCTAATGCTATTGTTTCTACTGGGAGCATAAAACAGCAAAGGAGCTTTTCACACATCTTTTCTCCTTTTGTGCTGCTGTTACTGTAGATATCCTTTCAAAGCACAAGGTGGGGGAAAAAAAATTAGAATATTGCAGCCGAGGACATCATATGCTGCTAACGCAACTGTTTTTATTATTATCAGTTATTACGAGTGTGAGCACCCACCCCCAAAAAAATGCTCTCATATCCAGATTCATTTTAAAGAGATGAAGTGGGTTTTACATTTAAATGCTGCCTGAGAAATATGAAATTGGTTTAAAGCTATCCTGAAAGGAATCTCGTCCTCCTCTTTCTTTCCACGCAAACACTCAACCGTGCACCTAAACGGGGCCTCCGTGTTACTCGATATGGCGACTGAGGGTGGGTTCACCTCGGAGTGACGGTGAAATCTAAGTTGGCCGCAGACTTCGGCGCATCCTTTCATCCCGCCGACGTTTCCCTTCCTGTCCTCAATCTCTCTTCACCCAATTTTTCACGTTCCTCTACTTCTTCACTGCCTCCTTTACCTCTTCACTTCTTAATCCGTCAAAGTAATAGCGCTCCCAAGGAAGCTGCTTGTCATATTATGTCAGCCGAATCACTGTGTCATCTTCGGCACATCATCGGTGAAAACAAACAAGATTCAGTGCCCGCTTCGTCTCTTATCACCATTTCATACAGCACATTACTGAAAAGCCTGTGGCTGATATAATCTAATACAAAGTCAATCCTCACACTTGAACCCAAGTTGCACTCTCACGCGCACCAGATGTAACAATCCCTCTTGGTGGCTGAAGCAATGATTTGCATTCAATCTTCAAAAGAAGCCTCGACGTTATTACCTGTCACGGTGCAACCTAACCCCAATCTGCCAGCAGGCATGCTGTGTTTTTAAGACGACAAATCACACACATGAAACAATCCCGTCATTATGTTTCTTTGGTTTGGAGAAGTGCCCACCACTGTGTGCCACCAAGCAAATCTGCTGGCAGTCAGGGTTCCCCACTCGCCCACCCCCTTCCAAAAGCTCTTTACTGCCCAAAACAGGACACTTTACAACTTGAAACAAGTTAAGCCTTCCTGCTAAATGAGACTTTTCCACACTTCAGTTTCCTTCATTCAAGCGAAGGAAAAAGATCCCAAAATTTCCACTGAATTCAACAACCTTGTGTGTTTATCTCCAACATATTTGCAGTTTCGAGGGCTGCTGCCGCAGAAGGGGGAAAAAAATCCTCGAAATGATCAAATTTACAAGAAAAAAACAACTTCAGAGGAGAAATCTAAAAGTCAGAGGTGAGGTGAAGAGAACAGAGGGGGAATATGTTGAAGGTCATGTTTTTTTCTCTTTCATTTTTTTTGTTGCTAAGGCCAAACACACACTGATGCTGCGCGTCTGCTGGGACATCCAGCCTTTCATTGTGTTCTCGTCGGCCTGAGACGCATTGTATCCGGCCATGTGTGAAGGTCTGGATATGACATGCACATTATTACTGCCGGCGTAAAGAAGTGAAAACAACTCCTACTGTGATGCGCATAGAGAGTCAGCGGAGAGCGCGCAGGCACGCGCGCTTCTGCCCACACGCCTCAGCAGCTGCAGCATCCAAACTAGGCGCACAAACTCTTTGCCATAGCGATGACGAGATAATAAAACAAGCCACGGGCGTGTTTAACTTCAGAGGAAAAAATTAGAGGAAGTTGCTGGGAGCGCACATAGATAAATAGATAAGGGGGGGGGGTGCTTAACTGGAAGTCAAGGGGGAAACGCACAGGCAGCAGAAATCTGCGCGTCTGGAAACCGGCGGAAAGTCATTCGAGCGGGTTTTTCTTTTTTCTAATGAGACAAAAAGTGGGGCAAAAATTACACCCACTGCGGTTTGATTCGTGGTTCCACATCCGGCATGGAGATACGAGCACTTCAGTCCAAGTTGGAGCGGCAAAATTGTTTGAGATGCAGGAGAAAACGGCAAAGATGGAAAAAAAAAATAAATAAACCACACCTGCTGATTTTAGCTGAATCTGATCAAATTAAATAAACAAACAATAAAGACGCTGTCGCACGTAATTCTTTCGGTACAATCACGTTTTCAGGTGAGGGTTTTCTAGGAAACTGTGTTTGTGGAAGGAGTAACGCAGGTGTTTCCCTCCGAAGGCAGCAGCATCTCCAGCGCGTGAGGCTGGACGCCAGCATCTCTCCACAGATCTGCTTCCCCTGTGCGAGACGAGTGAACTCACCTTCCGTAGGATCCACTGGCAGAGCAAAACTAGGGTCCAGCCGAGAACCTGCATGTCACCTTCCTTAGAGAGGACCACCCCGAAAAGCTACACGTCTCCCCGGCTGAACATATAAAGACGCGGCGCGGAGTCCAAGCAATCCCAAGCGGCAGGCGGTGCGCGGCGAAAAGTGTCGAAAAAGCAGAAAAGCACGCTGAAAGTTGTGTGTGTTTGCTGAGTCGCGGAGTCGGAGTCGGTCGGGGGGGGTGGGGGGAGATTTGTGCGGGCAAACTTTGAGCGGGGGCTTCAGTTTCTCCCGTCCGCCTCATGTGGCGCATCCATGGTGCTTGCCTCCGCTCATGCTGGACGTCTGCTGGAAGTTTTGCGCGGAGACGAAGTCAGTTCGGGAGGTGGAGGCGAACAGCGGATCTCATTGAGGATCAACGGCGCGTCTTGTGTTATGGGATACTGAATGGTTGATTTTGAGAGATGAGAGCTATCGTGCTCCCCCCACCCCACCCCCCTCCTCGCCCCCACCCCCTCCCACCTCCCTCCGTCCGTGCGCGCGTCAGAGCTCACAGCTGCTTCTCTTTCATTGGAAACCTCGCTGACCACAACTGCCTGCACATCACCGTCCAGTTCAGGTGAAAACCAACGATTCCTCGAAAAATGCCTAAACAGAGACGATGAAGCGTGCACATGTGCAACTTTCTCACTTAGAATATGCAAAGAAATCAATTCCCACCTCTGTGAACTTGGGGGGGGGGAACAGTTCGCTGTTTTTCTTCTTCTCACATGACAGTTTAATGATGGTATTTCTGTTTTTCACGGATATCTGTGCAACAATAGCAATCCTAATGTGTCCCCTTTGGCTATGGGAAATAGTTTTCACAGTTGTTTGACATTTCATTTGCAAAACGATTCAAAAATCAACCAGCTCTCTGAGTCTCAGAATTCAAAGCTTTGTCCAATATAATATTGATATGACTGTTTTATTGAGTTTGTAAAAGAGACGGAATCATCTCTTCTTGCATAAATGGATAGAAGACTCTTTGAACTGAAGAAGCAATATGTGACTGTTTCTCTGAGTCTTTCTAGAAAGCACAAAATAATTGCTCCCTTGCATAGAAAGCTCGGACTCGGACTGCTGTGCGTGACTGTGTTTGACAGAGGCCGATGGCACGAGCTGGCCAGACTATAAATTCCCGGAAAAACATTTGTGAAATATTAATGTTGCATGGATATATTGGGGCATCGAGGCCCCGCATCTCCCCTCGACGGCCAGTGGCGGCTGCAGCCTGCCCGATCGTGGCACCTTCAAACTGAACGGGTCTGGGAGGCTCAGCGTTTGCTCGCCTATTGTGCGAGTTTGTGCGGAGATAAGCGTGTCCCTCTGCAAGAGCGTTTGTCTGTGTCACATGATGTAATGATGCCAGTGACTGAGTGAAACGCTCTTCTCTGTGAGCATAATGTCTGTCTTGTCTTTAAGTGTTTGATAAAGTGCGTCCCTGAGCGTAGCTGAATGTCTTTATGCCAGACTCGTTTACGCTTTGTGTAATGTGTCTCATTTGTCAGTCTTTCTCTGTCCATATTCGCTATTACAGGTTAAATCTTGGTGGCTACGGGGCTTTATGTCCCTTCAGAGTTAAAGCTTGGCTGCAAATACCCCCAAAAGTGAAACACCCAGTCAATGCCCATGAAGTACGAGACGTTTTTGCTGGGCTGAGAACGACTCCTCATTTCCCCCATCAACAATCGCTGTGACGCGACACTGTCTGGTGTTCTCACTGCTCGCTCAATGACAACATTTTACCAGATACTCGATGCTATCGGCAGTTATGAGGCGAGAGAAATCATAATGTATCAGCAGGTGAACTTATAATTCCTTTAAATGCCAGAAAACTCGGCAATAAACTGCCGGTATCTGCAACTAATGCAAAAAGTAGCAATAATCAGTTGGATGACAAACCTCCTTAATCACAATGAGTTGTTTCACTACTAATAAATGTTAATTTTTTGGCTTCACGAACGAAACAACCTTGAGTCGCGATATGGAGCTTGCATCTGTCGCACCTGTTAAACTTAATCAAATAAAAATTAGTTTTGATTTTCTTGCACCAGAAACAGTTTTTTTACGGTATTCTTATTAATATTACTCGAATTGTAAATTTAAAAAAGAGAGACAATAAGAAGTCAAGCCAGAAAAACCTCCCCTGTGACCTGAAGAGGGCACCAGTGTTCACCGTGTTTCGTCATTTCCTGTATATTTCGAAAAAGAATTGCATCATCGACATGTCTTATAAAAGTCCTCTCTTTCTGTTCTTATCACTGGATCATAAGTCTGCAGATCAACTACAGGTGTTGCTTCTGGACGCCTGAGCTCACCTGTGGGGT
>JASSRZ010000072.1:12158193-12178991 GCA_032164315.1 Malacoctenus gilli | reverse complement strand
AAACCGGCCTCTGCTGACTCATCACACTTCCGAGGGCACTTTGGAGGAATCTGGCCCTCCGCTGCAGACGAGAGTTCCTTGGGACGACGGAGCTCATGAATGGTGAGAGACGTTCACGGAGAAGAGGGAAGCCAAGCTGCGAGACTTCAGACAAGGTTCTGGTTGGTGGTGCCCAACAGGTGAGGTGTTTAATGAGGCAGTCCAACCGCATCGGCAAAACTAATACCTTCACACCAGGCTGATTAGTGTGAACCTCCCCTCGGCTGCCAGCAAGTAGCAGGCTTCGGTGCCACACTGGCCTTATTATTACTCTCCAGGGGGACAAAGAGGACTTCTTCGAGTCTTTTATTTTATTTCATTTATTGAAAATTTGTACTTCGGGGTGGCTGCCCAGTTTGAATTTTGTGTTCACGGGGAATTATTTTAACGCAGTAATTAAGCAGTCATGCTTTTCATGCGACGAGCTGGCCTGACACACCTTCTCTTTAGGATGTGGAGATAGATATCACCACAAAAACACAGTTTGAGGGTGAGAAAGAAAGTGTGTGCTGCAGAGCGGTTATTTTTGTGGCTCGCTCTCAAAGAAAATGTCTCATTTCCACAGTTAACAATATTTCAGGCGACAGAAAGAAGCGCTCGGCGCCCAAGCAAGGACACAAACTCGAGGCGGGTTTTTGTGAGGCACACGATTCAACAGAGCTGGCGAGAAAAACCCTGCAGTTTTGGCAACCGCGATGCGTCTTTCTAACAAATCACCGGGAAGAACAACGTGCAAAAAACGCTGCATGCTTGTGTCATTGAGAAGAATTAGCATGATACAGTGATGGTCTCATCATGTTTTAAAGCAACTGTAAATCAATGTTTGCCCAAAAAACTTGCAGTTACTGTTTGGATGATCAGACAGCTGATGCTCTATTTTGGGGGCTCAGCTGCAGAAACATCAACACAGACACTTAAACTGTGCAAAAAATGGATAAAGGACTTAACAAAGAAACGCATATTGAACATATCAGTCCTCCTTTCACTAAAACGAGGAGGAAAACGCATTAGTAGTCTCCGTACTCTTCAGAGAGTTGTTAGTGTTTAGAAAAACACGCACGGTCAGTTACAAAGTTTAAATAAGTAATGAATGTGTTCATGCTGTACCAGATGAGCGTAAATTATGCAGCATTTTGGCGAGGTGTAAGAATGATGTAATTCTGGTATCGGTTTTTCTGAGGCCAAAGAAAACAATCAAAACTTCTTGAAATCTCCGAGTCCAAATTGAATTAATACCGAATTAGTGACTAAAAATGCAGAAAACAGTTGTTCAAAACAGCCAAACGGGTCATTTTTTCAAAGGTTTTCAACCAACGTGAAAGTTCATTTATGCTCCAATAATTTCCTTATTCACTGATTCTATATGATTCACATTTAACCACTTTTATTTCCACTTGTCATACTGCAGCAGCAGTGGACGACAGCAGTGTAGCACCAAAGTAGCAGCCAGGGGTTCACTGCCTTGCTCAAGTGCCCACAGTGCTTTAGATCTTTATTCATATGTAGGGAGAAAAAAAACGCTTCAAACACAGTATTTTAATGCAAAACTGAACCTGTTGATAGCGAGTGGAGCATTTATTAATGAACTGAGCATTGGGCGGCCAAAAAATTGAAAGGTAAATATTGTGCAAATCCACAGCGCCTGAGGAATTGAGTACTTGTACTACTCTGATTCATTTGTTGTATAAAACTAACAACAATCTGGAGTTGGAGTTAAAAGTTCACTGAACAATAGTTGGTCGCACTATCATGTGGTTGAAAGCAGCTTCTGAGCAGCAGCTGTGACCTGTGTGGGACAGCGGACGGGCTGAAAGGTCCACACGATAACAAGTCGGTTGAAAAGGCTCCTGGTTGCCTTATTTATAGTGGCGGAAAAGGGAAAAACACCCACCTCACATTCACAACAGAAAACGCAGCTAATGATGGCCGGGTATTTTTCTCTTCACGATTTACAACAAGGGCTTCGAGCCTTTAACATCCTATGGCGCATGTAATTAAATGTGTTTGTGAGCCACGAGCGGGAAACGGCCCAATGTCAGAAGAAGTCATTTTACACCATGAACAGCACAACGCAACCAGAGGATAAAAGACACAAGCAGCAGGAAGAAAGTTTTTGTTCGACTTAACAGTGATTGTTATCAGATCCGCTCCGCTGTTACTTTTTGATCGCTGTTAGTTTGCACTCGAGACACTGGAGCTACTTCTGCCTCTTCGTCCTTGTTAGAGTTTTACTCTGAGCGCCGCACCGATTAGTCGCAATTCACCCGACGCACCAAAATCTCAAAGTTTCTTCTGTCAAACAACAACACAGGCTGTATACACAGCATTTGCACCAACACAGAGAGATCACCAACGACGCTCGCCCCCACACGTGGTTCATTAGCATGCGCCGGCTGAGGCGGGACGCGATACTCGCAGCTTGTCCTTCACCGTGAGATGTGGACGGAGCGGGGCCGGCCAGGAGATGGCAGGTTAGCCGGGCTGGGCTGTGGCTCTTTAATGAGCTCCTCGGTGCTTTCCGCTTCGACGCAGGGATGCTTTTTACATCCAGGGATCTCGTTAGGAGGCATTTCCCTTTAAAACAATCATCCACCGGCGTTCAGCCCCTCCTAGTTTTATGTCTCTGTATTTACAAATTTACCAGATGTCACTTCTTCCACCTGCCTCCTACTCGTCTCCTCGTCCTCCTCCAACACCAGCCTCTTTCACTCATCTCGTCATCTTTCTCCAACATCCACATCACCTGTTTTTCAGGCATTTTGCTCACTATTCAGATTCCCCTGCAGCACAGTCAGACGGAGATAGCGCCGGCTTCCCTGGGGAGCAGACCCGGAGTGTGACATGTTTAGGAGGGATCAGAATGACAGGATGTGGAAAAGGGAAGAGAAGCAGGTTGACATGAAGTATATTGGTACCAACAGTGTTTCAAATACATGGCAAAACATGGTGAGAGTGGAGACAGAAATGCAGGAGGTCGAAATATTGAGTTGGTAGAAAAAAAAGTGACGGTGAAGGAGAGGTAAAGCTATTCATTTAAAGAAAAGTTTCTTCGCCAAAGGAAGGACCGGTGACTCATTAAGGGTGCACCTGCTTTTTGCCTGATGACCCAACAACCCTTGCTTGGATAACATGAATATAGAGCAGGTGTGTAAAACACGCAGCCTGCCAGAGGGTGTGATCTGGCCCACGGCACGACCCCACAAAAACGACAACATAATGGTCAGATAGAACGCAATTGTATGACCCAAAACTGAACAGCAGATGGGAGCAACACTGTTGAGCGAGACGAAAGCAAAACTTAGCCCACCAAA
The DNA here is from genome assembly GCA_032164315.1 of Malacoctenus gilli. Lineage (NCBI taxonomy): Eukaryota > Metazoa > Chordata > Actinopteri > Blenniiformes > Labrisomidae > Malacoctenus > Malacoctenus gilli. Next base: position 12,175,641 of record JASSRZ010000072.1, on the reverse strand, counting down.
AGATTTGTTTGAAACAAAACATTTTCCGAATATTTATGGATTTCTTCCCTCTGCCACAGAGATAATTGGAGGTGAAGGCAGGCAGCAAGCAAGAGAGGGAATGTTCCAATAGCACAACCAGAAATATCTTAGAATTTGTACTGATTTGCTTTAGTGTTCTCTGAAATCCTGATTTATTCTATTTGAGCACGTTACCAGACTCATCTGAGTGATTCTGAGTACAGGAATTATTACATAACATTTGTAGTGTATTCACGCTAATCCCATTGTTGAATTTGACACTGTATGAGAGTTGAATCCATTTTAAACTGTTCAAAATAAACACAAGTCCACCTACAGCTGCTCCTGTACAGCGAGCAGTCACAGCAGAGGGGGATTTCTCTTTGTTTCGCCCAATTTTTCCTCTATTTTTACCTGCTGCATGCCGAGATATTCCGGGGGAGTTTTTCCCTTGTCTCCTCGAGCTCAGCAGGAAACTGTTGATGTTGCTACTCTGTGAGAACCACGGGGACATTGTGAAAAAACCAGTGGGATGTTGGGCCATAGAGAGAAACCTGCATCATGAATTTGTACACAAACGAGGAGTACCACACATCAAACTGAACGAGTGCATGGTGAAATGTTAAGCATTTTTCTTTTGTCGTACTAAAAACTCATCGCTTTTCCGCTGTGAATGCGTCCAAGAGTATGTTTGCGAGGACGCAAATGTTGAATAGATCAGTCCAGAAAAGTGCAAATCTTATCAGTTGATTTGTTTGTTTGTTGCATCATCACTGATGGACCATGAAGATGCATCATACATCGTGGAAGCCGGCGTACCCAAAGAACCAACACAAAGAATCCACAAGAACAAAGGGCAAACACAGGTAACTCTATTCTCATCAAGAGTTTAGCATCCCAAACCACAACACCAGTTCCTTGGCCTTCAAAGTAAAAGCACAAGGCAATTTCCAAGAGTCAAGGAAATGTCCTTATGGAAAAACCCACAGCAAGAAATCCCCGACAGATATGTTTAATCTCATCTCTGTGAAAGTGTTTTTATTCAGTCCTATTAGTTCCTTTTAGAAGCATCGCAATGTGCTTTTGATGTTCTTGGCCAGGCCTTCCTCAAGATTATATGTTTTCAATCTCAACAGGACTTAGCCTGGCAAATCAAAGCTTTAAAACATATTTGAAGAAAATAAAATGAAGAAAACGGTACTGATGTGAAATCAGTGAGTTAAAGTGGACTGAGAGGCTTTCGAGTGACTAATCGAAAGACCACATCTATAACAAGCTCAGCTTCTGTGTAATTAGTGAGGGAAATGTTTCACTCCGACATTCAACTCTGAGCATTCAAAATGCCAAATGACATTCAATTGCGATGCTTTCGTGTCACACAATGGCCGTTAAAACTCAATCCTTTTTAGCTCGGTAACGGTCGGTTCTTGATTTGACTCTTAAACGTCAATGTGAGAATTGGGGATCTTCAGCGGTAAATGACGGGAGATGGGAAGGTAAAGAAAAAAGGAGGCGAGAGGCAGAAGCGCTTCCACTTTCCACTGAGCCGATCGGCTCGTATATATTGCGACACTTCCAAGTGGTCTCTGATGTCGGGAAGGCACACCTGTTTAATGAGCCACTAATGGTGGCACTAATTGAGGAGGGCTAATTTTGTGTCAGCATGAACCCGTCATATATGGCACCAGAGGAGTTGGATCCATGGAGCAGGAAATATAAATATTGTGTGATAGCCTCCGGCTTAGAGCGAGGCCACCCTGATCCCCCATCGCCTCCCCGAATCACCGCGCAATCCCCACACATTTTAAATGCAGATTTCTTTCGATTACCGTCAGGCAACTTATCACGTCATTCAAAATCACGCGCCGCAAGAGAGGGAGTTGCCCGACGTGCAGACAGCTATAGTTGTGGCAACAAATGAATGTAATAATTACGTCTTTTTTGGGGGGGGGGAGACGCTGCCGTAATGAGCTGTGTTTTGAAGGCTGGCTGAAGGTTTGAGTGGGGCGGTCTGAGGGATGGTGAGGCAGCGGACAGTGGAGAGTTGTAGCTAGGGAGAAGACACAATCCACTCACACCCCCAGGCTTTTCCATTATCCCACTCTTTCTGGATCATATAACACAGAGCTGCATGTGTGTCCGTGCGCCAGTGCGTGTGTGTGTGTGTACAGTGTTTGGCTGTGATTGCACATATGTGTGCTCCATGCATCAACGCGGGTGCCAAAGTGTCTCACCAAGCCCCCTTTCGTTTTCCTTCCTCCCTCCCCTCTCCTCCCGTGCCCAACTCCGTCCTTTTAAATCTTTCTTTTTATTAAGGTTATTATCTGGTTTGTTCGACCAACTGAGGCCCATGACAGGTGCGTTTGATTTTAATTTAAACGGTGCCGCGGGTCTCGAGAACTTTGTGGGAGCTGAGAAGGAGCAGGAGGTGAGACGGGGGGAGATAAGGTGAATCTATTCATTCTTTGCCTGACATGTTGACACAGCGCAGTTGTTTCTATTTTTCCTCTCCATCAGAGAAGTCACACGATGTGAGACACGTGGGGGTAAATTTTGAGTGACGGAGGAATAGATTCATTGACAGATGTATTAAAAACGCTCAGAGAACAGGTTCATGTCGGCAGGTAGAGCAGTGCTTCCCAACCTCGGGTCCGGGACAACCTTGGGGGCGAGTCAGGAATCCTGCTCCTGATTAACATTTTTATGACCCACACGAAAAATGTCACATCCATGGACAGATGTGGTTTTATGTTCTTTGAGTGTCACCAAGAAAAAGTGGCCACACGGAAGATTAAAAGACTTATAAGGTGTCAAATTCGGGGTCATCTTCCACTGCAGAACTTTTCTGACTTTCATAAAATTTCTGTGAGCTTCATACACTCATTGGATTGACATGTAGGTTATTTTTTTAACAAGCTGAGGGGCTGGTGATCACTTGGACCAGCATCCAGGAGTCAAAAGACTGCCACAGGACTTCTTCCATCCGACACAGAAACAGAACAAGCACGTGGCGGTTCAAACGCCGTTCGCATCCTGTTCACACGTGTTTGGTTTGTTTGGACTTCAGTCAGACTGCATCAGAGTTTGTCTGGCAGCAGATCAGGACTTGTTTTCCACTGTGTCACACTCCACCACAAAGGCCCCAACAACACAAACAGAGCAATACCGCAGTCCGTTTTGATCAAACATGCTCAATTCTCACACACAAAAAATAAAGACTTGATCAGATTTCATACGTATTCAACTGGCTGGCTGGTCGCCGCCATCTGTCAAGCAACTTCCCGGTGATATTTTAATCAGATCTCCAAAGCAAACAGAGAAGCAGACTTCTGAACCAGTGCTGTGACATGGGATTTGTTCATGCAGGAGGTTTTTTCAAACGGCTTCAAAAGTCATTGAATTTAGGTCATGTTTAAATCAACGTGGAGGTGTCCTGATAATCACATTACATCCCAACGTGAAAATATTGTGACAGTAAAAATGTACCATTTATGAAAAACATCTTCACTCGGTGACGTGACTGTAATGTGTTTCTATGATGCCAACAATTAGAGGAACAAATGTAACAAACCAGGTTTATGTTGCTGCCAATTTGTTGTCGTCCTTCCTTTAATATGTTATTTCAAAAACTGCAAACTACGCTAATCTCAGCGGCACTTGATGAGCAAGTCGGTCGTCACACTGACCCACAAAGTGCTGACAGCGCGGCCGATGTGTCGGTGCAACATGACAGTAACATAGCTGCGCGAGCACTATCCACCAGTTTGGAAGTACAGATGCAAAAGTAATGCTGAAGAGATTTTGTGGAGTTTTGGGGTATTTTTTATTTTTAGGAATGACTTGACTACATTTTGAAAGGATGAAAATTTTTGTGCTGGCATGACGAAGAAAGAAGAAACACTAAAATTTACCCACAGACACAAGAGCATTGTACTATTAATATAGTACTAATATAACGGCTCCTTTCTTTTATTATCATCAAACCTGCTCTGACTTTGCATTACATCATCTCCAGGTGCTGCTTGCACAGAAGAACCAGTCCGGCCCCGAACAGTTGGTGGATTGCCCATTCCTCTGTTTTACCTCTAAACCTCCCTCAGTGCAGTCAAACCCTGTGTACTCTTGGTGTGTGTTGATAGACAGTCCATGTCAGCGCCTGTGCCCTGGGTCAGCCTACGCCGAACTCTCTTACCCGCCGCACAGCCGCGCCACTGTCTGCAGCCTCACAAAGCAATGGAGTAATGAGTCCCATGACGATGCTGTGGAATAGTCTCTGAATAGGTAATGATGGAGTCTGAAGGTGTTGGAAACACTGGCAGCGTGTGATCGGGGGGGGTTATAATGCAGTCTCGGAGCATTGCTACCTCTGGCACAATTCCCGCCATCCAAAATTTATTGTCTAACACCGCGTTCATCTGCTGAATTTGTGTTCACTACACACTGCCCATCAAATCCCATCCCGATATCCCTGTTCCCGGTTAACGGTGTTTGCATACAGTGCTCCCCACATATGTATGCTGTAAACGCCGGCGCGCCCTTATTACAGGGGGTGTACGAAAAGACAGACAGTCACCGGTGCTTTATATGCAGGGGCGGTCGGGCCCAGACAACAACTATCTGACTTGCTGGGCTGAGGAAGCTTGGGACCTCAGCTTACAGTGCACGACTTACATTCAAATGACTCGCGTTAATGTGCGATTCTTCACAGCGCCGATGATGTATCGTCCCGTGTTTATGAGTGTGTGTGGCACACGACTCTGAGCGCCTCTCGGTCCACCACCTGCCTGTATGTCTGTCGGTCCACGGCCACCTATTTTTGTATTTATGCTCGGAGAGACGCTGCCTCGTCGTGCCTAAGGCATAATTAAAGCCCGAGAGTCAAAGCAGAGGAAAAGTTCTCGGAGGTGAACGAGAAAGAGTGCGACTTGACAGCCAGGTGTGGACAGACATTTCTGTACCTCACAGCTCCGGGGAGGACTGGAGCCATAATGGTTCATTCCTCCATCTCATCTCCAGCGCGAGAGCGAGAGATAGGCCACGTATTCCAGTTTATTGCTCCCATCATCATCATCGTTCTTGACGCCCATTTTACTGCCCTTGAGATTTCACCCTTGTCATCCAACTGGTAATCAGGGTTTGGAGAGATACATTTATGACTGTACAATCACAATGTCTGAGATTAGCCGCTCGGTGTAGCTGCTGTGAACTCTTGGCTCGAGCTTCACAATTCTGATCGACGACTGTATCGCCAACGGACAACTTCTCCTAAAAATATACATAAGCAATCTATGTATTTATCGATCGAATGAAAAGTAATTTTCTATTTATCCAAAATCCATGGCTGGACATCTTGGGAGTAATGCAGGACTGACGATTTGAGCCGAATCAATCAATTTTCACCTTAAGTGGATGTTCTGATGATGCTTATACATTAAGTTGTTGTTAAAATGTGCAGAAGATTACACAAGTGGTCATTTAAAAAAACAGCCCCCCTTATTTCCAAATGAGGTTCGTTAAGAAGCATCACTGATGAAAGCAAAGCACTCATTTACCAGTTATCACAAGGAAAAATATGGAAACAAAAGAACCTGAAAAAAATCGTCACAATCACACCGTTGCAGTGTTCGTGGCCCTTGAAGACAATGAGAGAGGTTTCTCTTTCTAGGAAACTGTTGAAACACCTTTCAGCTTTCTTGGCTTGTGGAGGGGAGAGACGTGGGCTTGAAAACAGACACTCTCAGTCGTTGATTTAAGTCCTATTTTAGCCAAAGAAAAATAAATCCTCCAGCAGAAGCTACAGCACATCAAACTTTGCGAAAGCACCTGCCGACAAACAATTCATTTCTGACATTTATGCATCTCTGTATTACATATGTATTCACAGCTTTATGTTTTCTCTATTCAAATCATGTTTCTCGGGCACAACATGCTGTAGCTAGATATGCTTTTCATAAGGGGGAGGCTGGGGGGGGATAAAGTGGTTCTTCATCATGAAGAAATATCTCCAACCGTGTGCCTCCTTCTTAAGGTTCCATGTCTCATTTATATTTCCATCAGCATTAAATACAACATTAAAGCATTTCCTGGGTGCACCCCTTCTCTGTCTCTACATCAGTTCCCGTGGAGGTCGCCAGCCTCTCGTGAGGGGAGTTTAATCAGGACACCAACACACGGCGGCGAGAAGCCTGAACACCGGCGATGAGGTTTTTCAGCTTAAGTCAGCATGATCAACAAAAGGTATGGCAAGCGAGGGGAAAGGAGAAGAGGAGAAAGATAGTGAAGGAATGCATAAAAAGACCTGCTAAGAGTCCGTCGGCCATAAATCTTTGAACTCCATCCCCAATTGAGTAGCTGCAGGACAGCTGTAGGGGGCATTACCTCGCCCCCTCCAGGTCTGTTAAAAGCCTCCCTGCCATGGTCTGATGGGTGTCTTTGGAAGCATGCGTCTGTGCGCACAGAGGTAAATACATGGCTGCAATGTGCAGCGTTTCTATCTGTTGCAGAGACCAGCTGCTGGGGGGGTGGACACCGTGCAGAGGGACCCATCCAGTCACCTCGGACCACTGATGGAGGATAAAAGGAGCAGGAGGCTCATGAGCTGGACAAATACACTTTGCGAAGACTTCAGACCACAGGAAACCCATGTGCACAATTCATGCCGCTTGCTTACAGAGCCATGCACAAGCCGTGATGATCTTTATCCACGATCGCTGGTCTCCCGGTAGCTGTCTCCATTTTTTCTCCCTCATACATATACAGTACACACACACACAAGCGCACACACACACACACACACGCGCACACACACACACACAATCACACACACGCTCTTTCGCACTCACTCCCTGAGTCTGAACTTGAGAATACGGACATTTTTCATTGTCAGGAACCTGCTTGAGGAAAAAACACCAGTTGTACGGTCTGCTGAGTTCAGCAGGATAGGGATTTAAACATCATACCTGCATGGCATTGTTAGCGAGAGAGCCTCTTTACTCTGCTCGATAAAGTCATCCATAAAAATGTAATTATTCTCTTTCTGGGTCCTGGCAGCTGATGTTAGGCTCAAGTGGTGAAGCCATCAATGGGTAGTGGAGCCCAAATCCCCACAGTGCTTTAACTGACTGGGGATAAAGCACAGTGACCCCATTACATTTGTAGATAAGACTCAGGTCAAATACAAGCAGCAACCAGCACAGCTGAATGGGTAAGTCAATGGGAACAAGCATTAAGATACACCTCCTTCGTGGCGGCTTACTGCCGGCCGAAATAAGAACAGCAGCGGGTGAGTTCTTGAGGTGATTTATAGAGTGTGTTCAGCATCACTTCTACTGTTTCATAATTGAGTTTTGCATTAAATTTGGTGAGTCTTTCTATCTTTGCCACCAAAAACGAATAAAAAATTCTTTTCCATGATAAACAATACTCTAAACATGGCTCCAAAACAAAAAAGACCTCTTTCCACATCCTCTTTCTGACCCCCTCCCCTCAAAAAATCCTTGTCTGTAAGAAACAAGTGCAAAGGATCAATTGATGATTGGTTGGACGGATGAGGGATGAATAAGTTCTATGCTAAACTATGGTGAGTTTCTAGGTTTAAATCACAAAACTGTGCAGAAAAACTCAAGCCTCCTACACACGTGAAGGTAGACTTGAGCTCGTTTTACTGTCAGTCATTGAGGAGCTAAATACCATTCGATGTTATGAATTGCAAATCATTTATCTCACAAGTGCGAGTTGGAATCAGTTGGCAGTACTGACACAAGATTGAGAGCAACAATTAGAAATGCAAACTAATTGAGTAATTGCTCCTCCCTCCTCCTCCTGCTGCTGTCCCGCCTCAGCAGGAATCCTGCAGCAAAAGTCAAGCTTCAGTCCTGCTGCCGACGCTTCTCCTCGATTTGCACTGACACAATAACGCAATAATCAACCTCTTTACCTCATGCTAAAAGGTAAACGTATTTGCAGGGTCACCGTTTCCAAGTTTGAATCCGTGATTCTACTCTCTTCATCGTGAGCCTGTGTGCAATAACCTACATGCGCCCTTTCCTGGGCCCATTGTCTGAGGAGGCTTCTGTTCCTTAACCTTTAACCAGTGATGTATGAGCTGAGAGGAGTGGCTGCAGGCCTGTGCATTTATAATGTCAGAGAGGAGCCCAGTGTGGCACAGGAGGGGCAAGGAAGCCATAAACAGGACTGTTATCTCTTTAATTGGCTCTAAATAATTAAAAACAGATTTTAAATGTGCAGTATCTGACTCCACACCAGACTTATCAGGTTCATGCTTCTAATGTGCACGGTGGGGTTTTTTTTTCGCTTTTATAACCCGAGAACATCTCTTTGTAGGATAAAGCTGGCAAACACGAAGTTTAACCTGTGGTTTGGCCAACTGTGATAAAAATTAGAGTACCGTATATTCTCCATGTTTAACGGACATGGCACCTCACACATAGGCAACACACACAAAGTGAAATGTGTTATCGGAAATCAGAAACCCAAAAACATCTATCTTGGTGAAACAAAACACCAAAGTCCAACCGCAACAAAAGAATTAAATCTCCCAGCAACAAATCTAACATTTCCCTGTTTCAATGTTGCTCATAAATACATTATAAACAACAGTGATTGTCTTGTGATGTATGTGCATAAACAAAACATTATGACCTTTATGAAAGCTACATTTCCCACAGGACTGTTGTTGGAGATTGTTGTTGTTTTAGCAAGACATACCGTATGAAAACAGTCCACCACTGAGCTTCGTTGACACAAACTATTGCACAAGTCTTTGCTCACACATTACACATAATTCAGCCTACAGAAAACTGAGCTGCTAGTGCTAAATGAATACTGTCTGCATCTACCAGATTTGCTGACTTTGCACATTGTATGTGTAATGTCTGTTTTGTCATGAAGATGTATTCACAGATTTGGGGACACAAAAACGCTCACCTACCAGGCAACGATACAGGCGCCGCAATAATAGAAGCTTATCGTTTGGAGGCAATTTCACACCATTCTGCCCCTAATTGAACAGTCTGTTTGTTACACTTCCATTTTCCCCACTCCGCCCCCTTGGCGAGCCTGTGGGACAGGCCTGAGAAATGACAGTCTCCGCGTCTCATTGAGCATCCTCGAGCTCAAACAAAGCTCACAGAGCTGCGCACGAGAACCATGCATGGCCGCCCTGACTCATTGCTTCTACTCTGTCTGTTTGTGAAGGACCACAGCTGACAAAAGCAGCGGCGGTACAAAAAAAGAAAAGAAAGGAAGGGTGAGCTGGTGGTAACTCATTTTTGGAGAGAATCTCTGCGCGTTGAGGCCATTTTGCTGAACGAAGTTGCCGTGTAAAAATGTAGCGCTACAAAATCAAACCGAGTAAAAATAACGGACGCCGTGTGTGCCTCCCAGCTTCTCTCTGTCGTTCTGTACATGCCACGAGAAGGTCAATATTTCGATAACATAAGGAAGACGTTCCCTTATGTATCAAGGCAAAGGCTGCGTGAGATGATGAGCCTGCAGTCAGTGACCCCATGTTCGTTAATCCTAATTAATATTCCTCTAATTGGAAGATGGTGGAGTGTTCATCAGCTCTGGATGGGAGAGGCGGGAGGTGACAAAAATACCTAATTGGGCCACTGATTGGCCGGGCGCTAACTGAAGGCGAGCGCGGGGAGAGTGAGGAAGAAGTGGGAAAAACGCGAAGCGAGGGGAGGCACGGAGGGAAAACGGAGGGGCTGCTGCTGACGGGAACGCTACGACACTTCTGTGTGGTGTGAGATGTTGTTCCAATTAAAGCCACTGAGGATCTGTCTCTCTGTTTGCCTCTCGCTCGTCCTGTGTCCCTCTGCTTGTTAATTACCGCTGGAGTTTTAAACAATCTGCTTCTGAAAAGAAAGTGGCGACGATTCCCTTCGAAGAAATTTGTTGGAGATATGCTTCTCTTTTTTTGTGGAGGCGTGAGCACAAATGTTTGATAAAACTTTCTCACCCGCTATCATACTTGAAGCTGCAACTGAGAGGTGATGATGGTGGCAATGATGATGATGACAATGAGATGAAGAGCACTGCCACTGAGGCATTGCCGGAAGATGGTGCAACATTTTCAATCACGATGGCAGAAAGTTGTCTCCACGGTGCCACACAACAGGAAGCTTGGAGTTTCTTGTCAGCGTTTCTCCAACAAAATCCCACCACCGAAACGACAAAACTGGAGCCCGTGCTACAAAAAGGGTTCAGCATCACCCCGGATGATGAAGTTAATCCGGGTAACTATGCATGGATATCAAGGCAGACTTCACCTGAGATGAACCAGAAGCAACATGCAAATGCTGTGAAACAAGCAGAATAAACGAGTTTATCAACAGTGGAAAAAGGGAGATTTCAGTCGTCAGTAGGTGGTCTGTTCAGCCTGCAGAGCTTCTTTCCTGACCAGAGTCCTGTCCGAGGAACAACCAGCCGAACCTGAAGGTGTGTACGAATATCTGAGCCTCATTCCCAGTTCTGAGCTTGGATATATTTCCTAATGGATAAAAGGACAAAGAACCAGTCTGAGACTTTTCATCACATTAGGGACAATATGCTGAGATGCTGGGGATGAAAAAAAAAAGAAAACAATGGATGGAGAAAACAACTGAGGGCCTAGGAAAGAACCCTGGGGGGACTCCACAAGACAGGGTTCCAACTGCAGAGACATATTTACCAGCGGTAACTGAAAAAAGATTTACTACACAAATAGGACAAAAAAAACAGTCCAAAGCTGTTTTACCCTCCTACCACCCACTGTGTGAGCAGCTGGATTAACACACACATGCTCCACAGCATCACAGGCTGTGCAGAGGTCCAGCAGGACCACCGTGGAACCCTCCTCAGCATCAGCCTTCATCAACAGATCGTTATTTACCCTGAGAAGAGCGGTCCCGGCACAATGTTACTGTTGGAGGCCAGATTGGAGTTTGTCTAAAACGCGATGTTCATCCTGAACAGATGTGAGCTGCTTAGCAACCATCTCATCTAAGTCCTCAGAAATAAAAAGCAAACGTAAACAGGGGTCTGTAGTTTTCAGGCTGTGAGAGGTCAAGATCTGTTTTCTTTTTCAGAAGTGGCAAAACAGCAGCATGTTTGAAATAGGATGGGTTGAAAACAGTCTTAAAAAGTACTGAATGTAGATGGGAAAAGATGTTCTTATGGAAACGTTTACTTCTTGACAATGACTTGAAATGGATTGAAGTTTTTAATACCACAAATCAGTCTGGTCATCTCTTGCAAGGCGATGAAGGAAAAGTTTGCAGGACTGGTCGCATCCATACAAAAATTATGTGTCAACGTGCATCTTTTTGTCATGTGAAGGAAAACAACTTAGAGATACATATTTTTTCCTTTTTTTTAGCACGGACCAAAAAAGTCTAATATTAAACAGCCCCCTGGAAGGCAGGTTGGTCAGCACACTGTGAACGATGCATGGGGAGTGTGGTGCCTGTGTGTCGATGTGACGATAAGAAACACATTTGTTGGAAACTTATTTCTCTGCAAGATGCAAAAAAAAAAAAAAAAAAGACGAAGCTTGGCGACCAGTCTATTTTAAGTCCTCTCACAGTGCACCATCATTAATCTTTACCACCATCTGTTGACAGTGCGAAGACAGTGCCAATTAAACAGTCACCGTGGCTAATGTCACGAATTGATGATGAAGATAAAAATTAGACTTTCGGGTTGGCCGATTAAAACGCACAGCTTGGATGTGATGCTCCCATCCAAGCAGAGACGTGAATTTTTCGTTCCTGCTGCCTAATTCTTTCCATTTTACACGTTACGTCTACCAGGCTTTGCTCACCGGTGACCTGAAGAAACTTACCAACTCCCATTCATCCGCGGTGACACTCCTCCAGACTGCTCCAGATACCAAACAAGATCCTTCGAACCATTTCTTACAATAATTCTGATATTTGTTACCGGATCTAGTCCACTTCCTTCACCGCCTCCTTCCAGCTGAGGCGTCCATTGTGCCATTCTGACCTCACCCACTCCCCCCCCCTCCATTTCCCACCATCTCCCAGTCTCTCCATCTCCTCCAACACCTCCCTCTTTCATCTTTCCTCCGTAGCACTTGGTGCCCCCCCCCCTTGTTTCGGAGGCTGTCGGCTCTATGATGAAGTGCGCGTATTGAGAGACTGTGGTTCCCATCTTCATTTCCCTTTATCTCGCCCGTTTGGACTGTCAGTGTTATTAATGCAGGCCCGGGGTCCACAAAAGGGTGAGAGACACAGCGGCACAGAAACAGGAGAGGGGAGAAGAAGGAATGGAAATGGACAGGGAGGTGGCACATGGACTTCCAACAACAGTAAATACACAAGTAGGAGAAGGAGATGGGAGAGAGGTGTGTCACTGTGTGATTTATTACATAGGTTTCATTAGGCAGCAAACAAAAGGTCGAGGAACCTTAAGGTGGGCCTCGGAGAATGATGAAAAATGCAATCAGTCCTCTGTATTCTTGGATACAATTAACCTTTTTCTTCTCTTGTGGCTTCTCGCTCTCTTTTAGTCTCTGCCAGTGCAGCAGGTTTCACTGACACGGACTGTCAGCAGCTGCTGGTCTCTGACACCTACTGAGTGCTAATATTACAGTCTGATTTTTCCTCATCATTTTCATTTCTGTCCCTTGCTTTAACTGGGGGTCGGGCCTCGGCACTGTGAAGTGACTCGGGTTCGTACGCGAAATATTCTTTATCCTGCTAATTTGAGGACAAATCAAGAAGCGTCTTCCTTTTTTTTTCTTTCCTCATAACACAACCACTGTGAAAAAACAAGAAAACTAAAGCAAGTTGCTTGTAAAATGCATCCTAAACACACATGTGTCCTTCACCCTTAAATAAAGGTCAAAGCTGTTGTTTGAACCCCCCTTGAACATGTCTGAAAAATACATTTATCCCATTGAACTCCCCGTATCTCTTAATGACACATTTCATTTTTGACCCACTTTGTATCTACACCAAATTATAAGAGGCTCATTATACAAAGAAATGCAATGACAACACAATCTGACAAATGTGTCAAAGTCATGGACTTCATTTTTCCTAAGTCATGCTGGAGTCAAATGTGATTCGTCTGATGTTTAAAGGCTGATCTTTGAACTTACGAAAACAGAAGAAGTCGTTGCCTTCACTCTAACTTAACTTTCAATCCAATCCGCCGACCCAGCGGCGCAATCTACCGAGACCTTGGAGTTTGAAACGCGAGATGGAGACGTCCACGGGATCCCGTCCTCCCTGGAGGCTGAGTAACAAGTTAAAGGCCTCGTAATACATCAACTGGAGGAGTCGCACGGCTGAACAGTTACCGGGTGAAATGGCCGCGGTGCAGCAAACAGGCTGGGAGACAGTGGTGCAATTCAGGTTGTCTTTCTTTCACATTATATTGCACTGCGTCAAACACTTGCACACTTAGATTGAAGTGGATCTGACCAGGCTGTTGTGATCAACATGACGGGCAAAGCATCAAGATCTCAAGGTGACCGCGTTTCATATCGGAGGAAGGTTTAGTGCATTTGGCATTTCAGGTTGACAGGACAGTTGGTGAGGCCAATGCGGTTTACGGGTGATTATGATGGAGAGATACAATTGAGCAGCCCTGGCAAAGTGGGGACGACGATGGCAGCGATACTTGTCCAAGAATTTTAAGTCCACCAAATGTTGGGTTTTCTTGTTCAAATCATTAAAGACGGGTACTGTCTGAGCAACGGAATGCAGAAAAATGGTGTCGCCGTACTTTATCGAACCGTCTTGTGAAAATATAATGACACCGTGAGGAAACTAGACTTGATTTAACATTTCTGAAGAAGAAAAATGCTTGAACCTCCTGGAAACAGTTAGTCATTAGGTGTAAAGCATAGCACATTAAATTGGTGTCTCCTAGTGGCACAAATCATTTGAATGAAGAGGAAAGAAAATTAAGGCAAGCCTACATTTATCACATTTGAAAGTGACAGAGCTAGAATCAGGTGTGATAGATCAAGTGCCAATAATGAGGGGCGGTTCAGGGAGTGACAAGTGGAAACTGTCTAATTTTAACCTCTGACATCGACGCTCTGCGACTCCGTGTTCTTTCAAAGCATGTGCTGGCACAACGCAAATGATTGTGAAGGCTGGGATGGTTCAAGGAGGCAGCTTGTAGTTTTTCAAAGATGCAGCATTGAGAACCAAAAAAAAATAACACTGCTCGAAACAAAGTGTTTCCTAAAATGTTCTTTTTAAAAAAAAAAAAAAGCCCTCAGCACAAGTTCATTCCCAAGTTGCTGCACAGCTCAGACTCACTTCAGCAGTGATTTATTAGTTGCTATGGCAACTCTTCTATTAATCAGAGAGCTAATCAGAGATGTGTTATTTATGGTCACTCTTATGTAGAAGAAGTGAAGCTGCATAACTGTTGTGTAAAAGCTGTAATACCCTTGGCAGCGTTTACTGCTATTGTGGATAATTAATGATGCTGATGAAAACTGCACTTCAGACCTATTGATCACTGTCTGGAGGACATTATGAATCGCTGATGCAAGTTACCAGAGAGCTATGATATGAATCAGAGCGGAAAAAAACAGAGTTGTTGGAGATTTAAAGATTCCTGCTGCTGATTTTGAGCACCAAAGCAGAAGATCTCCGAATAAAAAGGAGAATGCAAATGGTAAATTTGGAAATCGGTCAACCACAAATAAAAATACAGTGTATTTAAATTGAATGGATGATTTATCAAAAGACGTATTACTGTAGAATTGCAATGACATTTGTTTGAAAAGATAAAATCCATGTTTTTTTTTTACTTTTCTTCTTTTGCATTATTACTTAAAAAAAATAGCAGCAAATAGTAACATCACATAGTGTCTAGCAAACATTTAATTTAGGCTCTTAAATTCAAAATAAGTGAGCAAGCATTCAAGAAAAATAGTGACAAAACGCGTCCTATAAAAAAGTAAATGTCTATTATTCAGAGTAGTGGTCATGCGCGGGTCTCCCACTGATCCAGGGCCAGCCACCCTTAAAATACCGTCTGCTGAACTCCATACTGCAGAAAGCCTGCGGGTTTACTGGGTTATTGATGGTCCTAAATGTCCTGCTGTGAGGCTCTCCTCTGCTAGCAGATGCTGAGGTAACTGCTAACTGGACGCTTAGATGAACATTTGTGCAAGGCAGCCTCTAAAGCGCGGCACTGATATCATAACACCACCTGTTCTCTCCAGATCCTAAAGAGGCAGAGTGAGTCCGTCCGTCAGGCTCGCTCTCACCCTGCTGACTAACTCGCACAGCAGCAGACCTCCTCGTTTGAAGACGTCCACTTGACTCTCTGTGGTGTAATGCTCTTTAATCTGACTCAATGTTCAGCAGTCCTTTCTATGAATAAATATGTACAGACATAATGATGCTGTATGAGCACAAGGGCGACACCAGTTTCATATATATATATATATATATATATATATATATAAAATTATAATAAAAAATTATTATATATATATATATAATTTTTGGGAATCAGAGACTGTCGATTTCTAGTCTGATAAAACCAAGATGAATCGTGATCATTTGCCATCTGGCCTCGGGGACGGACTTCTGTGTGTCTGAGTCTAAACAAAACAAAATTAAGCCCCATCTGTATATTAAGTGACATTTTCAAATTGAAGGAGCAGTTGTTGCTGCCAGACTCTAGACGACAGAGCACATAAAGTCACACGCACACACACACACACACGCACACACACACACACACACACACGCACGCACACACGCACACACGCACACACGCACACACACACAGAAAAAATAAAGAATAAACGTTGAGCATATGGCCATCTTACACATTTTGCCCCATATCTGTGTATTGTGTTGGCTTAACAGGAAAAATCTGCACATAAAGACGCACTTCATTTGCGCTTTCTAAAACTGACACATCTGACTCTTTGTTGGCTTCTGTGTTGTCTAGCAAATTAAATGTGTTAACTGTAAGCATCTGATCACACTGAAGTGAGAATTATTAAGCAAGCAGGATGGAAAAAACTGCAGCATCTCTTTTTTTCACCTTTTTTTTTGCTCAAGTTTTTTTTTCTAAATATAAGGACTAAAGTTACATTTACAACCATTCACAGCCTTTAGTCGCATAAAAGTCTGATATCAAGTAAGTGTGTAACGCCACCGTTTAATTTGACACAACAGGCATGCATTGTGAAAGAGAGAGCAAATGTAGAGTAAATGGACAAAGTTGCATTTTTTTAATGAAAAAAAACTGTTATCATTCCATAAAACATCTTCCTAAAGATCCCCCCCTCCTCAAAGATGTGTGCCATTGTGGGTGTATCATCCTTTTTGAGTCGTCTTGTTATGAGACGGCTGTGTAAACAAAAGCCTCGGGCATTTGTCTGTTTGAAATAACACATTCATGTTTCAGCCACATGTCAAGCTCCAGTCTTTTTTATGTCGCTGCTCGGTTGTGTCGTATCACTCTGAAAGCCGGTTATTGTCTGGTGACAGTTGTCAGATTTACATCGTTTGCACGCTGCCATTTTGCACTGAGAACACATCGTTGCCCAGTAAGTCAGAAAAGAAACCTGCAACACCAAAAGGAAGCAGACAGAAGGCGCGTGTGTTGATCAACAGCATGGCGATGTAGAGCCGAGCCTTCTTACCTGCTGCACCAACCTTCTGTCAAACTTTTGGACTGTTTCCTCTCACATAAAACAGATGCTGGGAGCTCTGCGGGAAACTTGGGGCTTTCCAGGTAACCAACACTGAGCTCATAACTTGAAAGTTTATATACGTGTGTTTTCTTGTTCACTGCAAACTTTAAAACAATATGAGTGGGCTGAATTCAAGGCAGCACCTTTATGAAAGGTGAACCAACATGAATGTTTAGTCTCTGGGAATAATTCAAAAGTGAAGAGTATCTGAAACGCGACGCACTCTCTGTTTTCCTCCATACAGTTGGTGCATATCTGAGCTTATTTATGTTTGTGCTGCTGCAGCAGTGACTCGTCAGGGATAGGACGACAGATGGGAGTGTGTCCATCTGCGTTTTTTGTGAATGCAGGAACGTGTGTGTGTGTTTGTGTGTGTGTGTGTGTGTGTGTGTGTGTGTGTGTGTGTGTGTGTGTGTGTGTACTTGTGTTTAAAGCAGTGCAGTGAAGTGCTGGGTGACCTTTCGGGTTGTGTAGAGGTGGCATCACTGTGACAGTGTGACAGAGCGGGCCTCAGCCTTCCTGTAATGGATGAGCACTCTCAAGGTGAACACCTCTCCTTCCTCTCTTTTTTTTCTACTCTTCCCCCTTCATCCCACGTGTCCTCTTTTCCACCGAGACTTGCGGCGTGTGGCCCATCTCCTCTGGTTGTTTTTGACCCAGTGTGTGTGTGAGCGATGTTTTCCTGTTTCCAAGGATTCACTGGGGTTTTTTTGTTGGGTTTTTTTGAAGTCATTTTA
>JASSRZ010000072.1:12140676-12158093 GCA_032164315.1 Malacoctenus gilli | reverse complement strand
TTTAAACTGCCCTATGTGACTGCTTGATGATTACTTGAAACACTGAACTTCCTGACGTCCTAATATGTCCTGTTCTGCCAATTGAGTTCCTGTAACACTTCAGCTGACACTGCCCTTTCAAAGTGGCAATATATGATAATGATGTTGAAAAGGCACACACAAATCCCTCAGAGGGTGGAGGTGAGGATGGTGGGGGGGGGGGTTACAATCTGTTCGTGTTATTGATCTGAGCTGAGGGGACACGCATGGCAGGTCACCGCAACATACTTGCATGATATTGATGGGTGGGCAAGCAGCCGGCCACCCACGTCTCTGAGAAATGGACCCTGCTGTTTGTCCTCTGGACGGAGCAGACTGTGCGAGACAGTGCAGCCTGGAGATGACTGTGGGCAGTCTCGGCACAAAGAGCTACAATGAGCCGGGGTACCGCTGGGCAACACCTCAGAGGTGGTGAGAAAATCAAACGGCCATTTGTAACCGATTTGTAAGCATCACCTAAAATCACATGAAGCCATTCAGCTTAAGATGTTTTCCTGTTAATCTCTTTGAAAGTATCGAAAGGGGATGGAGCCTGACATTGGCGATCAATATGAAGTCAGAGGTCACTTGGGGAAGTTCCACTTCACTTTAAAAATGACCCAACTTTGACAACATTGGAGTTGTGAAAACATGTACATGTTGGGGTCAACTTAAGTCTTTCTGCAACACAACCATAATGCTCAGTGAACTTTCCAGCTGGACAGGAAATTAAATTTCACTTGAAGGTGTGAAAAATAAAGCAAGAGACTAAATACGGCTCACCCCTCCAGCATGTTTAGAGCAGCTGCATAACTCCTGAAAAAAGCATTCTATTTTTTCAGTCTTGCAAAGAAAAAAAAAACAACAAAAACACTCATTTTCACTTCTTACTTGTGCTCGGGTCGAACAGGATGAGGAGGGTGTCCAGATGCTTCTGCCAACAACTTGGTTTAATTAAAACTTTTCATCTCACGAGTTGGGTTTCATCAGGAAATCTAAAGACAGAGCACAGAAACTCAGAAAATCTCGTGGTAACGGTCGAGATAGACTCTAAATAGGTTTCATACATTGATTCACTGTTTCTGTAGAGTTAAGGAGAACCTACGGTGGCCACAAAACTAAGGAAAAATATTGTTTGGCTGGCAAAAACATCACAAATGTACAGAACATGAGGTATGTGCAGAAGTGAGTGGCTGCAGAAAATGTCACTTAAGGGTCAGTTTCATATGATTTCCTAAAGAGAGTGAAAGAAATAGAATAAAACAAAAAAAACTCCATTATAGTTTAGGACTTTATCTTAATTGAGTTATCTGAAAACTGCTTTGCGGGTTTTAATGGACCAGCGAGGGATCTTTCAGTCGGAGCAGTGAGCTCAGTCCTGCCGGGTGTCCTCAGCACAAGATGACTATCAAATAAGCTTTATGTCATTTTGGCTCAACAGCTCCAACGCATCACTCAGGGGTAATTGAATATGCAGAGGCCTGGCCTTAATTGCCCAATATGTTTCTGTAAACAAGTCTAACGAGATTAACATTTACACGCACTGATATGAGAAATTTGTTATACATATGTGCACTGTAGTCATCGAGTTAATTGTCAGATCATTAAACGTTAATGACACGATTAGGGCGACGCTGTAGCTGGTTCAGCACAGCACTCGAGCCCTTGCCCTGCACCGCGAAACAGCAGAGCGATTCAAAGAAGATTGCATTTGTGACAAACACTATTCCCGACTCATCCATCATGCTTGCCAAACTTAGACATTCATTATAAAGTTTGCCGATGGATGTAGCCCGTTCTGCTCGGCCATTCATTTTTTAGACCCCCCACCCACCCCCCACCCCGCCTCACTCTCTCTCTCTCTCTGTCTTTTTTCCCTTTCCCAGCCCCTCTTTCCTTCACCGTCCTCCTACCTCTCACTCTCTGCGTTGTGTTCCCTACGTGTGCACAGTTTCTCTTGTTCCCTCGCTCCTACTGTGGACTGAAAGATGCTGAGCAGCAGTGTAACAAAGGAGGCAGTGCATTAATTAAATACAGCAATTTGCTTTCCTCTCCTTTTTGTTGTGGGGACAGTGCTGCTAAGATTGATGAGGCTCTGTCTGATACACGAGAAGACCACTACATCTATATCAGAAGCTGATTGTGATGGAACACCCATTAAGTGGCCAGTACATATTAAGATGTCAACTTTTATATTATAAACTGCGCCGGTATGCTTATTCATATTTTATTTCATTTAATTTTTTTTTTCAACCCCGTTTTGCATGCAAACACATTTGTTTGCTGAGTAGCGGTTAGGCTAATAGAAGCTTCTCAAGTGCTGTGACAGCGTGATTAATTCGAGAACAATCAAAAGAGACTTAAGTGATGAAGTGACAGGCAAAAGAAAGAACTCAGCTGAAGATGACGCGATGAAAATACAAATACAATGCCGACACAGGCAGTTTTTCCCGAACTTTCATCATTTAAACCTCGGCGCTGTGGCCTTATGTAGATGTCCAGTGAATTACAGTTGAATAACTTGACTTATTTTCAAGTACTCTGCACCATTCTCTCCAAGCTGAACCCTTTCTAAATACTGAAGTCCGCCTTTGCAGCACTGTGCCTTTCACCTTCGTTCCTTCATTGTGTTTCTCGTCAGTCCCTCTCTGGCTTTCGGCCTTCCCTTGGTCCCAAGGCATCTCCGCCCCTCACTCTAATTGATAGAAGCAGAGTTAGTTAAGATGTCACCTGAACACATCTGCAGCCCTCAGAAATGGCAACAGCCCACGCCATGCCACACGCGGACTAACTGATGGTTAAATTGGTGTTGTAGGGGAGGTCAGGAGTGCCTGCGGCCCACTGGGAGAATCTGACCCTTCCTGTCACACACTCGCACACGCTCTCCCCGCACTTTAGTTGGTGCCGCCAAACCTCCGCTCGCTTCTTTAGTCCCACAGCAGCTCAATTAACACATAAAGCCAGCGGTGCAGGCGCTACACGCTCTCAAGTATGCATGTAATTACACTTATGCACATGCAGCCGCAGCTCGCCGGTAGTGTGCATTGTGATTGGTAATTGCTTCCCGAGTTCCGACCCAGCTGTCACGATCAATCGGTGCGACCAGGTGATTAGACAAGACAAGCGCCGAAAGTCATTGATTAGAAGCATCCATTCCATAGGATATGGATTTATGAGCCCCTCCGCAACACAATGAGTCAGTCCACTGGGATTTCTTGTGTAAAGGTTACAAAAGGGTAGAGAATCTTCTCCTAAAGGATTTTCATTTCTAACAGGATAGAAATGACCTTTTCAAGTAACTTTGTTCGGATAGTGAGGGATGCAGCGATGGCAGAGCGTGCATCTTTAAATTTCCTCAGTATGGATTCCTTTGTTTTGAGAAAGGAATCGCCATGTATGTTTTATGTTGATTGAAAATCAGGTAATTATCGTTTCCTTTTTGATGACAAATGGTCCTAAAGTTGGCTCACCCCCCCCATTTGGGTACCATTATTGTGAAAAACCAAAAAGTGTTTAATTTTCTGATTATTACAATGCCAGAAATCTCTTTTCATTGAAACAAACCCACATCCAAAAAAGTATGAATTGAATAAAAGATCAAAATGAAAAATATAAATATAAGTGTGACTGTTGTTCTCATAAATGTGCTCTGCATCAAAAATGAACTTAGTTAAATCTAGTGCCTTTTTAACACCGCCAGACTTCAAGCGATGCATTTCAAATAATGTCTCGCTGCTGTATTAGGTTGGATCAATATTCCATGGCTGTTATTGCTGCATGGTGCAAATCAATAGACTGTAATAGAATTGTTTTTGTTGTGTGTGTAGCTGATACTGAGGCGCAGGGATTATTTCAGTGTTTCTGTGTGTGTGCAGTATGTACAGTAGACAGAAATGGTTCAATAGGAGCAAACTGAAATTATTGCCTTTTTATTACTTTTTCAGTCAGCGAAGGATGACACCAAAAAAAACTTTGAAAAAAATGCAAGGATGCTTTTAATAAATGTCTGCTCTTACAACACGGTGCCATTCAGGACTTATTGAAAACATGAAATATGGATGCAAACTTTTAATCCCAAATAAATCCAAATATTTCTCTTTTAGTCAGACTGCACATCGTGTACTTATCAGAAAGTCATGTTTTAGCAAGCTGGGGATGTGAAAGTTTCTCAATAATTTATAAATGGTGGATTTTGGAGGGAACTCCTTCAAAAGTGGAGAAGTTTTCGTCTGAAGTCATAGGACTAAAGTAACTTTTTTTTTAAAAGTAAGTATCAGTAAGTATCAAGCACTACTCTCACCTTTGTTCCCCTCCAGCAGACTATTGTCACAATATTTGCTTGAAAGTCTTATTGCAATGCTGCAGTTACACCCCAGCTGAATGTGTTCAGCCCTAATTGGACCAATCTAATAACCAATTAGCTTCTGAAAGCTGAAGCTGAAGTTATGTCAGTCGGATGAGAGGAAGATGCTCTATAAGCTGTATGCTCGCGACATTTGAGAGAAAGGGATGAGACAGCAGCTCTACAGCTCTTCAAAGAACAACAAGCCCAAGAAGCGCAATTTCACATTATAATCTTTTCATCACAAAACTGGTAGGACAAATTTCTTTATCTGCATCTGAATATGTTTTAATTGTTAAATTATGACGTAGCTGATGCTTCAAATTCTTTCACTCTGTAGGAAAAAAATCCAAGAGTTCAAGAAGCTGCTTTGGGGAGCATTTTCAAAATGCTACGAAAACAGGAACTACTTTTGCCAATTCTTCTGCTTCTTAGACCATTTTACTTGTGAAAAATCTTAGGAAAGGACAGAAAGCTCTCACCTCATTCCTTAAAATAAGAGGCAAAAACGGAGGAAATAGAGAGCGAAAAAGGATATAATACTATTTTCTATACTTATGGGGTAAGGAGAAAAGAGAGGCTCTCATTTATCTTAAAGATACACATCCCAGCAATATTTTTGTGGATAAAAACTGGCCGGGGGCCTAGCCTGTTGTGCCAGTGTAAACAAAAAAGCCAAGCTTAGCATCCTCCCTCCCGCTGCTCGCTCACCTGGTGATCAGCAAAAGTGTATCTCCAGAAACTCGCTGTCAGGCAGAATGGATTGTACTTAATTTCCAATGAGGTGCTTAAGAGCGATCCCTAATCATGCCTTTAATTAGAATCCCTTGGTCATTAAGGGGAGATAATTCAGTGAAAAATACCTCTGCTCTCTGTGGGAGCAGCAACGCGGCAGACGGACCAACGGTCTGCTCTGTACACAGGCCAATTCCTCCGCCCGCTGCAGAATATGTCACATAGCTTTAACTACGCAGGTTCAAAAATTAGCTTTCATGCCTCTGCCTTTCACAAGACATTCAGCCAAGAATAGACTTCTGTGCTACGTCGTAACTGTCGGGCAAGGAGACTTCAGGGTTTACCTTGAAATCTAATGGTAACCTTCTACCTCCCGAAGTTGCAGCCAAAAATACATAGACTATAGGGGGCCAGTGTTTACGTGTGGACAGGAGTGTGGGTGCATTATCGTGCAGCTGGTGGAACTGCACTGAAAAGGAGGGAAAGCAGAAAGCAAAGCTCTGGTTCCAACTGTTCAGTCAAACTACATGAAAACTGTGTGCGTGCATGTGTGAGCAGTGACCACAGTGGATGGATCGGATATTGTGAATTAAAGGACTGTATTCAGATTTCATGTTAGAGGCTGTTCGACAGACATTTCACAAACAAACATTTCACACAACAGGCAAGTTTCTTAGGGAAGAAAATATAGAACATTGGCTCTGTCAGCCATGTCAGAATCAAGCAAAACTATCTCATAAAGAAATCAATTTTAGATTCATTTGATTCCTTTTAAAATGAGGGCTTTATTTTATAAAAGGCCGCTTGAAGTTACGACGCTCGATTGATTCAGACTCCCGTCGCAATCAATGTTCTTGTCAATTTTTTAAGGGCAGAGTTCATAGTTGTGTTGCTGAGCTGAGGGGCAACATTTTTCAACTTACTACACTTTGTATTCACAGTAGCTTTTCCCAGGATGTTGGACAAAACGATGCAAAAAACACATCTTGTACAATAATACTGAGTACTGGGCAAGATGCTATGCAATGCCTGATGGCTTACTGCAGCTGCACCTTTAGGATTTTGTTCAGTGACTCAGGACAACAAATTTAATGTTAACGTTCTATTTCTTCAAGAGGTCACAAACAACTGTAATAAACAGGATTTAAGTTCGCAATTAGCTTGATGGATTGTCATCTATTGTACACAACTATTCAATGCGTGTACAACCTGCGACCTTTATAAAGACGCAGTCTGTTAAGACTGTCGTACGCGTTTCTTTTCCATTTTTCGTCATTTGTTTACCGGTCCAGACAGCAAACTTCGATCATGCTAAACGAATACAACATGAAAAAAAACAAGCCATTCATTCAGCCCGGCACATTTTGGTGACGTGGTGCGACACCCGTCGGGTCTGTGGCATCACAGGAGTCGACATCAATCACAACTCCAGCAGGAAGTCGCATGTCTGCAACCTATCTCTGCGCTTCATGACAATGTTTCTCAGACGTTTCTTCCTTCCAGTCGATCACTCTGGAACAACGTTTGTAACCAGTCATTGATATTGTTTGTGCGCTCTGTCGTTTTCATGTTACATCACTTTTCTGTCGCCTATTTTCTTTTCCCTTGCATGTGTTTGTCTTGTTTGTGTGTGCATGTCAGAGATCCAATCTGTATGGTGTGTGTACGTGGATATATAGTGCCGTTTGGTTAATAATCTCCTGACCATTTCATTACAGTAATCAGCGTTGGGATCGGTGGCGGTGGCAGGATGACTTAGAGCTCAGGGCCTCGCCTCATTAACTCTGGGTGACCAACGAGCGACACCCTCACGACAAATTGGAATTGCCTCGGCGGCCCGATCCCTCTGCCTTCAGGCTGTTCTGCAGTTAGTCCAGCCAAAGTAAAGATTATATCCCTTCCCCTCTACTCTTCTCTCTGACAATCAGCGCTGACATCACGTCCCAAATAGCCCGACTCCCATCCCTTCACTGCCATTTGTACTGGTGGAAGCAGGCTTTTTTTAGTGTCATGTTGTGGGATGTGTGGGAGAGATCTGTCTCATTAAAACCCTTTTTTTCCTCCTGACTGAAGCCTCATTAAAAGTTTTCTTGTATTTATATTATGCTCGCACTGCCACGACATAAATATATAAATAAAAATGTGTGTTTAAGTAGGAGTATAAACTGACCCCTTTTCTTTCATATTGTTTTCATTTCATCTTTCCATGTGTCAAGGTATTAAATATATTTTCTTCCTCGCTCTGAATGGTCCCCTGCCTCCAGTAACCCAGTGACAGCTAGTTACTTAAAAAAAAGAAAGAATAAAAACAAATGCTCTGTTTACATCAAAAAACATCTATATCCACTGCGTGGCTGCTGAAGCTTTGGAGCTGCCAGGAAGTCTGGCCTCCAGTGGAGTGTGTGTTTAAACTCATTAGTCCATCGTGCTCCTCCAAAGCGAGAAATTTCTCCGAGGCCTGACCCGTGTTTATTGGAAATTCAAAGTGATGTGGAAGAAAACACACCCAGTTGTCTGCGTGAAGTCTCTCGCTGTGTATTCGACTTCCTATGTCTCCAATATTTGCGAGCTGGCGCTAAATCTGCAAGCGTGTTGTGTATTGCGCCATGTGATTTCCAAACATGCACATTGGAAAATATCAAGACAGACAGCCCGGAGCTCAAATAATGACCTGCTGTCATTTCCATGCCCTCTGAGTACCCCTCTTAATCAGCCCCCACCATGTGCAGTCATACAATTTAATTAGCTGCTCACCAGCGTTATTATTAAAACTAATCACAGACATCCTCGCAGACTAGCAGATCATATCCTGGAGTTCTTCTTTCTTTTGCTTTGGTTAAACCGGAAGCATTGGAGGGAATGAATCTTTATGTGATATACACTGAGCAGCCATAATTAGGTAAAGCACACAGCTCTCTTCCTCCATAAATGGTGTAATAACGTTCAGTTTTGATTACCAGAGCCAGGTTTTGGCTTATATATTTTCTCATTTTTTAAGTTAAAAGTGGTAATTTACAATATTCTTAAGAGACCCTTAACATATTATGTCGATGGAGTGGCCAGAAAATAAGAAACACCTCTGAACACTAATGCAAACTGCATCCTGTTTTGTGAATCAGAGCAGTGTACCTTAAAAAGTGGCCACTGAGTAGAAATCAACAGCATGCAAACAGCTCTCTCCAGATAACAAGTGTAAACAGAAGAGTAGAAAAATCTGCAAGACATCTAACAAGCTGAAATCCTCCAAGCATCTCAAGCCCACTAAGCAGGGGGCCTCTTATCCACGACAGTTCAATGTTAAAATCCCATCTCGGCTTCCCTCTGTTGCAGCTAAACGACCTCCATATTTCCCCGAGTGGCTGACACTAATGGGACCCACGCTGTGTCTCACAACTCACCGCCACGCCGGCGTGCGCTCACTGATGCTCAACCTACCGATTGGCTTTGGTGACTAAGGTCATCTTTTCTTTGCTGACCACAAGTTGCAGTGCAAAAACTCCAATCACCCGCTGGGCTAATGCAATTAGTATCCAACAACCATATCACTTACACAAGCGGCGAGAGCTGCCCTCAGGGAATGAACGCCGTTTGGGTTTGTGTGTAAACAATCAGGGCTTCCACACAAGCGCAGGAAAAAGAAAGGAGGACAGAGGAGGGTGGAAATGATGCCACCTTGGTGTTGTGTGTGAGGCCAGAGCCCGAGGGAGACAAAGAGGGGGGGGGGGTGAAATGTGTGCCATCAATGTGAAATGGGATGTTATCACACATGATATTAGTCTGTTTTACCCCCCTATCAGTCCTCTGTATCTGATGAACACTCCGCAGTTATGAAGTGCTCACACTGGGAGAGATATAGCGCCAGGAAAAGTGTTTTTTCCTGTCACACAAATATAACTGGGAGATAAAGAGCCAAAGAATCAGTCGCCAGAGGCTGGATTATGCGTCTTTGCCAGCGAAGCCGTCGTGGAAAAAAATGTCAGTAATGTGTGTTTCTGTTGGGTTGGATTTGGTGGCTGTCAAACTGAGCTCACTGGTCGGCCAAAGTCATAAAGAAGTCATTATGACAGGAGCAATGGGGACAGTAAGAAATTAGGGGTGAAAATTGTTTTGTTTTCTCTGCCAGACAAGGATGTTAGCAAAACCTAAGGGCCAATCAAGTTTTTTGCTAAACCTTACAAGTGAAAACACAATAAAAGACGAGTGGAAGTTCTGAACATATTCTGGTGATACTACAATATACTGTCGATTAAGTACACTAATGTGTGAACTTGTAAGCAGGAGGCCTTTTTGTTTAAGGTTTAAGTTTTTTTCATGTTTATTTGTGAAAGTTTTTAATCTTGAGAAAAATATTCTCACAAAAACATAAAAACACAAAAAATGTATCATTTAATGATAAATTGTGAGCATTGTTTGAGCAGCAACTGTCAAGACATATATCGCCTCATCTCTTTGTGCTGTGACCTTCAACCTGATCACAGTCTGCACCTGATGTAATTAATGAGGTGATTAATTGCTGGATTGATCCATTGATCGATCGAAACGCTCTCGGGTGGAAATTGGAAGCCTTGCCGGAGCTTAATTACTGAATATTTAAGGTTTAATTGGATCTTACGGTCAATTTTTGAGGAAAATTTGTTTCTAATTGTATGTGCAAATCGTTTCAGCAGAAGGTATGGAAATGAAAGTAACATTACCACTAAAAACTTGCTTGTCATTTGACTTTAACGCTCTGAAAAAAAAGCAGAAAGGTGTGGGGGGCTATAATAACTAAAAAAAAAAAAGACTTAATTGCAAAATTAATAGCACCTTGCTACACCAAACGGTTTTTATTTGGAAGATATTCAATAATAAGGTCAGCCTGGAAGTAAGGAAAACATCATTAATTATAGCATGTCCATAAATTAACCACAACCAGGCATTCTTCATTTCCGTTTTTCCACACTATCAAAACCACCTGATCTACAATTGTGACATCACTGCTTTTGTTTGAATAATCTGCTGCTTATTTTCCTTTTTTCATCCTGTGTGTGTGTGTATGATGAAGAGAAGAACGGGGAGTAGGAGGGAGTAGGAGGACCCCCCCCCCCCTCCCGACCAGTCAGAGAGTCTCTCCAACACTGCCATCAGCTCTCAGCCCCTCTGCACCACCACCACCAGTGTCTAAACCTCGGGGGCTTTTATCCATCTCCTCCCATCTCTCCATTTATCCTCTCAGCTGGCTCATTGCTCTCTGATGTCATTCTCACCTCAAAAAAAACTTTTCGTTAATCTTGTTTCACTCCAAACTGAATCTAATCTTCCTTCTTTAAAAATTATCCTTCTGAAACTAACTACTTTAAGATGAAATATTTGCACAAAATTAAACAGTAGGTGATGAATGGAGGCATTTCTGGACAGTGGACTCAAATCAGGGAGGGGGCAGTTGATGAGAAAGTGTGAACTTTATTACTGAATCAGTAAATCAATATTGACTTGGAAAAAAACTGACTTCAATAGCAGTTACAGATTTTTGAAGCAGAGATGACGAAATGAAGGCAAGCACAGCTTTTACTTAAAGCAATCATTTATTTAAAGATTATGGACTTTCCTTCATTCACTGCTACTACTTTTTCTGCCGTGCTCATGGAAGCACAGTTTTATCAAATTACTCCCCAAAGAAAAGGAAAATTCATAGTAGTTGTGATTCATGCTGTGCAATGTTACGACAAATACTTTGCAGTGTATGCAATCAAAGAACAATAAAACAACAGCCACAGGGTGGGTCCAACTGACAGGTAATCCTCCTCTTTGTTGTCAAACAATCAATGCCTGATAACAGTGAAATGCTCTTCTTTCTTCTCGTGTCAATACTCGATCTAATACTCGATCTAACAGGAAAGTCTAAGTGAAGGGAACAGTATGAAGTATAAAAAGTGTGACAGTGAAGTAAAGATTAGAAAACAATAGTAAAAACCAAGAGGGACACAAAGTGTGTGAGTGTGTGTGTGTGTGGGGGGGGGGGGGGCTGAAATGAGGTAGTGGTAGTAGTGGAGGCTTGGAGCTACAGAAGGTGACCCTGAGATACAGGCAGGGCTGTTCATTTAGGCAGGCAGGGAACGGAGCAGTGACAGCCAGCACCCGGGTCCTGCTGGACCCCTGGAGAGAGGCGCTGCAGCAGATGGAATAAGAGAATTTAGATTAAACAATCCCACACTGCACAATGTCACCATGTTGATGCTGTTCTCTTATTCGAGGTGATGTTAGTCTGCAGCACCTGATGGCAGCGAACCCTCTCCGAGGCAATGTGTGCGGAATTTATGTTTTTATGGGGGGGGATAACGACTGAAAATCGCAACTGAAATGTTTTGATTGTCAAATAAACTTCAGTTTACTTTGATGAACGGACTGTTAAGCCTAGAGTGGGCATCATACTGGCCGCCAGACTAGTTGGAAAGTTGCAGGAAAATCACTGCTTGCATTGTCGTGATGTCTGAACCAATAAAATCCAGCCTTTATGCCTTGACTTTAGTAATTCGGGGTTATCGCAACTTTTCCAGTTTGCTCGTTTGTTCGAATTGAAAAGTACCTTGACCATGGCTGTAAAGTCTGATGCTTCACACAGATTTTGTTACTTTTTTCGTGACAAAATAATGGCCGTGAGGAATGATCGTCAAGACAATAAAAGGGACATTTAAAGTGGTAGGACTCTTGTAGTTTATACTTTTCGTGTAGCATTGATTCAAGATCTTAGTTATTCCATATGTCAGGCAGGAGAGTCAAAGTTACAATAGACAATGACCATGTGAGAAATTCAATTTGATGCAGAAAAATAGGCAGAGTTGGGGGGGGGGGCTTCAGAGCAGAGTGCAGACAGGGTTGGCCAAACTCATCATTACTGGGTGCAGGACTTTCTTTCCACCTCCGTCTCATACTCTATTTCAAGGACACATTGGCTGCAGCGAGTGTGATGGCTTTGTGGCTGGAGCAGTGCTGCTCCCTCCATTGTGGTGGTCCGGCCAGCTGCCTGATGTGTTATATCTTCTGATTACCACCCACCACACACACTGATAAGATCCCAGCTAGAACAGGACAAGGGCCAAAGTGCCAGCACTCAGTCAGTATGCTATTTGTAAACCAGCATCAGCATGCCTGTGCATGTTTGCCTGGTAAATGAAACACCAGTGCACAGGACAGAATTATCGAAACATTGGAGAGGTGCAGGGATGAAAAACCAAAGGATTTACTGCACAAGTGACCTTGATGCAAACTGTTGAAAAATTCAACTCTCTAACAGTAATTCCAGGTATTGTTCTTATTGGTTTGAGTCAACAGAGTTCAACCGGCTTGTGCACTGGTAACTAAAAAAAGACTAATGACTCACAACATGCTGGAATAGATATTTCGAGCTTAAGCTTCACTTAACTGGGATGCCTCTTGAGATGAAACTCCCTTTCTATTCAGCCCATTTGGGACTGTTCTCAAGCTTCAACACATCACCTTTTGTGTTGTGTCTGGATTGCTTGTCAAGTCACATTGATATCTATGGGGGGGATTATGGATTTTGCCTCATCTAGGGGGCACAAAGGCCACTTTTTGAACCAAATTTTTGAAGATCTTGAACTAAAAGATCGTTAACTACAGATACGATGAAGCCCAACCTCAATGTTTTACTAAACATGCAGCTCTATGACTTAAAATGATATTTTAAAACGAGTTTTAAATAGATTTATGATTTGTATTTTGTGAAAATTACCGACCATAACATTGTGGACAAATGTGTGCTGCAACGGGTTCCCAGTGCAGCTTCATACCACAACGCCCACAATGAAATTTATGGACCTGACAGACCCAAAGGAGAGACGGGTGGCTTCACCAATGATCATATTGTATCCATACAGCGTTTGCTGCAGCTACTTGGGCTGCTGAGATCATTTTGCTTTATTATCGCCGTCCTCGTGCCTTTTCTTCATGACAGAGCCATTTCTCACCAAGACACCCTCCCCTAACTAATTCATTTTCCCGAAACGGAATTTATCCTCCATTACTCCGCACATGCAGAAACACAATCAGATTTACTTACCAATGGAAATGGGGGGAAAAGGGCTTCATTGTTGCCAGTGAACGTGTCATTTCTTTTTTTTTCCCCCAGCAGCCGAGTTCTTGATGATCACCTCTGTACTTCTGAATGTAAACTGTCTGAATTTATAATGTGGCACTGACAGATGCATTAATTTTCCAGGGCACTTGTCTGATTGAATAATATGTGTTTATCTGCGAGTGCTCATCTTTTTACTCATGCTATGATCCTCAACTATAAAAAAAATGCTGTGCATCTATAACCTCTGAACATCAGATGACTGAAAATCAGGGGAAAAAAAGATGTTTATCTCTTTTTTTCATGTGCTCATATGAAATTTGTTGGCCTATCGCCAAAATACATTCAGCTTTCCTCCCAAAGGCACATGTGGACGATCTGACACTGATGATGAACACACATTTGCAGATGGAGAGCTGGAGCTCATACATGGATTCATAAACATTTTTGTATATTACGACTGGTTCAGATGGACCTTTGAGCTAAACTGCCACTGGCCATATTTCATTATTTTCCTCTCTTCTTTCTGCTCATTTCACACCATCCTGTCACTGTCCTTCTCTTCGTCTGTCCCCTCTAGAAGGTTCTTCCTGATTCATTATTTTCTGTCAACACGTTCCTCCTGAGACCTCACATGCCCCGGAGCTCCTTCTTCACCTTCAATGGAGTAGGAAAACTGGTCCCGGGTTCCCATAAAACTGAAGATGTTGGTTCATACAATAGCTTGGGTTGCTCCCTCATCATTTTCTCTTAGTTGTGAGTACAAGGTGCATTTTTTTTCTTATACCTTTTGTGGTTGTGTACCAGGGCTTACATGATCATACAAGATGCAGCAATGGGCCAAAATGAATAGTAAATAACAAAAATAAGTGTATAAATATACTTCATCAGCAGCCCTCTTCAAGGGGTTTACAAGACAAATCAAACATGAGCTAGAATGGCTGCCATGCAAAATGCTACAACTGAGAGGAACGCTCGTCAAGTACACTTTGACACAGGTGGCTAAAAAAGAAATCAAACTGCCAACCTTCGGACTGAAAGGCTGCTCAGCCACACTAGATGAAAATCTCAGTATGAAATCTTGCTCTGTTTTCAAAGTTGAACCACAAATTATGTCTGTTTGTACCGAATACTCTCAGTATTTGCTTAAAACTGTCATTTCAAAGAGGTGTCATATCTCGACTTGTAGAAAATGATACGACTATTTTTGACTCCAAAGCACTAAACTAATCTGAAAGTTCAGGTAGCCTGACCATTCGTCGAGCACAAAAGGCCGACAAATAAACGCCTTACCCTGCATTTTACGTTTTGCCGAGCCTGCTATCAGTAATCATTGATTCTGTCCAGCCCTCTTCAGTCTGTTGTGTCTCTGCCTTTTAGTTGGTATTCACATGTCTTCACTACAGAGCAGTATTTGAGGAGAAGAGCGGGAGCACAAATCAAATGTGATTTATCCAGTGTCAGACAGCCGGCCAATAAACTATACGTGCTGAAGAGGATCAGGGGGTCGCAGAGGGGAAGGTCATGACTGTATAAACACTGACACGGCGTGATTGGTGTGTGAAGAATGGAAGGGGGACTGTCATTATGTTAGTGAGGGGGTACTTTTAGCAATAAAATGAAATCTTCTGATATAGACTTTTGTAAGTATCATCCGAACCTTTTTTTTTCCCCTTTATAGTACATAAAAAACCTCCTACAGATCCAAGTTTACATCAACATATCTAGATCACAGGTACTTTCTATAAAGGGACTGAAACATGTCACCCAATACAAACCTGCTGTTAATGTGGCTCCAGTGACTTATAGGTTGGTGCAAAGCAATCTGGGAAAAGGTTGTTGGGATCGGACTGTTATGATCTGACCTGAGACCTTGAACCGTCATGTTGGTGGGAGAGAAAAAAAAGCTGTGCTGATGCCAGTGGGAATGTGGTCATAATAGTTTGATAGGCCATCATCATAACAGACACATGCTGCATGAGATGGATTCAGTCTGCGATAAGCCACTGTTACTGCAAGTTCGGGGTTAATGCAATTACTCCGAGTGTCACATTTCTGTCCTCTTCCATTACACAATGAGATTTAATCTGGGTATCTTCATTACATTAGTGTTCAGTGCAATTTTCCTCAGGGTTAACTAAAACACAAAAAGTCTGAAAAGAGGGCACACGAACTGGATTAGGAGTTGCATTTTGCATATATCGGGAGGCAAATGGAGTCACGGACAGGCGACCGGCCAGCTATTACTCTCAAAGAGCTGCCAACATTCCTCTGCCAACCACAAACTTTAAATCCAGGCCATTATAGACTCACCTGCCTCCGTTTATCAGTTTAGACAAAATCACCTGCATCTGCTTGTTCCTCGTCAGGCTGTTTCCCTCTGCAAGCCTCCTTCCAATGTTTACCATAAAAAATGCTAATTTAAAATTTGCTTCTTTGACCTTTCAGACTCGGCATCCAAACCTTTATTTTTGTCTCACTTTTTTCTCTCCTCTGGCCTCCAGCTGTGTCCAGGCAGTCACATGGTCGAGAGGGTCAAACAAACATCTCCCCCACTTACGACCTTGACTGACTGTCCTACCTTGGTTACAAAGTTCACCAGAACTGCCAGTGTTTGTGCATATAGGCAAACACCTTTCTTCTCACTACCTTTATGAGGTCTCAAACCCGAGAGCTCACTACACTTGTGGGGACCAAGAAAGCAATTTTAGCAATCAATTTTCAAGCATATCTAGCAGATCAGGCAAAATACTAAGAGGAGTGTTGTTGCTTGTGCTATTACTCTTAACAGACACTCACACACATGATACTCACAACCTCAGAGTGCAATATGTTTGTGCACATGCATTTTTAACATGTACAAAAAGGGAGTATTTTCATTACCTACCTACAATGCTGTGTCAAAATTATTTCATGCAATCTGACAAACACTCTCTCTCCTCTGCATAGTGTTCGCAACATTACTTGTGTCAATGGGCACACTGGTTACTCGACGCTGTTTGTCAGTCACTCCGTCACATGAGCACTGCAAGGTGTCACGTATTGAAGGTGTACAAAATCACAACAATGCAATGTTTTTTATCTGAGCAGGCACGCTGTTGGACACAAACCCGAGTGCTCCTAGTTGTAAAAGTTGTATGGATGACTGGCACATTCCCTTCGCTGCCTGTCCTTCCAATTCACCACAGTAACACAGATGGGGAAAAAAACGAATGCAAATATTAAACATTTACAGGAGACTGTGGGGAAAAATGTGCTGAAAAGGCTTCACAGCAGAAACAGGAGAGAATGCTCATTATACACCAAATGCAAAAGTTAAAAAAATAAAATAAAGTTTCTTACCTCAGCAACAACAACACTAATGTCACAAACTTTCACAAATATCAGCAAAGCAAACAAGTAAATATGTCCCTGGTTTCACCCCAGGATCACCAGTTTTTATAGTATTTTGCATTTGCCCATTTGAGGGGCTTTACTGTCTCCACACATGATAAATGCAAAATTTCGGTAAAACTGCGCAGCATGACTATCAAAATGAGTAATTATCTCAAACTACCCCAGCAACCATCTTCTATACCTCCTTACTTCAGTATAAGCAAGTACAATCTGAACCAACCAGATAAAACACTGATCATACCTGCTAAAGAGATCCCAACAGTTATTTGCAGAATCCTAACTACGAGTACCTAAACTATTCCCGTTGAGTTTCAGCTGACAGTTTGTGTCTCAGCATCTGTTTATAGAAAAACTGGCATATTCTCCAGAGGGTATTTGTTGATCATTGGCACCATTCTGTCATTCAGCGATACAAGTGATTTAACGTGAAGACAAAGACTTCAAAAAATACAGTCAGTGCCCATCAGTCTCTCAGTCCGTCACTCCTGTCTTCCTTCAAAGACGTGTGCCTGCTGCCAACCACATTAAATATTTACACAACTAAACAAAATGAAGCCATGCTGGTATGGATGCAGTTGTTTGAGGCATGAGAACGTCAGATTGGATGTAAAACGAATCAAAGAAGCAGGCGAGAGAGAAAAAAAGAACTGTATCTTTATGCTGGAATCACCTTTTGGACCAAAAATACAGAAATGCACGGGCCAATCATTAAGGGGGGCCATGCTGGAGGCATGGCGCCCCTTATTACTATACCGTTGGCTTATTCCGTCACTTATTAAGGGGGGCCATGCCAGAGGCAAGGCGCCCCTTACTACTATTCCTCATACTTATTCCGCATCTTATAATAGTTCT
>JASSRZ010000072.1:12086090-12105733 GCA_032164315.1 Malacoctenus gilli | reverse complement strand
ATATGCATACATGACAACAATGAGCCAATCCAGAGGCTGCAGTGGTGTCGGTCTTTGCAGTCCTTCTGCACCGTCGACCACCCACACACTGTAAAACACGGCGCATCATCCTTTTCCCAACCAACACTCTTTGCGCAAGTAATGTGAGGTGATCAAAGACCTGAAAAGGTACTCTCTATGTAGGTCAGAGCTTGAACTACAAAATAAAAGTGTGAAAAATGAAAGCTATAAAAAGTCAGAAAAACTGGAGGCAAGAAGGAGAAAAAAAAAGATTCTTCTCGAATACAAGCTGAAACCAAGAGTGAATATTTAACAGATATTTTGCCAGTATGAGGATCTGCTCGATAAGTTTGTTGATATCAGAAGATGTCCTTTTGAGCGGCGTAAAAAGGATCACCTGAAAGTCTGTACGCATGCATTTTTGATGTTGTCACAGTCACTTTGGTATGACCTGAAATTGCCTCCTTATAAACACAGCCTGCTTGCAGCTCAGAAACAAAATGGTGACTTTCGCCATTAAAACTCCTCTAAATGTACTATGTCCTATTACAGTTTCACCCTGGAGCAGCATTACAGGACCTAATGTCCCCCACAGGGTGTTAATGAGCAGGTAAATTTAGCTCATTCTCCTCAAATGAATTATAATAACTACTTTATGGATCCAAGCAAAGGGCTGAGGAACGGAAGGAAGTGTGTGAGTGACATTAAGTGTGAGAAGTCATTATTGCCCCCCGCCTCTGCAATCGGAAGAATGTGACAGACTGACTGAGCTTATGAAGCTACCGCATGTCTGTTTGAGTGCAGGGACCAAACTCAAGCACAGCTTCTGAATCACACACCATCAATGTAAGACTATTAATGTCTGTCAAACCATCTGAGGCACTGAACGTATGGAAGGTATCTATGGTAAACAATGTTCTCATGTTAATGTAAAAACTTCCTAAGATTTACAATGTTTTTGACACCAAACTGACAAGCAAGCCGGTGTGAGACTTGTATATTAGCAGAAATACTCAATAAAGCACCAAAAGCTTGTGTAAGGAGGCAGACCTGTTGAGGTGGAGGGGGCTGCATGTAGCCTTGTGGAGGTGGTGGGGCCTGCATCACAGGCTGGGATGGAGGAGGCGGTGGAGGTGGAGGATGTGGGTGTCCAGTGGCAGGCTGGTAGCCAGATGGGGGCGGCATTGGCTGACCCGTGGTGGCCATGATGTATCCGGTCTGAGGTGGAGGATGCTGAGAGAGCACCGTGGGAGCAGCCTGGTACATTTGGGGGGGCTCAGGGTTCTCGCTGGAGCCCTGCCGACTCAGCGTCATTTGGGTGAACTGGGGAGCCAGCTCTTCTCCCTGCGAGGAGCGAAAAAGGAACATAACTTTTGGAGCTCCAATGTGTTTCATCAGAGCTTCAATGCTATAACATCAGCATAAAAGGATTGGATATACGAGTGCTAAAGGGATCCAAGGCCGCCTGATTGTGATCAGGTATTATCTTTGGAGGATAAAAGTATTTTTTCACGACAAGGCATTTCTGCTTCATATCCACATTTGTTAAAAACAATTCCATTGTTTGTCTGAGAAATAAAAATCAAATGCTAATCTGTTACACTCCCCGATTCAAGCCACAACATGTCCAAAAATGCAATCAAAACTGGTCATAAAGAAAGAACTTTTGAGTACTTTCAGGAGCACTCCCTTGTACTTTTACACACTTCCTTTTTTTTAAAAAAATCACTTGCATTCTATGAACGATGTGCCATAAAAGTGTAGTTGGCTACAAGCACAAATTTTCAGTATTCTTTCTACTTATACAGTCTATATGCTACTGAAAAAGTAAGACAGGGCAGGTTTGAACAGAAAAGACAGAACTTATCCAAGATAATGTTAAATAACTGATAATAATGAGAGCAGGGTAGCAGAGTGCAAAGGGTTTTAGTAGAGTACAGCGGTTAGTCAAGTGTGAGACGTGACAGTGTCAGTCTTCACGTCTTCTTCAAGTGGACGAACTAAAAGAGATGAAGCTAATCGGAGGTGTCAGTACCATTGTGTACTGCTGGGGAGGAGAAACTGGCAGGAGAACCTGGGGGCAGGAGGGACTGGAGTAGGAGACGGGCTGAGAGGGCTGCAGAGACGCCACCGGCTATACACACACCAGAAAGAGGGAGGAAATAAAGAGGCAGAGCAGAGACAGAGTGAAGCGGGCCAGTGAGGAGACAGGCGGCAGAAGCAGATGGAAAGAGGGGAATAAAGAGAATATAAATGAACACAAAGGAGGAAAAATGAGGGTTAGAACACAAAGGAAAAGTTGTTAAAGAGCTGACAGGATAGTAAAGGAAATCATGTCGGGCTTATGTTAAACTCAGGAAAAAAGGAAAGAAAGACAACTCTACTGTTAGGCAAGTGGTTACTGAAGCTTCAAAGTTTTGTTTCACCACGGAGAGATTTGAGATTCTGACTTATTTTGATGACCCTTTTTAGGATGAGTGACAAAAGATGTTAACTTCACCACCGGTTTTATTGAGGTCCAGACACTGATGGGAATTAAAAGTACTTACCTGCGCGATCAAATGGTTGCTCATGGGGTGCTGCTGTGGGGTGGGCAGTAGGGCAGTCTGAGGCGGCGCCTGGGGCTGGGGCTGCTGGGGCTGCTGGGACGGGCAGGGGAGCAGGCTACGGCTGGACTGGGAGGCTGCAGGTGAGGAAACACACATCCCAAGTGACTTAAGAGCAGGCTGAGCAACGCAGACGAAGGCACAACAAATTCAGGAAGTAATTCACGTAAAATTCCGACTAAAAGATGAACCCCAGAAAAAGGTAATCGAGTATTTTGCAAGTCAATGCCCTTCTTTAAACAGATTTGCTCTTAATTCATCTGATGCCTTTTAGATAATGGTTAAAAAAAAAATCGGAAAGAACTAGAACTTAGCAAAATGCTAAAGTTTCAAATGTGACTGGAGGGAGTTTGATGCAACTGCTCTGTCCCCTACTTTCCTCTCATGTCCTCACCAGAACGGGAGTTTTTGCAGCTCCCCTGTGAGCCTTTGTTGCTGCCAAGGCTATCCCCCCTGGTGAGGATGGAGATGCCAGAGAAGCTGCTGGCCTTAGTGACGGGTGGCCGGAGGGTGCGGTTGGAGCTGTCCGAGTCGGTGCTGCTCCAGGGCCGTGGCTCCAGGCACTTCATGTCACTGTCCGTGCTGCTCTGACGACTGCTCGACGCTCGGCTAGAGCTCTCCCGGTTCCCTCTGGTAGATGATAGGAAGAGAGAGAGGAGAAATGGAGAGAAAAAGATGACATGAAGAGGATGCAATGGGAAAGTAATGTCACAGTCGAGAGTGAGAGAAATGTGCAAATTAAAGAAAAAGCACAGTTCAAATGAGAAGGGACAGATAAAAATGGAACAAATGTAGAATAAGAAATACGTATGTAAAAAGACGGTGCCCACATAGGTGAATATGAAGAAAAGAAGATTGCGGGTGGTCGAAAAGCGGACAGAAGTGGAAGGAAAAGCAGAAGAGCAAGAATAGTCAGGTCATCACCAGTTTAATCAGACACAAAGTGGGTTTGACAGACGTCAGGATGGGGCATTCAACAGAGATGCATTATTGGCTGGTTTAGTGTACCCACGATACAAACTCAGGCAACATTTCACCAACGATAGTTTCTCCAAGGTTCAACGTACAACCACAAACACACGCGCACACAAACCCATCCATGTAGGGAAACGGACATGCAGGGAGAAACGATGCTGAAATCATCAACATGGGGGAGGGGGTGACGGGATAGAACACGGTGACACTGGATGAGACAAATGTCCATGATTTCGTCACTAACCATCCAACACTGTGGACATCATTCACAAACGGAATTCACTAACTGACATGGTAACACATTCAAATACATAAAACAGTAGCACATGCACTCTGAGTAGAAAGACAATGTTTGACCAGAAAAGACACACACGTAGATATTTTTTTATTAATACCAGATGTACATAAACACTCAGACATGAGGAGCAGATGTACATCAACACTCAGACTCACGCACGCTAACTACAAAATAACCACTTGCTACCACTGGTTCACCACTATGGCTCTTTAAACTATGTTGCTGTATACACACTCATTGTGTTGTTGTGATGCTGTCAACCTGGATAAGGGCAGCTGCCAAGAAAACCAATGATCACACAGTAAGCGTAACCACCACTCTAGGGCTACCCCTGCATCCCAAACCAATGGTTGCGTCTGCCACTGACACGTCCGTATCAGAGATGCGTTTGTCCTACGTGAACATGGAGCACTAAGCT
Source organism: Malacoctenus gilli (assembly GCA_032164315.1). Classification (NCBI taxonomy): domain Eukaryota; kingdom Metazoa; phylum Chordata; class Actinopteri; order Blenniiformes; family Labrisomidae; genus Malacoctenus; species Malacoctenus gilli. Next base: position 12,101,436 of record JASSRZ010000072.1, on the reverse strand, counting down.
TTGAAATAAAGCGAATCGTAGTTGATTAAAAAAAACAACATATTTAGATTAAAAAAAGGGACAACGTTTTGTGATGCTATACATACAAAGCTGCACGTTGAATGCCTGGCAGGTGAAGAGAGACCTACGACTCTGCACTGAAGAAAGCAGAGGGGGAAAAAAAAAAAAAAGAAAAGAACAGCAGCTAAGTCAGCTGCACACAGCGGCTTTTTTCATCCTCCAAGAGCTGGAAGGGGGTTATGAACAGAGTATGTTCGTGTAGAAAAAACAAGTGTAAAATGAATTCAAAATATGTATGACAGATTGTGGGAATCTCCATGACGAAAACAGGGATGTGGTGAGGGTTGTAAAACCCTAGTAATAGCGAGTAGTGTTTAAAGGTGGCTGCGGCTCATAAATATTTCAGAGAGACGGTAATTAATGGAGGATCTATTTTGAGGCCGCTCTCTGCACAGCCTATTTTAAGGAAGGGTGGGTGCTCTGGCATTCTCTGTACATGCAGGCGCACACTTGTTCGCTTCGCTCTGCAGACGAGGATGAGAGCAGGATGAGCGGGAGGGGAAAAGAGGAGGAGGGATTCTGATCAAATGGCGTTTCATCTCCAACAGCATTCCCCATCACATGCACTCACGGATAAGGAGAGGCTGCTGTTGTTGTCATGTGCATCGATCACACTTTCCTTTCTTTCTCTCATAAGCTACATTAACCGATCATCATCTTATTTTGATATATTCAACCCAAGTCTGTGACCAGCATTTTGATTTAGGCTTTTTTACGCTGTAAATATAAAGCATACTTGCTATGAAGGATGGGTCCGATGGATTAAGATAAAACATCGATACATGATGCCACTTTATATTATTCAAATGGGAAAGTAAAGTGATAAATTGTCTACAAGAAACACATAAAGGTGATAGAAATGGAATTACTACATATGCATGGGAAGCAAAGGGGGGAAAAAAAGGTAATCCTGCTGCTTTACAAGACAAAATGACAAGAGGAATATGTCTGGTCGCTTATCTTGAAGGCTTGAAGTGATGTTCTGCATACAAAAGACAGCTTACAACAGAGTTTACATTTTAAACCTTTGCATCATCACAAACTGTCCATATTTCTGCACTCCAGAGATGCTGTTGTATGCCTATTCTGTCAATAGAGATTAGATTATATAACAAGAGAAAAGAGGCTGAGAATAAGAGTTTATATCTCTTGAAATGTGAATAATTGCTCGTTTTTAACAAACATTTAAACATTTTACATGAATGTTTGACATCATTTGTGTTCTTAAAATCTGTTATCACATCAAGTCTGATAACCAACTCTAAGTTTGTGTTTGTCTATCCAAGTGCGCCATGATATCTCTGACTGGACATTGTGGCTGATAATGTTTCACCGTGTGCCTCAAACTATCACTTCCGGCATTACAAAGCTGAATATTAACTCAGAGCACCAACTGGAGACTCGATGCTATGCACCAGGCAGTCCAGTCATTATTCTATATGATTTGCAATATCACATTAATCTTCAATAGTGCACTCCTTAACACTTTGACAAGCTCTTTTTCCCATTATAAGCTCTGCGGGCTTTGATTTCTGTTCCTGTTCTGTTTCTGTTTACAACATTTGATCACTTCAGTACTTATTGAATCGGTTTTGCATTATAATGTGTAGATTCTGATACTGAACAGACCAACAGCAAACCTGCAGGATTTACTCAAGTTTCTCCGTCATTACTTCTTTATTACCAGTTCTCAGGATTTAAGCTCTAAAAGGGAAGTTGACCAAAATAAGACTAAAAGCAAACTTTGTGCTACGATCTGCATTTGATCTGAAAAAAGCAACTTCTTCTTTGCAGTCTTGTGTGTTGGTTTGTCCTGCAGCACTTTCTTGTGTACACATCACCTTTTGTGTCTTCAGAAACAACCCGGTAACAAGAAACATGTTACAAAAACTACAAGACTGAGCAAACCACAAAACAAACAGGTTACTGTGGAAGTAATGCAGTTACTATATATATATATATAAATATATATAAAATGTTGTTGATGTTGGATGGGTGGAAGGGTAAGTAGGTCAATCAGTCCCCAGTGAAACCACAAAGCAGCCATGCATGGGTCATGGGAAACCCCACGGTGCAATGCTGGAATAGCCATTAGCCATCAGCCGACTACGCCAAGCAAGGAGAATAACCACCACAAGTCACCACTATCATCACCAAACCACTTTGGAAAAATGGGCATGGCAACACACAAGTCAGTCCGCAGCACCTCAATACCTAAAGATCTGCCTCCTCTTTTGAGAGCTAGAGCAGTAGCCCTCGGTGGAAAGTCTGTTGGGGTTAACATTAGGAGAGAATGCTAAGGTTACAGCACTGGAGTGGAGAGCAGGGGAGGGTTTAGAGAAAGGTGGGTGAGACACAGAAGGAAGCAGGTGGAGGTAAGCAAAGTGACCTGTGAATGAACTAAAAAAAAAAAAAAAAAAAAAAAACTTAACCTGACTTCAGTGAAGGGAGAGAGAAGCCTCGCCCCCCCCCCTCCTCTCTTTCTCTGAGCTTACAAGTACTAACACTCGGATAAACATGGTGCTTTGGGAAGAATAAAATACAGTTTCTTCCTCAAAGGGAACTTTCGGCCAATTATCAAGTCTGGTACAGCTACGAAACTGACTTCAGAAATTTCTCCTTTAGATGTAGATGTTACACAAGATTTTGTCAAAGAATCTTCAAAGAATTGACTTGATACTTTTTGGGGAGTATATACAAGCCTACCTTAATAAATCAACTCCCATAAGCAAACTATATCTTAATAGGAGAGATGTGAAAGATGGAGTCCATGAATGACACACACTGAAGTTCTGTGGGAGGATGCCAAAGCTTACCTGTTGTCGTTGATGTATCCATTTTGAGAGGACTGTAAAAAAAAGGACACCTGCACATTATGAAAAGCATCAATCTTCCTGGAATACTTATCTTGATCTCGTTCTAACCTACAAAACTTCATGAACATTAAAGATAACAAATATTATCTTACAATCTACTGTTAATCTGGTCTTTTCTGTTCATTGCACAGTGCCAAGGGTCAATACTTACTTCTCGGGCAAAGATCCGGTCTCGTACCCGCTGATATTCTTCCTCTCGTTCCTCAATGGACTTGCTACGCCGCCCGTCCTGCAGCGGCACGCGAATCTAACATTCGGGAGAAAAATGAACAATTTTACTAGAGTAATCCCTACACACCCAATTGACAAATGCATTCCCCCCCAAAAAAACATGCGCAAACACTGTAACTATCTGCAACCTGGTGGAGAGAAAAGTTGCACCAACTTGCAGGATCACAACAGTTGCATGTGAGGAAGAGCAGATGTCTGTTGTCACAACAAGACAGCAGAATGAAAATTGTGTGAAGCGAGTGTTTTGAGGGATGCAATCAGCGTGGGAAGGTTTAGCACCACCAATGTGATAAAACTCAGAATCATACAAAAAGAGTATGACAAATCTGTGCAAGAATTAGGCGCCAACAGAAAGTGTCATAGCTTCCAACTAACACTGCCGAAACAAATAAAGCAGTGTGAGAAATGTGCTTCAGACAACAGAGGAAACAAAGCTGAGTTAGAAAAAGAAAATCCCAGACATTAAATGTCAGGATCTACTGTAAAAAAAAATAAAATAAAGAAAAAAAGCCATCTTTTCATGAAGGTGATTCTTTGTTTCCTGTGACATTAAAAGTTCAATCATGCTTATTGTGCATTGAAAGTGGAAAGACTCAAGACTTGCACAACTAAAAAATCCCAAAACTAACAACTATGCTTCACGTTAATGAATCTACTAAACATCAGCACCAGATGTCTGACGGCTGGCTGACCCTCTTGGGTTGCAGGCACAGTCGTCGTAGATCAGACTTTTTCTGGCCTAAAACTCTCATAAAAACACCATCATAACAATCCAATCGGAATTTGTATTGAATTTCAGCAATTACGCGGATTTGGCCTTTGAGGGTAAATGTGACAAGTTACATGAAAGCCAGATTTAAATCTTATGTACATAATAATAATGATCAGCCTACCTGATTATCATCTTTGTCCATGCTAGCATCGTCTCTCTTGAGGATGAATTTCTTCTGGAAGTCCATGTTGCGTTCATCCTTGATGTGTTCAGAAAACCTTTGCTCCGGGCTGCAGAACACACAGGACATGAACGTCATTAGCATAATAACGCTAACAAAACGCAAAAAACAACTGACATGTGAAAGTGTAAACTGAGAAAACAACACCCAGAGAAGAAAAAGCTTTCTCAAAGTTCTTTCTGAAGACATTTGTTAGTTGCATTTTACTGATCAAAAAGCAAAAAAAGTCAAACTGACATTTATCGACACTTTAACATTTACTTGTGTTTACCTAATGTTTGCCCGGAACAGCATGCGACAAAAATACAGTGAATGCTTGCAGATTACTCATTGCATCTTTGATGCAAATTATGAAGCTTTTAGCTGATTTAACTGACATTTATACTTAATAGTTTGAATTCCACAGTTTAAAGTTTAAACTTTACCAACTTTGACCATTTTTGGTAACAGATTTGACTGTTTTAATTCATCAGCCTGGCTTTGCAGTCATTTGGTTTTAAAACCAGACGCTTATATTTCAGTGTAGAGTATTTAACAAAATAGCTGACATTAGCTTTGCTACAGTCAAAAATCTATTGATAAATATTTGAATATTCACCACAAAAAAACAGCAATTTATTCCACGCAGGGGAGGAAAACTTAAAACTTCTGAGCAACAACCATTTGAGGTTCATGCCAAGACTCTGAGGGATATAACTCAACTTCAAAACACTGGTAGATGAACTAATGTGTCAAGTGCTCGCTCAGAGGGAACAGTGGAGTCTTTTTGCATCGACTTGTGGACTAGAATTTAACTTTATTTCACAGTAACTAGCCATGTAATTTTGTTGCAGTATATTTTCTGGCCTCACAAGGGTTTGTTATTGTTCCCATGCAGTTGTTTACAATAGAGTTTGATGTGCAGAGACATCGAGTCATTACAGGTATAAAGTAAGGTCACGTACATCAACATTAACCTGTATGGAACAGAAATCACACTCACATGCGCGTGTTGCCCGTCTTGTTGATGATGACAGCTTTGCCCGTCTGATCCACATTGTGGTCCATGCCAAAGTAGGCAGCCACACGGTGCAGCAGCATACGATGATAAGAAGTCATTTGAGGAAACTTCTTATACTGATTACTGCAAGAGACGTAAAATATACAAGAGTGAGTGGCAACTTTTTTTAGGTTCTTTTTTTCCCCCTTTTACTGGCATAAAATGAAACCCTCTAAAGATACAAAATAAATTGCATTTTGTTTCGATCACCCAAGTCATCATTTCTGAAATTATGCAATTTTGAAAGTCCTATAACACCTGATAAAATGTTTCGCAATAATGGAGGTGCTATTTTGGTAACAAGGAAACACAAGGTGATAGCCAAAATACTGTCATCTGAAACTTCTCCCATGAGGGAAACATGTGTCAACTACAACTTGACATATTTATCTTGTTACCTCAGTAATCTATAAATAACAAGGAATGAATGCAGGAGGGCTAAATTTAAATACAAGCAAGTGTTATGAAGACCATGGCTTACTTGTCGTCATTAATGAACTCCAGGATATCTTGTTCTAGTTTGAGCAGCATCATTCGATCCCTGGTGGGCCAAAGGGGGGAAAGAAAGTGAGAGACATGAGTGGCGTGAGAGTCAGTGACTACAGTGCAGCCGGGATGTGACCACAGTGGTATTATGAACCTCGATAGTAATAATACCCATGTGAACATTTTTTAAAGCTGATGAGGATCCATGTTGATTTCTGTTTTCATTCGTTTGGTGCAAATAGCAAAGTAATTTTTGAAAGACCAACTGCATGACTTCAAAAAAATACAACTTAGTCTTGAAATTCAATACATTTTCTACTGCGTCTCATCAAAATAATCTAAACTTCATGCAAACAATTTTGTAACTGTGTAACGTCATCCTTATAGGTTCATAAACTATTTTACTTGACTTGCATCCTCCTTGTTTATCAGTTGGCTTGTGGAGTTATCTTGTACCTGGGATTGTTTTTCAGTGTGTTGACCAGAAACTCATGAACGTCGATGCCCGTGGAGTCTGTGTATTCCTGACTGGAGTCTGTCAGAAAGAGGGAGAGAAAGTGCAGGATAGAGGGAGAAAAAGTTGAAAAATTGGTTAAAAAAAATAAAGGAGAAGGCGACACATGAAATGCGAGTCGGAGAGAAAAAGCCAAGTCAGAGAGCTGCCAAGCACGGCTCCTAAAATGGTACTCGGACACACTAACACAGACATTCCAGGTTGTTCAGGAGGGATAAACATCAAAAACAAGTAGCACGAGATGCTGGCGAGCTGTTCTGAGACACACGCACGCACGCGCGCACACACTCTCTTCAGGGGATCATTTTCCACTTTTTTCCACTACTCGAGACAGTTGGGCTACCCATTTCATCTCTGCTGTTCTTGGTCTAACTGACACCTGAGGGCCTCTGCAGAGACAGAGCAAGGTGGGTAATTAAAGAAGAGGCAGCAGTAGAGATCCCATCAGGTTTTAACAAAATTACTTTGTGATGCTTTGATAGTTCGATTCAAACGTCTGTGGTGCATATTCATTGTGCAGCCTGAGAAGTACAGACATTGTTACCATGTATTGGAGCAGTTAACTTTACAATAATGTTTGTGCAGCACTTTTTCAGATAACAATTCTCCTGATGCCAAAAGAACAAGACCGGCATGCTTTGAACTTGCAATAAACCCACTGAATTTGCATCTCACCACGTGACAACATCTTCCGGGGAGCCTTGTCCTTCTTCTCCTTCTCTTCATTTTCATATTCGTCTTTTGATGACTTTTCTTCCTCTTTGTCGGAGGGACAGCTAATATGAAGCTGGATGATATCCTACAAAACCAAATTCAGTTACACAGACTCGATCAGAAGTTTGGGGGTTATGCAAGTTTGTTTTTTTTTTTTTAAATTAAATTAAACAGATTAGTACCGATTCTGGAGGCCCATCATTGGTGTACGGACCGGAGGACTCCTCGCACACCGCCAGACTCCGGACCAACTTCATTTTGGCATTAGACTGAAACAGAATCAGGGAACCATTATTCAGATTTAAAAAGTTTGCCGACATTCACATAATATTTGTAGTTTTCTGCTCTATTACAGCCAGTTGTAGTCCTCAACCTGACATTTTTGTAATTTCAAAACTGTTACTAAAAATGATTGAAGTCCGAAACATATGCTTGGAATCGATCACCAAATATTGAGGAAAAAATGGCTTTCACTACCTCTATTTTCACAAGCCATCATCTCCATATTAAATGTCACGGGTTATAAACGAGCAGCACTCTCGCAGTGGTACTGAGGTCACTGACACATTTACTTTTAACACTCATCAGATTTGATATATTACCCCAATGGTAAAGAGACAGTAGTTTGTTTAAAATGAGATAATTAGGGGAGAAATATTGTAAAATACCAAAATAAAAGGGGGCAAAGGTCATTCCAAACAGCAGGATAAGCAAAAAAAAAAACAAAAAAGTTATTTCGAAATTTGAAACTGTAACTTGCAAGTCTTAAGGAAAAATACTGACAACCAATTGACACCACTCACCTTGGCCCTTTTCCTTCCATGGCTGTGGTTTGGAGCCCGTTTCTAAAAGATCATTTTACAAATTAGGTTAATGATGAAAATGGACACTGCACTGCAACAGATTATCTATGGGAATATCTTTTGCTCTCAAATAAGACTACATGTCCAAATGAGGCAGCTCACTCGTGTCTGAGCCATGCCCCCACTCAAAAAGCTTGCCGCATTATGACCTAAAACAAGGTGGGTGTTGGTGGCAGCAGCTGCTATGCCCATAGTCTGCCTGCTTTTCAGTCAGAAAAACAGACTGTAATGAACAAAACCACTCATGTTTGATGAGGGAATCGATCCTGAATGCACAGCAGCAAAACTCTGTTGTTTCAAAACGAAAAAACAAACATTTAAAAGACTGTTACTCACCAAACAACAACCAGATCGAGGCATTTTACACCATCAATGCATATAATGACAAAGTACTTCTTCACATACATCAATAACAAATCATGGTGCACTGAGTTGAACTGAGGCGACTTTGTCAGGCAAGAGACTAAAACAGACTGGAGGGGAAACCTTTACAAGCAGGCCAGAAACCAACTGACAAATGAGATCAGACGCTTAAGAAAGCACTGAAAAGCTGACAAACAGGTTTTCAGCCGGTGACCCTGCATCAGTATGCAGCAGCCTGCAAGATACCCGTAACCTATAGGAGACCTGCCCCCTGCAGGGGCAAACAAAGACCTGGGGGACAACTCGAATGCCTTCTGCTACTGGTTTGAGCAACAGATTCACACCCCTCACCCACTTTTTTCCCCTCAGAACAGCAGATATCCCACTCGTAGCAGGACCGCCCTTCCCCAGAAATCACAGCCTAAGATACAGAAGGTAAGGAAGGTAGCCCACCTCAGACAGGTTTTTGAGAGTTGCTACACATTTACTTGAGTACTTTATATATGTGTGTATGACATCATGGCAGAGTTGTCAGAGGGAGAGGTCTGACCACCAATGTTGTTTTGTGCCACTAATGGCAGTAGCAACAGTTCTGGCGCTGGTGTATCACGTTTCAGATTTTTTGTGATTGAGCCTGTCAAGGCTCACTTATTGACATCACTTCGTGACATATCAGATGCCTACAACTTTTGACTAAAATGTTACTGCTCAACTTATTTGCTTAAAAGTCAGGTAGAGCCAAGTAGGTGCCAGTGTAAAAGCCGAATACACTGTTAGTACAACCCTGCTCATCATATAAGGCTGGTATTCCACTATACAATAACTGTACAATGAGGATGCAGACATTGTGCTGTCCTGTTATCAGTCTTGTAGCTTACAAGTATCACCACTTGGAGCAGTCACTCTTGTTCTTTCAGATATTTATTAAGCCAAGCTTTATGCCCCCAAAAAGCATGCGGGACAATTCACTCGCACATGTGAGTTCCACTCTCTGTGTTGGCACCAACATGGGAAATTTCCCAAAAAAAAGAAACGCCCACCATGTTCAAGAAAATCAAATTTGTAGTTCTCTAGAGAGGCAACGAGATTACTCAAAGAAACTACTTGTTTGCCTCCAAATTCAACACCTAACCCCCAATTCATTTCTTTGGATCATTCAATCGTTGCTAAAAAATGTATGACTTTAAAATCAGACTCGCACCGTGTAGTTCTCCTACCTGTGCATCCTGTGGGGCGCTATCATCAGGCTCCAGGCCCTCTCCTGTCCCTTCCTTTGTACCCTGTGGTTGAGGGGAGGTCTTGCCTCGACTGCAGGGCTCGATAAGTGGCCCACTCTCTCCCTCCTGCTGGATGTCTGTTGTCAGGCTCACTGACATCTTCTTACGGGAGGGGGAGAGGGTGGGAGTGGGGAGGGGGTTGGGTGGAGGACCCAGGAGCAGCTGAAATTGATGGGTTGAAGACAAAAAGTTTTGATGGTGAGAGAATGGAAGAAAAAAATTCTTGAAAACAGCAGAAAAACAAGTGTGAAGTTTAAGCCAGAAGTGTATTTTTACACCATCTACCTGTAGGTGGTACCAGATCTGTGTTGGACTGTGCAGTGGGCCTGGTTAGGAACCACACACAGAAAAGGGAGGGGGACCCACTAAGGTAGTGCACAAGGTTGAGCTGCAGCAGGGGGCGAAGCGCAGTCCATAGTAAGCTTCGGTAGGGGGCTGTAAGGGAGCTACCACAGTGAAGGGAAAAGGGGCAAAACTGCATGACAAACAGGCATTTATACAAAAAAGGAAACAAAAGTGCTCTGTTCCACTGGCTTCACAAACAGTCATCAGCGGCAATTTTAAACCAGTAAAAAAACATGTGTTTGCAGATCAGGTTAACATACAGTGTAAGGCAAAAACATATAGGTTCGCCTCAAATTTAAACAGAATAAGAATGTCAACAAAGCAATGACATACAGTACCTGTGAAACCAGTTTTGTCCCTCTGACCTTTTCATCCCCTTAACTACTTTAGCTCGAAATGGAACACCTTCCTCCTACCCATTAAGAACCTAAGATAAAACTGTACATCTCCCATTGCTGTTTTGACCAAAAAATGAAAACAAATTTTGAGGCTGAGTTTTTCAGCTCAGGATGAACACAAATCTGTTTGAAATAACACCTTGAGATAAAAACTATGACGAATTAGCAAGAACATGCACATATGAGAAAAATATATTTACAGCAGTCAGGTGAACTGAAGAGTCAGCAGTTAGCCAACCAGACAAGGGGGAGGGGCACACCAGCAGGCCAGCCTGCACCTCAGCGGTCCTCTGGGGCCTCTCTCTCTTCTCTCCCTCCGGCTTAGTGCAGCAGCATGGTTTGTCCTACAGTCAGGAGCCCTGGACAACAAGAGCAGAAGAGGAAGACACGGGTGACGTCATGTTTCACACACTGAGTGACTCATCGCTGCTGCTGCTGCTGCTGCTGGTAATTCTAGCAGGGAGGGGGACAAAGCAGCTGAAAGCGCAGAGCCTACCGTCACGCAGCTCTTGAAAATGAGGGCCTTGGTGATAAATTGTTAATTATATGACTTTGTTACCATTTAAAAAACATGCTCCTATGTTGTGGGCATCATTACTCAGCAAAGGGGGGGGGTATGTTTTCTAGTAAAGGGTGAGCTGAAACCAGGAAAATCAAAGCAAAAAACATGTCAAGAGCACTTAACAACAATCCTGCACTTTGAACTGGAAAATCAGCATAATGTCATATATTGATTCATTTACTGGAGTACACCTGATGAATGTTCCTCACATATGAGCTTATATCTCTCATTTAAAGAAACCACCCATTATTAAGGCAAAACACCATCAACAACAACACTAAGCTTTCCCTCATTTACATCCAGTCTCCATCAAGTAACATTTTTCCAACCAATCAAGAAAGAACAAGTTCTTCAGAGGTAATTCCAAGGAACAGCACAACAGTATAGCAGTAACTGAAGTATGAGCATATGGTTTCTGTGTCACAGGGTTAATGGTAGGTTAACCTTGTTAACCATGTTCAGTGTGTATTAAAATTGGTGTGCATACATGCACTTGACGGTAACCTGAAACAAAAATGACAAATCCAGGCATCACAAATGTGATAACCACCATTAATGCATGCAGTGCGAGCATGTAGGACAAATGCCATTCATGCATGTGTCTGCCTGAACCACTGTGCTGTGGAATAGATGAGATGACTAAACAAACCAAGTAGGGATTCCCAGTGTGGGAAAAACCCAGGCAATGCAACAGCAAAGGCAGCATCAGCAACACTGCACCACATCACTGACCAGGACACCCACATGTCCCAACCCCACTCTGTTTCAACAAAACCACCAACCAACCAACCAGCAGCACACAGTAAAGCCACACTGTAATGTAGGCGTGACTCAGTCACTTCCGAATAGTCTCCTCCTCCCATACATGTAGCCCACTGTTTGCAGAAAGACTGAATGACGGTGTGAGGAAGCAAAGAATCGTTTTGGGCATGAATCCTAGATCTCAGGACGAAGCAGACTGTCCATCTCAGTGACCAAGAGGAGCTGCTAGAAAAATTGTGAATCAGAGCCTGTAATACGGTGCTTATGAATAAACCTTTTTCACCTATTCTCTCCTCCTCCACCCATTCCTCTTTAATGTTCCCTGAGCTCTCTCACCAACACTCCCCCCAGCTTTCCTCAATACACACACACACACACACACACACCAGCCCACAGGGTTGCCAAGGAGATGGTAACGTCATTCTCAACTGCTGCCATTTGTGTTGAGCAAGCACCAGTGTGAAGAAAAGGGAGAAGAATGATATTAAAAATAAATACACGGATCGCAGCGAGTACCGAGTCAGAGAAACAAAAAGACAGAAACAGAAAGAATGCGACGGGAAATGCTGATAGAAGACTTTCACAGTCAAACCAATTTGAGATGCGATACAACCATGTGGGTGCTCTTTTTCTTTTTAAGGTCATGGAATATTAAGAAGTAAAATGTCAAAATAATACTACCGAACTGAAAAAAACATTTCCAGCTAAGGGCTGAACTCTTCAAATCTGTATCCGTTCTTTCAGTGCAAGTACAAGTCAACAACACCGTAAGGCAAAAACACATATGCATTACCAATATGGGTGCAACAGACTGGCTATGGCCTACGATCCATATGTATCAGTCTTTGCGGTATGTTACGCATGTGATCCACAAATTGATCCGTGGTAGCTGCCACCTTGTAGCTCCCCCAGTTGGACATCATCACTCAGATCTGAAAGTTGGTGCTTGGACACTAGGCCACCATTGCGGTGTTTCCTTAGACAAGATAATTTGCCCTACACTGTCTTTCTCACCACCCAGGTGTAGAAACAGGTAATGGCAACATACCGCTGGAGGGGTAATAATTGTTTCACGCAGAAGATGTCATGTCTGAAACCCAAACATCAGTGTTGCACTCTGCTCGTTGTGTCCCAGTTCAGTCAAAGTACTGGTGGGCCTGATGCTGACATCTTTCTGCCAACTGTCTGCATCATCACATGTGGCAGCAAATATGCAGCAGGGCAGCTGATTCACACAGGACTAGAGCCTGTTACATCACAGCAAAAAAGTTCTCCACACCAAGCAGGCTTCAAAAAATGACACCCGGCTCATGTTAGACATCAGTGTACCGTGTTTTATAGACAATTAAAGTTTATAATACCAAACAATGGGATCTGATTACTTTTTGTTTTACTCTTTGCACAAATTTAGGGAGACACCTTCTAGAGAGGGGAATGTTTAAAATATCTTTTCCAATTCTTTTAACACAGTTTTAAGTGTTTGAATGGTAACTTATCGACCCACATGTTTGAAAATCTACCACGCTCAAAATGTTGACAACGCCATCACTTGAAACAAAAAAGTCTGTCCTCCTCCACAAATAAAAACTGAAAAAATACCCATCAGCAGCCCTCATCAGTTGTCAAAAAGAAGAGTGGGGCACTCCAACCGACACTGCAGGACTTACAGACTTACGGAGGAGGTCCCGATGACAGGCGGCCAGCTAAGACGCGCGTGTCAGCTTACCAACTTCAAAAACACTGATTGGGAGGGAGTCCCTTTTTGTTTTTGTGTATGTCTCAGTTTTTTTGTGTGCGTGTGTGTGTGGCTGAAAGTTACAGGGAGAAAAGGTGCGTTTTCAACATTGTAATAGTGAAAAGAAACAACACAGACACACACTATGGCCACTGCTGAACGTGGGCCAGCCAGACTAAATATTTTGTGCAGGTATGAGCTCACTGGCAAATTTAGCTGCCCCTGGTCAAGCTGGGTCAGGGTCTCAGCAATAGTTAGCAGCAGGGCAAGCCACTGAAATGGTAAGAATTTAGTTGGCAAGAGTGGAGACACATTCTATGACAAGTCTAAAAAACAAATTAACTTTTCAGTCATGTAAAATATCTGATTAATCAGACATCAAAAAGAAAAAACAGAAATCACTTTGATGATACTATTGGGTAAATTGTGCTGAATGGTATTCTGAAAACAAAAATTCTCACCAACCACAGCCAAATAAAAAAATCAATCAATCAAATTTTGATATGTTCCCATTTATCATTTTGTGGAAACAATACTACAAATTAGAGATCAACTGAATCACTGAGACTAATTGCAATTAAAAACAGGATATTAATAAATGAAGACAGAAGACAAATCATACTGACTGCTAAACTGGGTACACCAATATCAAGTGGCACTGTCTTTTTGTGGTTGCTTTTTATCAATGGCTGCCAAAGTGCAAGTGAAAAGAGAAAAAGCACAGCATATTCCTTCAAATCTGCGTGGGTAAATTATCAAGACTTGCTCTTCCGACCAATTATTTCATTCACATTGTTTTGAATGTCATAATGGAAGAGGACGCAGCAAACATGCTTCTCCGTCTTCTCTGCAGGGGCTGAATGAAAGATGAAGTTGAATGGAAGTGCGGAACGCCGTGAATAGAAGTGAGAAGGCATGAACAAACCCACAGACAGTAGTGGGAGAGAAGTACACAGGCAGCTCGACCCAGTTCAGTTCCTCTGTATTCAGCAGAGCACCTCGCCCATTTGACGTCAGAGAGAACCCATTTCACAAAAGGCAGCAAGGTTATGTCTTCACAGAGTGGAGGCTGATGTGTGTGTAGTAATGGCAGAGTTTGTGCAAGCTCAGAGCCTGCACATATTATATATCAGCAGCCCTCACGGTGTGTGCGCACCAGTGCTCGTCTGTGTCAGAGAGGATTCCCCTTTGCGTTGGTTGCACAATTTCACGCAGGGAGGGGGACGAGGGGGCTGGCAGAGCACAGGGGACTGTGGAGGAACCGCACAGACACTTTTGCACTAAAAAAGGAGTCCGTGCTTCAGTCCCAAAAACATGGTCAGACAGACATACAATTCAGAGGACTGTTTTTATCATGAGCTTTCTTATACATACATTTACAAGAAAGAAAGACTGAGGCAAACATGGTGGCTTAGAAAAGGAAATAGAGGGGAACTTCGACGATGACGACAGCAACAAAGCCAGAGCTGAGAATCCAGGCACATGACACAAACGAGTGAAATATAAATGGTCAAATGAGGCGGAAGACAGGGTTTTTCTTCTTCCATCTATGTCTCTTTCTGTCCTTCGCTATGCCACCCCCTCTTGTTTCTCTCGGTGCGATGAGGATACCCCTTCCTGCTTTCCGCCCCCTCCACATCAACCCCTCCCATCAATATCTCTCTCCTTCCACCCACAACTAAATGTTAACTCTCTCTCCTTTCTTCGTCTTTTAATGTGTCTTCTTAAATTGTCAGGCCTGCTGCTGACGCCATCCTCCTCCACTCAGCCAGCCCACTCAGTCCTGTGGGACGAGCTATGACTCATTCTCTCCCTCCTTCCCTCCTCTCCCTCCCTTGCTACCTTCCTACCTACCTTTCTGTAGCTCTCCCTCTCCCTACAGTGTTCTGGCTACCTATATGCTATGTATACTTCAATGCTACATGTGGAAAAAACATACAGAAGGTGTACATACAGCAAAGATGTGTTGCATGATGAAAGCACAAGAAAGTGTGGGTGATGGTGTGAAAGATAAGTTGGCCAACTAAACAACTGTCTCTTCCCTGCATAATGGACAAACAGTAATAGAGGGAGAGGGGATCCTGGATCTGAATGCATTATTGACGAAGGCAAGAGTGCAGGCATGTGGGTGACTGGTAGAATTATTGAATTTCACGTAGGCCAAAATT
>JASSRZ010000072.1:12074757-12085990 GCA_032164315.1 Malacoctenus gilli | reverse complement strand
ATGCATTATTGACGAAGGCAAGAGTGCAGGCATGTGGGTGACTGGTAGAATTATTGAATTTCACGTAGGCCAAAATTGACCAAAGAAATTAGAGTTATCAAAGAATCACTTGAAAGTTGAAAATCTTCTTTACTCACCACATTTCACTAACAGGAGAAATCATTTTTGGATAAACTTCACACCTTCACAACACTTTGTTCTGTTTTTTGCAGTGTAGCACTAAATTCATCAGGCTTTTGTTTACAACAGGTCAGGTCGCAAAGTTGGATTTTCTATCAAACAAAGACTATATCAGATACTATTGAATGGCTGGAGAGTCAGTTTTTTTCCTTAGATGCTGTGCATAAAGAAAAAAGCAACACTTTCCTTCACCACTCTGTATATTTCAAGTCACGTGACAACGATGCATCACTTGCATCATCACAAGATTCCACTGCCTTGTACCAAGCTGCTTTATTTATCACCAGGTTGCATCAACAAATGGAAAGTGGGGTCAGGCGAAAGAAAGCAGGAAGCCCTACATGCTTAACAACTACTGTAAAGGAAACCAGTTCAGAGAAAAGTTTGTGTGACAAATCAACCATGGTATGGGAGACTTTGAAGTTAGGATAAGTCGGTCAAAAGCAAACCTTTTCCATTAGATAGTTTCTTGCAACCCTTCCATCACAACCACATGTAAGGTCTCCCTGCTTGAAATCACAAGACCAGAATTCGTTCCTGAATGACATGACTGACAGCAAGTCCAGAGAGCATAAATCAAGTGTCTACATGGCAAAAACATCTTAACAAAAAGTAATATTTTGATAAAGAATTTGTTATGCAGCAGTTTAAAAGAAACAACTAAAAAATGCTAGGTGGTTCAAAGAAGACAAACCTCACAATCTTGAAACCCACTGAACAGGCGAAAAACAAACCACAGCATTTCTTTACAGTCCAAGAGACACAGTGATGGGTTTATGACAACTTTTGTTCCAACTTCCCACTGCTGGTGTGAAGTGAACAAATAAGAACGCCATAAAGAAATGGTATGGCAGATCCTGCACCCATTGCAAACCTTATGTAATTAACCATCCTCTTTATTTTGCGGATCTGTGAGTGGAACACGGTAGTGTGAGAGAGATAGGGGAGAGAGAAGAAGAGAGATGGAGGAGCAAGGGGTGGCTACTGAGACAGGAAGAGAGGAAAAACTTCTCAATGATGAAACAATCTGCACTGTTAAGCGATTGGACAAGACTCCCACCAATGGGAGGACCAGCTCCATGGCAACAGGCTCTGTCACCAAGAGAAAAGCAGCCATATCCCTCAACACCCCCATATTTCTCTCTCCTTTTCTCTCTCTCACGACCCCCCTCCTTTTCCCAATTACAAGTCCCAACGTATTTGTCATTGGGTACTCGAAATAAAGATAAATAAAAACAGCACAGGCACACACACACACAATACACAGCAGCATCATGGGTTACTTAAAGCCTGAACAACACAGCTGAAACACACAGACACAACAAGAGCACACATGACTGAATAGGACTTGCAGATGCACGCAAAGCACACAGACTTGATGGGGCTTACAAATTGATCAGAATGTGAGTCATTCACAAGCACACAGTTAAACGTGCAGATATCTCGCACACCGACTACAGACAGCCCTGCTGCACTCAGTCCTGATGAGAGTAGTGACTAACTATCAAGTCTGATGGGGCTGAACCTTGAACTAAACAGATTGTGCTCACAGACATGAAAACAGACCTCCAGAATAATGATCTGCAAATGCACAGCCCTTTAATGTTTAATTTAATAAGGCAAACATTTTCCTTTAAAGGCATAATGATCAAAACAATCACAGTACTTGAATACTGAAAACACAAAATATGATTGGTTCAAATATTCAGTTTTAATGTTGAAACGGCAATAAAGAAATTAAAAAAAGCCTAAAATTGAATTTATAGTTGTCGTCCATGACATGATCCCATAGGTAAACAAAATTCCTGAATGATTGACGAAACTGTAATAACTTAGAGCAGAGTCGTGTTCTTGACATGTACATGTTGGAAAGAGTACAGAAGAAACAACCTAATGCTGATAATCGTGATGGGTCCCTTTTCAAAAATATATAACAAGCTGAATTTCAATTAATGATTTCAGTCTTGTTCGGAGACACAACGAACCTCTGAGGAAAAGTGCAAGTCTAATGTGTCTGAACTACAGACAAACAGTTAACTGTTGTGGCTGCTCTGTATTTTTAGGTGTTCATGTTTGCGCATGTGATTTGTGGGTGCACTCCAAATCCTACCGGGCGCAGTACCAGTATGATCTTATTATGTGTCGAGTGCAATCCATTTCAATTCATAGCAATGAGGCACATGCTATTTTTGCAGACTTTATGCGGCATTCTACAGAGGATTTTTCCTTTTGAATCCAAGTATTAAACAGAATAAACTTTTCCCTAAAATGAATCATTTTCTTTTCAGCGTTTCACTGTCAGCAGTAGAGTATATTTCAATACTCTAGGAAGTAGCACAGGACTATTGGTAGGTATGTTAAAGTCACCTTTGAGTGTAAATTTAACACACAAAACAGCAAAAGTTTGGCTCAAACACTTTTCAAATGTGTCATATGTTTCATACAGCTCTTTGGTTGAGTACTGTCAAAGAGTGACAGGCAGCAGGTTTGTTTAATCACCTGACAAGCAATTGTTCAAAGTGTCTGCCTCTGTGCAATCAGTTTTGAAGGCCGTGGGCCGAAATGTAGTTAAGAACGTAAATCACTATGAAGGTAAACCATCTGGCCAGCCAGGTACCACACTACTTCTTTTGATCTCTATCCCTCTTTCGCACTAAAGGTGCTTAAATGTGAGCTTTTATGCATCAGATCCATCTTTAAATCAACATTTTGACTGTTTTCTTCAGGCCACACATTTGTACGCAGATGACTTGGTTGCAGGTGGGGCACAGAGAAGTGGCACAAATCAAATTTTAAAATACACAAATCAGCAGATGGCAAATGTTGTGACTCAGGACGCATGTGTCACTGCATAGATAAACCAAGCTTTAATCTCGGAGGACATTAGCTCTACAATTTCATGTTGTCTTCTGCAGAATTTACTGTCTGTCTAATGTACTGTATAAAAGTGTCACCGAATTCATAGGAGGGGCGAACGGGAGGATTCCTTCGTGCATTGTACTGGAGGAATGACACACTGTGGAAATGGCACACTGGACCTTTAAGAGAACCAGGAATTTATTTTAACATTAGCTACTAAATACAATGTGGTTTTAGGGCAAATATAATCATGCTACTTGGCAAATAAAAATGGAAAAAGCAGCGAGGACAACTTATCGAACTACACTTGGATACAAATGTGAAGTGGCCCTTTTCTTTTAGTACTCTCCATCAATTGAAGCTCAGTCAGCCCACATAATTAATGGTCATGCTGTGGAAAAGTCAAGTGCGATGGAGTGATAGAGTAAGTCAAAAGTTTTTGTCATGACGAATATGCAGCAAGGAAAATCGTCACAATATAGAAGGTTTTTTTTGGTCTTTTTTTGCCAAAACTCCAGCATAAAACCTAATACAATGTATGTTAAGGGAAAGCCCCAAAGCAAAGGAAGCGTCCTTCATTCATTCATTCATTCATTCATTCATTGTCTGTACCGCTTATTAATCTGTCACTATGGGTCGCAGGAAGTGCTGGAACGTATCCCAAAGGAAGTGTACAGGCAGTGTATCCGATGCTCTCTGGCTACAAACAGTGTTATATAAAGATGAAGTTGCCTCTTGCTTAAGTTTTGCAGCAAAGAAACTCAACCTTTCAGTTGACAAGCATTCATGTTGTTTGACGCAAGTAAATGAAGAATCCAAATTTCAAATCAATTCGTAGGGCTTTAGCGCTTAAATAATCCAAACTGGACCTCCTGGATCATTTATATCACAGTGTGTGTAAGACACATGATCAGTCCTTTTTGTCGTTTTCCAAAATGAGAAGCTTGAGGATCAGTGTGGTAAATAATGTACTGACAAACAACTGGATATGTTGAGAAGGCCACAAATGCCCTCCATGATCAACACAAACACCTTTATTCCCTCAACCACGTTAACCGACAGTGGACTTTCTGGCCTGCCATGCCACAACACAGTGAAGAAGACTTGAGTGCAGCGAGCCAACTTGCCTGACCCAGAAGTCAGGCATCCAGCCAGTCAACCTGCCAGGCTGTCTCTGTGGACCGGCACAAAGCACGGTCTCTGACTTGGGCAATCCAGAAACCGCGACCAAGGAAGGCAACATTGCCAGTCATTCACATGTCCACTGTGCAAACATGCAGGCAATTAACATTCAAATGGGTCTGCCACTGGGCATCTCCCTTCAATTCCTCTACTAACTCTTCTACAGATCATTCTTGTCAGATCCGAACACTTGAGACCTGGAGTTTAATCAATATTGGTAGCAACTGAAAGAAGAAACAAGATATCCGTCACAGCTGAGAAAGTCAGGACAGACAGCTAAAACATGACCTCTGTCCTTTCAGGATTATTATTATTAATGACATCAGACAACAGTGATGTTTCAACAAAGACACCAGTACGCGAAAGCAGAAAAAACGAGGGCTGAAGACAGGCCTTCTGCTGGCTTTATGAGCTGAAGACAGACCATTGCATTGATCGTGTGTGAACTACTCAAGCAACGAGTCAACAAAAGTAAATGGGGGTAAAATTTGAATGCGGGTGTTTGTTTCCTGAAGTTGCAAACAACCTTTAACTGAGCATGTCCAGATTAACAGTGGAGTGCATTGTGTTGTGACTCAAAATGAAAATATCGTCTTATCTGTGAGCTTTTTGAGCCAAGTCTATAAACTTTCACAAGTCTTAACACTATATGTAAAGTATTTAAAAGCAAGGCCAGGCTTTCTTTGTTGAATTCAGGTGCCATTGTCAAAGTCATGGATGCCTTCACTGCACCTATTTGAGGATGGTATTCATTGGAGAAAGTGCACACTGATTCTAGTTTTATGCTCATGTGACTGACCTCACAGACGCGGAAGGTCAGCGATGCACAGCGCTGTGCCATCTGTTTACCTGCACAAGCCAAAGACTCCCAATACCTCAGCCTGAGTAAGGATATCAATTTATCTGTTCACACCTCTTTCCAGTTTTTCTTGCTACTCAGACTATAACTTACCAAAACCCTTTAATTGCATCTTAAAAACACTGCCTAACTTGTTTTCTGTAAATTCAGCATTTGTGAAACACATTCTTTTGGCTTTCGAGACGCCTTGTGCCTTTTCTCACCTGCTCCCTTCACCGAGTGTGTCCTTTGAGTCTCATCTGAGCGTGCAGCAGATACAAGGCTGGGCTGGCCTAATTTGGGCGGCACCATCATTTGTTTTCATACGTCAGCTCTGAAGTATTCTCCATGCAGGAAGCATTTCCAGGAGACACAATGCCAAAATTTGTGCAGAATAAAAATCTTTCAAACTTTATTCTTTATCACAGTATGAACAACAACAAAAAATCCGTTCTGGTATTTATCAATATATACCAAAAAAGTGTACTTAAAAAAAAAAGCTGAGAAAGCGTGAACCTTTTCACTTGAAGGCAATTACAGCAGGAGTAACACGGAGGTCTGCTATTGATTTTTTCCTCCTTTCTCTCCCTATCGTGCTTCCTCTCTTTCATACCCAGCCTTTTTTTCCCACGCATTGGCAATTAGAATGCAAGAAAGAGGCTATAGGAGCCCAAACTACCTGGGGATTACAAATTAAAAGTCACAAAAAAAGGTGGTCATAGCCACAGTGTGCACTCTCAAAAACACATGCACATATGCACAAATCTTTACAGTTGGGTGAAATGTTTGCACACAAAAAAAGCTGACGTGTTGTTGTTGAACCACAACATTACATGCAAACGCCTATATCGGATTTGGGGCTGCTGTGGCAGTTCTTTGCTTTTTGTATTTGTAACTGAAAACATGGCAAAATGATAGGATTTTTTCATTTAACGATCATGAACATCGTTCAATTAGGAAAACATAACATATGATACTCATGAACGTTGATTTATTAAATGGCTGAAAAGCGATGCATGCACTTTAACAAAAAGGCAGACATTATATAAACAAGACACATCCAGAATCAGACAGTTCTGGGCCAAGCGAAAAGCAAATGAACGACATTTTGAGGAGGATTGTGTCTAATTTACCAATGTTTTCAGCTGCAAATCAGCAAAAGAGAGGGGAAGCCAGGTCTTCTATGCCTGAAACAGTGTTCAGGCTGAGGATGGCTTGCTATTTATAGCAACAGATTTTTTATTCAAGAGGGCTCTGCTGTTGTGCTTTCTTTCACGCTTGTGCTACCTCTCTCTTGCTCTCTCTCTCTCTCTCACCTCCTCTCTATTCTCTCTGTTCCCGCAGACTGCGTTCCATAAAAAAGGGGAAAAACAGAAATGCAGATATATACATGGGAGCTGCGGTAGCGGATAAAAAGACATTTCTGATCCGACATTTTCGGATGCATTCATCAACCATCACAATCACGACCGATTAGTGCGTCGTGAAATCCAGAGGGTCAGTGAGGATAAACGTCGGGGTTTCTGAATAGAGGACTTTCCACATGCCTTATGTAAGCCCATAGGTTGTCCTTTTCCCCCGCACCCTCCCTCCTTCTCTCCTCAGTATGACAGTGTTGCAGAGCAACGCCTACTTCTCAGTGACTCTCCACCCCACCAGACCACCTCCACCCTCCCTCCTCCCACACAGGGACAGAGGAAGGGAATTCCTCATTACCTCAGCATTTGCCTCACGAAACATGTTTTGGGGGTGCCGCTACATTCGTACATGAAAATAAAGGGACCAAGAGACACAAACACCGGTGTAGTCAACATACAATTCACCCACATACAGCATGTCATGTGTAAAATCCATGTATACAAAATGAATGAAGATAATCTTTCTAGCTCTGGCACACTGATCAGGTGAGAACGACTTCTATAAGTAGGAACAGCTTAAGAAGGAATCTTACATCGAACATCAAGCATGAGTTTTGTTCCTTTAAAGTAAAATTGCAGCGCGAACTTTATAATGAGCTAAAATGAATTGTGCCATGTTACAAGGTAGTTACAACAGCAGAAAAGACGGCAGTTCAAACCAAATCCGCAGCTAAAAGGAACTGCATTTCACCTTCAAATCATTAACACCGACTGACAAAGACACACAGACGAATACACACGGTACGTCCTTACTGTATTTAGATTTCAGCTCTGTGGAGCTCCAGCCAAGTCGGATCAGGTGTCTCACAGATAAAAGCACATTATCGCAGGAGAAGCAGCAGCCGAAGCAGCTCTGAATCGAGGCAGCGCTGGCATTAGTTTTGCCTGGCTAAATAGTAGAACCAAGCAAATTCCACTTTGTGCAGCCGGAAAACAGCAGAGTTTCAAGAGTGTTGATGTCTGTCACTCTCTTCGGCTCATTCTTCTTTTGTTGCCTTCATGCTTCCCTTTTCTATCTGTAAGCACCGTCAAGTCTGTTTTCCTTACGGGTGTCAAAAAATTGGGCAGAAAACTCTATTTTGACTGCCCCCTTTCTTTTTCTGAATGAAGCACAAGCACAGCACTGGAAGAGAAAACCTCGCTTGCTTGCTTGCTTGCTAGGTGGCTCCCTCTCTCTCTACCACTCTTTAGCCATCGTGCGCGCAGTTTGCACCGCTCCCTTCTTTTCCCAGCCCTCCCTTTCGCACGGATTCTCTCTCTCACTCTCTCTTACATATCTTGTTTGCTCTTTGCCTCTGTGAAACAATATAATTGCAATGACAGTCAAACCATGGCACCGAAGGAGCCCAGCTGTTTAAAGGGCTGCATGGATCAGCTAGTCTGTAACTGGATAAAACAGCAGGACACTACGATGCGGGCTTACAGTAAATTCATTTATTTTTTCATGACTTCAGTTTAAGATTGCGTACTCTTCGCAAAGCCCATGCATCTGTGTACAGGCAGAAGACCGAGTTCAGGCACACATCCATCACCACTCATCTCTATTTTATGGAAATATGTGGCGTCATTATCTGTTGCCTGTCCCTGGTTAAACTGAAGAACCTTAAAAGTACTGACAGCTGCTGGTGAGACAGAGCACTGCTGCAATGGTCAAAATAAAGCATTATAATGAGAGGGGTTTGAAGTAAAGATAGCAGAGAAAAATAATAAAACCAGCTCATTAGCAAGGAAAAACCTTAATCCCACAAGAAAACATTTACATGTTCTCCCTGCAGCTCCCCCTAACTGCAAACAGCAGCCGAAAGATGCAGAGGAAGAGAGGCAGTCAAAAGTTCAGCATCAAAGGAAACGTCAACGGGGAACTTACATAAGGTAACAGAGATGTCTATTTTGTAGGTAGCAAACTTGTTAGGCAGACAGGATGTGACGATGTTTCATTGTTTACAGAATAGGTTGTGGCCACGTTAGGTGGGACGAGGCTCAATATTGATGAATCATTGGTAAGGCATCATTTTAGCTACATCTATGAACTGACGAAGTTACGGCACACAAAGTCATTTCAGAGGCAATATTTACACTGCAATGTCTCCAGCATTGCCAATAATTAGGGGTACATGTAAAGGCAACTAAATACAAGACCATCAAAACCTCCGTTACCTTCAAGATGTAGTCTAGTGCAACTACAAACTCTGCTGCAAAACACAACACTGTCCCATGTTCTGTGCTCTTATGAGGTCAAGGCTAGTGCACATTAACTTCTGCTGTTTTTGGGTGATAATGCATCTGCAATCTTGTGGCACAGGCTCTACCATGATACAGAGGGAGAAGATAACTGGCTGGACAAAACATCAACAATGTACCCCCATAGAGCTGCATAATCTCAAGAAAACAATCAATAAAGTCTTTAAACATTGCAATGACAATATTATTAGCAAAACATAACCAAATACCGAAGTACGCAAGATCAAAACTAAGAAAAACACTCTACACAGTTCAGTACATCGGTCGCTGGCGTCTATATTGGACAGGGCAAGCATCTAAAGGCTGAGGGCTACATTTGTTTTGCCAATGATGTTTCCACGCACACCAGAGTGCATGGAAACAGTTCATCCGGGCTCGTTCAATCTTTTGCAAAATGTATGTTTTGCAACTTCAAATGGTTATTATTGCAAATTTCCAATATATATTGTAGCCCTCAACCCCACTTTCCATACAACAAGGTGCCACAAATGTGGTAAATATTAAGGTTTGACTCCAGACCCGAGAATGTGCCTTTAGCAGACATGCCAATGTTTACATATCTGACCATATTAGGGATTTCTGATAGATTTTTGAGTGGAGAGCAGATTTCACTTTGTAATGATCACAGTCTGGCGCCTGATTT
The DNA here is from genome assembly GCA_032164315.1 of Malacoctenus gilli. Lineage (NCBI taxonomy): Eukaryota > Metazoa > Chordata > Actinopteri > Blenniiformes > Labrisomidae > Malacoctenus > Malacoctenus gilli. Next base: position 12,076,629 of record JASSRZ010000072.1, on the reverse strand, counting down.
CTACACAGCAATTACCACCTTGACCAGACTATTGTTAGTTGAATCCACACAACAAGGCAAAAGATGTGATGAATCTCTCCTTGGAACTTGCTATCTTATCTTACTTAGGTATGGTAATGCAGGACACCAACTAATGACTGCGCAATCCTAGCATGGCCTTGGAAAAAGAGTTTGTCTCAGGTTGACCACATGACTGAGATAAAAAGGGATGGCATGCACTAATGCCACCTAATGCCTCAAAACCAGCCCAGCCTTTTCTTCTGCACTTGAGCAGTCAGGTAGCGTTCCTTGCAGGATGGAAAGAGAAGGGCTTACATTGACCGAAGGAGAAAGGGGAGGAGCTGAACAAGGATCAGTAGCCAAAGATACCACAGACAAGCCGTTTGTGAACACATGCTGCATACAGCAAAGGTAAAGCCTTGAGAAGATACCAGCAAACCTATTATTTTTTACTCTAAATACCAAAAGCACTTTATTGCTGAAGTATGAGCAAAATCTTTAAGGGAGCATAATCCAATGAAACACTTCAACTTGCGTCGAACTCATGTAAAAACTTCAGTAGTTAAGCAGAAACACTGGAGTGAGGCAGGCTGATATGCCCAATCTGAGACTAGGCTTTCAGCCATGCAACCAGTCACCACCCTTCAGCTGTGATCAATAATTTACATGAACACAAGCTAAGGAGGATGGTTGTGGGAAAAAGAAGACCGACAAACAAAGAGGGTGGAAGACATCGTGAAAAGAAGAGGCTCGGAAACTGCAAAAAAAAAACAAACAAAAAGACAGCAAAACGAGGGGGAACATATAAAGATGGAGAGAGAAACAGAAGCAGGAGCGGTTAAGAGAAGAGACAGATAGGAGCAGCAGCAACAGCACCACGCTTGGTGCTCTGGCAGAGATCTATAAATAGCTCTTCAAATCTCTCTAGAAAAAGCCACTCTTCTACTTATGCTGCTGCAAACAGAGATTCAGAAACAGAAGCAGATATGGATACCTGGCTGACAAATAAACAGACCACATCTTATTAAAAACATCTGCCAGCTTCAAGTACAACAACCCTGAATACAGTATTCAGAATATTTTAACATTGACAATCTTCAGGTGCATAAATATTTAATTGTAGTATGTGAATAAAGTAAAAGCAAGTAGACTACCGGTGAGACAATATTGCATTTTTGAGAGGTGCATGTGCACCTTAACATTGCTTCAGGACAGTCAAAATTAAGATAACTTCTAGGGAATACATTCACAATACTGTGAGACTGATTTTTGAAATACACAACAAAATTTCATCAATGTGCAAAAGATCAACAAGCTGCAAGATGTTTGTGTGTGTGTGTGTGGGGGGGGTAAATATGTTGTCGAAGGCAGGATACTTCATCTTTCTTATTGGTGGCCTTAGCAACAGTAGGCTGTTGATTCAATGACTCACATCCACCAGATCTTACTATGGATAAGCCTTTTCTCAATGATACTGCCCTTACCAACAGCCATTGGAGTTAGTGGTAACAGAAAACGGCATTTGGACCAACGCATAAATCGGAGAAACTGAAAGCAGCCATGCACACACATTTGATTACAAAAAAACAGTGTCTCTAATTGTTCCAAACAAAAAAAAGTGGGAAATGCCTTTATACAGGTGTTATTGATTTTTGTAATTGTTCAAAGGAAATGACAAATAGTAATTTTTTAATGACAATTTCAACCTCAGTTGCAACAATGTTGGCAGTCTGTGCTGTCTGCAACTTGCCAATTCTCAGCATCACGTGACAAACCAACACTAGTGGATATCATTTTCTCTCTCTCACACACACACACACACACACACACACACACACACACACACACACACACACACACACACACACACAC
>JASSRZ010000072.1:12056798-12074657 GCA_032164315.1 Malacoctenus gilli | reverse complement strand
ACACACACACACACACACACACACACACACACACACACACACACACACACACACACACACACACACACACCATTTTCCCAGAGCAGATGTTTGAATCACAGCTCTGTTAGACTGTGCAGTCATCCAAACTTGTTTGTCACAACAGTGTTGCTGCTGTGTATTTTCAGCTTTAGAGACAAAATCTAGAGTTTAGGAAGGCAGAAATTCTCCACATTTCCAATTGTTGAGAATGTCTCTATAGTCCCTGCTTCGTTTTGATTTCTCTTGAATGGCCTTTTGCAGAAAATTGGGGAGGTAAGGGGATTTTTTTTTTTAACCTCCTGGCAATGGCTTGTGAAACAGGGTTTTAAATTAATATAATCATTATTGGTTTAACTTGGAGTGCAACTCAACACACATACCAACTATATATTTACAAAAATCAAGGCATACAGCTGTGCACACAACTTACAACCTAACAGACCCCCCTAATGCTATGCAGTATTCCCAGTAATTAAAAGCGATTTACTTGTGGAAACTGCTCTGCCTTGTTTGCTGTAGTTTCTGACCCAACAACGAGCACACGCACTCAAACAAGCCAGGTTGTAGAGTCATAAATAACACCTTGTTGTCCCCATTCAATGATCAACCGTAAACATCTCAGAAACACCTCGATTTAATTCACAATAGCGACTCATCCTTCTATTCCCGTCCACACACACGGCTGTACGACTTTGATTGGAGTCTCACTCGACTGCGACCAGGATAAATGTTAACATGGCCATCTCGTGTGTGGCATGGAGAAGGCGGACTTTAAAGATGGTGCTTAACGTTACGTTTCACATCTGACTACAGATACAAGCTCATCGATTTCAAGTTGCCTCAGCTCGTCATTGCGGGGGCAGCTTACCGTTTCGGTGGCCTTAGGTCCGGAGTCTGAGAGGAGAATCCTTCAAGTTGTGTCTGTAGAGAACAGATGGCAGTGCGGTCAGAGTCGTGGCTGTGCAGCTGACTGAAAATATTAGCTTGCCCACACGCTAACAATAGCTAGCTGGCGGTATTAGCTGCCTTCCTCCAACGACCAGTCAGTGAAGTTAGCCTCCGGATCGTAGCTTCCGCTTTAGCAGTGGAAGAGGCAAACTTATTTTTAAGTGCTGAAAAACAGATTCGCTGTTTGTTTCTTGCACCTTTTTTTTTTTTTAATGTTTTTAATATCTAAGGAGCCTTATTGATACAATATCAATACCAACATGTGTGCATCATGAAAACAGGCAAAAATTCCTTTTGTAAACTGACACAACAATCTTTCCACGTTATTAAAATCCAGACTCATCTACCTCAAAGACTAACTGAAACACTTAAAATGACAATCGTTTTAACCAGGTCTTGATTTAACCACAGAATTAATGAAACAAGACTGGACGACTTACTCTTAACACACTCAAAAAACAGTATCAGAAAAGTGGGCATCTTTATTTTGAGGTTACTGGTTTGAAAAATCAGGAAGTCAGCCTTAATGGTGATTCAGTGTACCATAATCTAAATTACACAATACCAATATGAAACATGGTGACTTTTGATTTAGTACGTATGAGAAAAGAAAAGAAAAGAAGATGTTTCTAACATATCTGGTATGCAGGATAAAACTTTCACTGATCAGAGAAGTCACTTAATCTGTGGTTTCAGAAGGCTATTCCAGTTCATATTTAAAGTTCTAATAGAATATTTCGTTGGACACACAGATAGTTAGATAAGGGCAAAAATCTATTTTTTGCATCTTACAACTTTGACTTTTTGGAATTTGTCTGTCTACTGTGAATTCATTGGTTTGTTGACACCTTTAAAGCTAGTATCCCTGATTCGGTGACTTTTTTAAATAATGATTGTAAACTATACACACACATCTGAGAAGTGCAATGACACTGGCCGGAAATCTTCAATAAGCATGTGTGAATGTCAGGTTGGTCTCAGCGTTTACGCGAAAAAAATATGACTTAACGAATGGAAGGTGGGGTTCAATCAAAACTGAAGCATCATCTCCACTGACCAACCAACTAAAACATTTTAAATTCCGATAAAAGGCCAAAAAATTACAAACTGTGCACGACTTAATTTTACCCCGAGTGCTAAATCGGAAAGGATAAAATGGAGGCCAACTTCACTGTCATCAGCGAGTATAATTAGCCACCTACAGCACCGAGCTAACACTAGCCTACGAGCTAGCCTTTTCTTTTCGGAGTACGCCAGCGAACCAGTGCCCCCCAAAACCGGTGATTTCATTACAACCGACTTCCCAACAGCCTCCGGCATGTTTAAAGGAAGACGAACCGCGCAATGACCCCACACCGGTTCAGTCGGGTGTCCACACAGCAGCTGCGAGCTGGTCCGGTCCGCTAGCTTTTCGAATGACTTACCAATGCTAATATAATGGTGTTGGTTCACTGCAACCCCGACTGTCAAAATAGCGCCGTGCGAGTGCGGAGCGGCGTGAACGTTAACGGCAGCGAGAAAGCGCTGCAGAGCGAGGCAGTTGACTCGGTGACAGAAATCCAGCTAAATAACAACAAAACCGCCCAAAGAATAAAAGGACACAAACTAAAGAAAAAAGAAACAAAACGCTATTCCCCCGTCTCGGCTCCGGCTCGTGTGTATGTGTGTGTGTGTCCGTGAGTGTGATTCTGTGTCAGCGTCACTTTTTTTCCCCCCTCACCGACAGTTTACGTCAGCGGCGTACTTCACAGGCTCGGGGAAACGTTCAGGACAGTGGAAACTTGTTTGTGCATCATGTTACAGGAGTCACATTATGAAGTCTGATGTAATAATATACTCGATTATATACTGAGTATTTATTTGCAGCTTGTGTACGAGCAGCTGTCGTGTAAAGATGATAAACATCGTTTTTTCAGACTCAAAATTTGAGTTTTTTGAAAGCTAAATCTGCACGTTTGAGAAAGTTGGCTATATTTCTAAGCGTATATGTGGGCGTACACTTGTAAGATATATATGACAGGTGTTGTGTCGCTCCACTCTCGTCACAGTGATAAGATTACCAGTCGGAGTCCTGGGTTCGAATGCAACCCCTTTTTTGAAGTTTGCACCTTTTTCATGCTCGACTGTGGTTTTCTGTGGTCTATTCTAAGTACTCTGGTTTCCTCTTCTCACATTCATATGAGGCCAATCAATGACTCTTGGGGTGCTCATGAGCACAGAGGAGGGATCCGTTTTATTTCGGCAGGGAATCCCACCTAAAAAAATCAAACCATTTAAACTCTGTTCACTTTCAGAGTACAGTTTTGCAAGCAGACGTAAGCACCCAAACGCTGTCATGTCGTTACAATAGATGTTTGTTGTTTGTTTGTTTGTTTGTTTTTTTGGCCCGGTCTGAAAATGAGCAACAAGCCTTGTAAGGATAGTAGACGAGAGGCGCATGATCATTTCATGCTTTCAGTCCATTGGGGTGCAGATGGACCCTTTTGCAACAAAGTACATCAGAGTTCACTTGCAAGCAAACTGAAACCTACATTTTACACACAGTTCGTTGGGTGGTCCACGCCACAGTGTGGAGGTGCTTTCGCTTCAGCCCTAGCAAAGAGCACCATCCAAAGAAACAAACATTGATCCGTTTGCAGGCCACATAGCTCGGTGTGCAATGGTCCAAAAGGGGCGACAGATGTGGTTGTGAATGTTTACTATGATTTTCTGTCTCTCTGTGTTTGGCCTGTGATGGACTGGTCTTCTGCCTCCATGCCTTCCTCCAATGTCAGCAAGGTTACAGGCACCAACAACTCAACAAAAACCTCACGAAGCAATACTTTTTCAAAACATCAACTTATACACACAGACTGTTACCAGAAAAATACCACAAAAATAAATAAAGAGAACTTGTGTGTGACAGTGAACCTTGTTGAAAACAGCCAAAGTGTGCGTATTCGGTCTGGAACCCAATGTTCTTTGGGGAAGCTGCATTGTTCCAGGGGCTCAGTGGGGTGCTCCCGTTCAGTTTCTGGAACCAGCAATATGTCCTCCCAAGAGCTTTCACTTCTACAGTCTAAAAGGCATTTGTCTCAGCCAGACACATCAGGTGACATAACCAAACTGTGGAGTCTCTTTATTTGACATCTTTGAACTTCAACAATGTAAAAAACACTCTGCAACCAGGTTTGCTGAAGAAAAAGAAATAGGTTTTTACCTGAGCTTTTTTGTTTTTGCTGGTGATTCTGGTCAGATATGAACCCTCAAAAACATTCAGGGGTCAAAAGATACCCACGGTACTAATTCTCGACCTGAGTATGTTCAAGATGGAAGCGTCCAGTGTCTCGTGAAATGAACCTCGTTGCAGTTCCCGGAATCCCCCACATGTGGGCAGGCAAGTACTCTCCTGCAAAGGTGAGGCCTCGTTCCTCCACTTCAAGTTTAACTCTTCAAGTAACGAGGACACCGTCTGAAAAAGTAGCACAATCCCACCGTGGGAACCAACGAGGGCAAGCTGACGACAGAGCCCCCGCAGTCACACACGTCGATGGAGAATAATGAAGGTGTTATTCCAGGGGATCCACGGCGCGGTTATAATTTGTCTTAAATAATGCGTGAACATGTCGAAAGCCTTTCTGCATTGGACCACCAAATACAACAACAATGAGTGATGGGGAGCAGATTTCATACCGTTTCTTACAGCGGGCCGATTCGCTTTGCCAAATTCAGTTGTTAGCGTTTTAATTACACTGTTTTGGCGTGATGAACGTGTGATTGTGTGTCATTTCATTTCATCTCTGATCTTTTGGGTGGATTTTGTGTATTATTATCTGTAAAACAGCGTGAGAAACAAGGAGGCAAAAACCTGTTCGGGCAACAGACTTCATTTATCTTCTTTTCTCTCGCTGTCTCTTTCTCCCGAGTCGAGTCACTCTGCTCCATGATTTATGACGCCACCTTGCAGCAAACGTGACGGGACGTGTTGCAAATACCACGTAAGGATCCCCGCCTCGGAGCCCCGGGCGCTTTTTGGCACCAATTCAACAACAAATCAATTGTTTGGTGCCAAGGAGTCCTGTTTATCATGTACCTGGGTTAAAGGACGAACGACATTAACGTGGATGGGTGAAAGTTGACGGCGGGTTGCGAACAGCCCGAGAGGGCGACGTGGAACTCTGTACAGTTCAATGCGCGATCTCAGCACGCCGCTTCCCCTTCCCCAAAGTGTGCCAAAATCAGCCACTTTACGCACGAACTCGCGCAGAGCAGCAGGCGAGATCTTGTATCAGGTGCGTCACTGAAAGTAACTTTAGATTCTGCGGTGAAATTGTTGAGTCAGTTGCCAACGTGTGAGCGCGTGTTATGTGTTGTGCCGTGCGTGAGCCTGAGTTCAGCGAGAGGAGGACGGACGCGGCTGCTGTGCCAGTAATTTTCACGGTGCCCTGATGCGCTCATTGGTGCATCCCTCCAACGTGTCACCACTTTTTTGTGGATTACCCCAGATATCTTCACCAGCGGGACAGTGAAGCACCACTCGGCTCCCTCCAACCCTGCACTCACGGTTACCACCTGTCAGACAGGACATCCGACGAAAACTTGTGACTCCCAAACGAACATTTCACAGGAGGAAAAAGAGTTTGTTTGTGTCTTAGACTTTTATTTTTCAGCCAAGCTTTTCCGAGCGTAAACTCGTTTGGCTCACTTCTGAGGCCAGGATGGCGCCCTCTCCGCTTTTCTCCGTTTTTCTCTTTTTGGCACCCTTTTTGTTCCAGGGTCTCTCGGTCCGTGGCTCCCCGGGCTGCGCGTCGTGTGGCTTACCGGCGATGGAGAAAGACGCAGAAGAAAGGCTGATGATAGAATTCGCCAAGCAGCAACTTTTGGACAAACTGCACCTGAAAGAGAAACCAAACATCACTCAAACGGTGCCCCGGGCGGCGCTCCTCACTGCGCTGCGCAAATTGCACTCGGGGCGCGTTAGACAGGATGGTACTCTTGAACTAGAAAACAATATCCCAACCAAAGATCAAGGCTATGAAATAGTGAGCTTTGCAGATATGAGTAAGTTTGGTATTCACCTTTGCTACTGTCTTGCACTTTTGACATGTTCTTAGATTACAAAACAAGTGAATGCAGTTTATGCGCACTTTATATGTGTGCTTTATGTGCATGCAAACAATTCTGCATGTTTTCTCCATAAACTATGTTCAGTTGTGCTATTTGAAAAGTAAAATGTTACTGTATTTGTTGTAAATTATGAGGGTTTCACACATTTGGTCTGTTTTGAGCAAATTTTTATTGATCTTTGAAGTGACTTGTCCTGAATGTATCTTTAAAAAAAATGCTACTTTTACTGCATAGACTTCTAAAATACACCGTTTTCAAAGTAGTTGTGGCATGTGCATTTTGTCAAGTCTCACAATATCAGTCATTGCCTCAGGCTCACTGACATATTCAGAGTTTGTGAGGCAGGCCAACAGTTGTCTTTGGGAACATGAGCCGTAACCTTGCAGTGACACCCTGTGAGCACATGATGATCTCAGGATGAAGTTAAGTGATGGCTTCAGAGCAGGGGAGGAATATAAACAGATTGCAGCGTGCACTCTCTTCTGCCTGGCAGTTAAGGGGAACATGGAAGTCGAGACGATATGGGGAAAACTCCGTTCCGCTAAAACTGCATATCGACTGTGCAGACAGGTAATGCACAGTCATTCATATGATTGCGAAAGACAGAGACTACAATAAATCTGCAGCTGGTGGTTCCCCTGGTCATAAAAGCAGCACTATCTCACCTTTTAGACATGCGTGTGAAAACGTTTGGATTGAAAAGGCTGGAAAAATACATTCCACGTTTTATGGTGTGCTTGCTTTGTTGCAAATTTAATTCAGTCAGGGACTGGATGTTTCACTTTTCTTACACTGAGTTGAGTCTTTGAATGGTACTCATGCCACAATCAACAGAATCAACAGTGCATTTTTCTTCAAGAAGTCTTATTTGCGCAGGGCTCGTTTGGTTTCATCACTTCAAAAATCAACATGTTATTTGCCTTAGATTTTGCATTTAAGTATATCTTGACTTTTATATGACAAAATGATTTTTTTATTTGCAAACAAAGTTTATACTGATTCTCTCTTTGAGTACAAAACTTGATGTCATGCCATATGCTCAAAACACTAACATCCTGTGTGTTGTTCTCAATCTGTATCTGATTTGTAGATGAGACAGAGACTGGCGAGAAGGCCAGCCTTAGCCTTACCTTCCAGTTTCTGCAGGAGCGCGGCCAAAGTATCCAGGTCCTGCAGTCCTCGTTGTGGATCTATGCCAGCTCTTCCCAGAACCCGTACCGCGACTCCCGTCTCCTCGCCCGGGTCTTCCTCTCCGCTGAAGGTGGCACTTCAGCCTCCAATCGCACCCTGGTGATGGAAAAGATGCTGGAGGTCCAGGAGAGTAACTGGCACACATTCCCCATCACTCACACCCTGCAGGCCTTCTTGGACGGGGGCCAGCACAGGCTCCGGCTGGAGGTCAGCTGCGAAGAGGATGGGAAGAACCTCTGCTCCTTGGGTGGCTCTGCTGACACCACCTACCAGCCTTTCATGGTGGCCCAGGTGCGTCTGAGAGACAACCATCCCAAGCACCTGATCAGGAAGCGCTCCTTGCGCTGTGGTGACCATGTCACGGTGTGCTGCAAGAAAGACTTCTACATCAAGTTCAAGGATATCCAGTGGGACGAGTGGATCATTGCACCAGAGGGCTACCACATGAACTACTGCATGGGCCAGTGCCCCCAACATCTGTCTGGGTCTCCAGGCATTGCATCCTCCTTCCACGCCACAGTTTTCAGCCAGCTCAAAGTCAACGGCATCAACACAGCCACAACGTCGTGCTGCATCCCCACCGAGCGCCGACCACTGTCTATGGTCTACTTCAACTCCCAGCACAGCATTGTCAAGGTGGACGTCCCCGACATGATCGTGGAGTCTTGTGGATGCACTTAAAAGGCAGAAAGCAGAAAACAAGGTGTGATTCAGTGACGTGCGTGTGTGTGTGTGTGTCTGTTGTGTATCAATGAATTCGCTTTAACCCAAAAGACACATGAAAAGTTGGGTTGGTGATATGGAACGGGATATCAACCCTTGAAACATTTTGATGCATTCTTGGCCATGTGGATTCAGTACATCTAGTTTTCAGAAAGAATTGTTCAGTAACAAAAGTCAAGGTATATGGGAGAACATTTTGGGGAAAAAGGAGGCAACTCTCTCGTTTTGTTGTTCGTAAACAGGTAGAGACTTCCCCACTGTATTAGAAACTTAATATACTGATACTGAATGCAGACACATTTCTTCATAGGGCTTTTTTGGCAACAGGATGGAAACTAAGCACCTTTAAAACGTGATAATCTCAACCAGCAAGAAAGTTATTGTCATGTGATTTTTTTTTAATGGAAAGCACTGAGAGTGGGGGGATTTTTGTCTGGCTCAGGGCTGATCAGGTGGTCTGACTACAATACACCCTGTATTGTTTTGTAAAAAACCTTTTGATCTTGATGTGCTGCCAGGACTCAGTTCAAAGTTGCAGTAAAGTGATCACGGATCTCAGGAAATCAAGAGTCAAACTTCCTGCCAAAGGCGCAGCGTTCAAGCCGTAATCACATGTTTGTACGATTGTTCTCAGTCATTTTTGAGTGCTGCCAGTTTAAAGCAGGGCTTTTCAAAAGAGGAAGAAGTCACTTTATTTAAGGTGTGCCTTTTCTTTAGTTTTGATAAGTGCAACTTGAGTATCTTTGGGGGGGAAACACCAAAATAAAGTCAGTCAATTAGTCAGTAATGTTTAGCTCAGACTTATTACTTATTGACTGATAGAGTTTTTATATGTGGATACATGACCGCCTTTTGTAATCAAAGAATTTCAACGTATTCTTCTTCCATCAAGCATTCCGTTTGAACTCTGTGATGTCAAATAGGATTTTTTGACCACTGTGTAAGAAGACTCCGAACTGAAATCGTGTGAGCTGGTAAAAACCACTCTTTGCGAGTGCAGTCACAGCTGAAATGTGTTTGATCAGCATCCTCACTGTAAATTTACACTGGCCAACGACTCAATTGGGTAACAGTGGCTCTGATAGCGTGTGAGCCTGAGGTCATTTTTCAGCTGCGTGGTCAAACAACAGGACATTGCATCATTGTCAGGTAATGTGAAGGTCTGTGAGTCTGGTGGGTCAGTGAGCGTGAGCTGTTGCACGTTGGCATTTATCACACCCAGAGTCTAAAGTTTTTCGGGCTGACGGTGACAACATTGCAAAATGTAACACAGTTCCTGTATCCCCTGGTTGAATTTATTGATTACTGTGGGTGTGCCAGCATTTGTTTGATAGCCATGCCTTCACTGTGTCTCAATAATCAGTGTGAAAATCACATTGTTTCCTGTCACCCTGTTGCAGACATGTATGTATGACAGCCAGGATTGTACTTCCATTATTTTTTATTTTCAAGTAGTTGTTTTGGGCCATATTGCCTAATAAACTAGAACCAGTTTGTTGTGGAATACCCAACAGACTCGCTCTGCCCTTTCTGTTGCCTGAAAGCTGCGCTCACATTAATGCAATTTGTATGAAACATTCATCTTTCTTCTAAATCCGCCTTATCCTGTTTCTGAGGCCTGTCGAGGCCAATTAGACTGTCTTTGAAATGTGGGCCCAAGCTGGAGTTTCTGTAGCAATGCAGGCTGAGGGACAATATGCAAACTCCTCTCACTGTAAGGCTGAGACCCGCTTCCAGGTCATGTTGGAGGGCAACTGTGCTATCGACTGTTCAACCTGTGTAAGAATGGTGTTTATTGCGTGTTTTGTCTTGTGATTCCTTTTGAAAGCACTTCTCGTGTCAGCTTCGACTGTGACACTGAGGTGCTACTTACTGAGCACTTTATCTCCCTACTGTAAACTGTTTAAAAGAAAATTTTACTTAAGTAATGGGTCTTATACTGTACTTGCAACTCAGGTGGGCACTATCAAAATGTAAGAAAAAAACCTCTACAAAAAGAAAATTTGATCTTTTTTTCCGAAGCTGTATTTGTGTTTGAACGTGTTTCATTGTACATCTTTACAGGGATTAATGTAACTGGAAAAACTGGACACGAGTTTGAAACCTAAATTGTATTTTTCTAAATATTGTTTCTATATATTACATGTGCAAAATTAACTGTAATAGCAGTCAAATGTCATCAAATATATCAAATGTTTTATTTTCAATAAATAAATGCATATTTTCAAATGATTGGAGTTGTTCTGGTCTATTTCATCCAGTTCTTTTTAACTTCAAAATATTATGAGGGAACATGCACAACGTACAGCCTCATGAAGACCAAACTTGTCCTTGTACAAATAAGTGCATGTTAATTTGAACACGCCAGTTAAAATGGTTACAGTAAATTACACACACATATCGAAGTGTTTTACAAAAAAAGTTTGCGCAAAAGATGAATAGATAGATGGATAGACACAGACAGATCAACAGACAGACAGACAGACAGACAGACAGACAGACAGACAGACAGACAGGTTAATAGATATTGGAAACACAATAAACAAACATCCTAACTTTGACCAGAATGGTGGGGGGAGGGGGGACTGTACCAGAACTAAAATCACGTTGCTGCTGTCTCTAAGGCAAAGGGTCTGTTTGCTCATACAAGGAGTGGAAGTGGCTTTATGGACTGTCAGTGTTTGGTGTGTAAACAGTTGGCTCATTCCCATGACATGCTGTCATTCTCCCACACGTCTGCATCTGGGCTTGATCAATGAAATCATCAGTTTTAAGTTTCATTTTAGTTCAGATGCGTTTCAACACAGAGAAAGAAAGACAACGTGTTTCATCCAGTTTTTTGAGGTACAACTAACACGTAATCTCACATCAATACTGGCACTGCAGATTTTTTACCAATGATGAAAATATTTACAAACTTTTGAGAAAATTAACATCAGCTTTCACACTCAACACTGATTGTAAGATAATTAGGACACACACATATCCATACACCCGTTAATGATTTTCAGTCATTTGAGGGTGTAAATCGTCTGGATCTCGTTTCAAAACTCCTGCATTGTCATTATCAAAAGCATCGGTCAAAACATAATGTCCCTTCCAGACAGAATTTCCCAACTTCCCCGGTGCGGCCAAAAGTGGTTCTGATGTTACACCATCCAAAATGGACTATAGTCAGTGTCTGAAGGTAGTCTGGCAATAAATATGTTCATGCAGCTACATGCTGAGGTATGAGTGAGGGAGTGAAAGTTTGCCCCTGAGTTATCATACCATTAGTGCTACTAAAAGCATGAAGAGGAACTCGAAATTATCGAGTGAACAAAACTGCCGACGACTGACGAAGAACAAATCAACGATCACCTGTTTTTGAATAATCTGCGTTAGCAACAAATTGTTTCGGAGACTGCTAACATGAGGAGTTCCTTTTTTGGTCAAAAAATTCTTACAGAATAAAAAACAAAGCTGATTAAACTTTAACCACTCAGCAGTCGATGAATCCCCTTCAACCCATTTTATTCAAGTTCACAGTGGCTGGAGCAAACCCAAGCTCACACTGTGTTAAACAGAAGGTGAAGTGTGGACAGGAAGGAAGACCACCACAAGGTTTGACAAAGAGACACACAACTACAGTTACTGACTAACTGAGGAACTAAGGAACCTTTGCATTGCAATGTCTTTGCATTGTGGGAAATAACTAAACTCCCAAAGTTTTCACATTATCCAATTCTCCAGGCGTTTCATATTTTGAGCCAAGATAATATCATATATTTCAGGCAGTACATACAGGTTCACATTAGCCTAACTTCACTTTAAGGACACTGTGGTCCTGATCTAGTAAGATCCCTGTTTGCATGCACAGATTTGCAAGTGCACACAGACATGTTGAGCCTTCGCTCTGTGGGCGGTCTGTGTTCGATCTACTCCCAAAAAAACAGCTTAATTGACAACATGTGCAAACAGGAGTATTTAAACGAGCCTTTAATATGATTTAAAACTGTCACGGGAAGATTGGTATGAGCTCTGCTGATTGCGCTTCATCCAAGCGCAGAATAAAACGTGATATCGGGTTCAAATACGAACACCAGAGTGTTATGTGAAACGCAAAAAAAAGGAAATCTTAAATGGGAGCAGATCTGTGATCGACAATAAGGAACGAGAGAGCGAGAGAGAGAGAAAAGGTAAGAGTAATGAGGAATGTCCAACTTTACATATTCATGAAGGCAAATAGTGCCTTGATGATCTGTCACAGTGTCATGTGAAACTTGCTGATATAATGACAAGTTACTGGGATCTGGGGTTGCACGGTTCCCACGTTACCATGAGGTGCCAAATCATAATGGTTCCTACGATTCTAGAATTTATACACTAAGGTACTACTTTGGATTACTACTACCCGGTGCCAGTTTCTGCTAGTAGTGGCAGCGGCTGGCCTCTGGGCGACTTACTGCTTCTCCCTGTCAACCAACCTGCAAGTCTAATACTGCAACCTAACTTCACCTAACTTCTCAGCTGCTGAATGATTGGCTGTTTGGTGATGATTGGTGACATCCAGGAATATGATAGACTGTTTTTGCACATTGGATCTGCCTGTATGTAAGCTGATTGGCTGTACATTTGTTTCTACCGGCAAGAAGGAAGTAAAACTTTTAAAAAGTTTTACTTTGATTCACTCAAACTTTTACTAAACCTGAAGGCAGTCCATGAAGATAGCTTCGCTTCGATAAATAATTCGGTTACATGACAACTCTACTGGGATCTAAATGCTTTTTAAGGTCCTAATTGTCTGGGTAAATTGATAAACTCATATCTGAAAGGACATTCCACAACCAACACCAAGAAAGCAGAATGTTGGTGGAAAAGCATGTTTCACAAAGTCTGAGTGTATGTCAGCACGTGTGTTGGTTTTAAAGCATAAGCAGGCGTACACGTTGACAATAACATACGCGCAGGTGAGTACTCTTTGACACCAGGAAGTAATTGCCTTGGCCTCGGTCATGGAAAGCAGATCGCTGACCTACTCTCAGTAAAATGAAAGCCTACTGACTCACTGATACACTGACACACTGACCCACAGACCAACTGTTTGCTGTGTGCCACTAAAGCCCTAATCCGTCACTCCACTCACAATCCCACAAATCCCAGAGGAGGGTTAAGGTGTCAGTCAGGCTCGCTCCCCCCTCAGTGTCATGACAGGACAACACAGGAAGAATCTTCTCGCACACTCTCTCCCTTTCCCCCAGCAGCCGCCAGGTAAACAGTAAACAACTGTGTTGTTTATGTGGGGCATTCAGATTAGTGCTCAGACAGCTCGGTGCAGTGATGAGGCCGTTACACACCCAACAATTTATGGCACACTGTATATAAGAAAAATTACAGCAAAATGTAGTACTCACATGCAGAGCGTTATGCAACAAAGGAAAGTGATTGAGTCACTGTGAAGTTCATCAAAAAATACCAGAGTAAAGGACCAAAATTCAAAATCACGTTTAATGTGGGAGAATGAGTTGCGAACTGACCACACCGAAATATAAACACTCCCCAACTAGAGGAATACTTCTCTCTAAATACCTCTGTCTCAGTTTAATAGTTTAATTAATTTCACTGTTTTTGCTTCAGGTATTAAAATCAATATAAATACCATTTTATGAGCAATATTAAGCGATAACTGACCAATGACCAGAAATATATTCTGGATGTACACAACTTGTGAGACAACCAATTACAAAGCATTCTATAAATTACTATGTTCTATGGGTTCCTCGTGACATTCACTCGGTATAATTAATCAAGTTTGGAGCTAAATTTATCCACAAAATTGAACTCTAGTCATCTCTTCATTGTTGATTTTAGGGACCTAGATTTGCAATGCTGTCTCCCTGTTCGCTTCAATGTACGTGGCACTTCAAATAACTTAAATCCACAGGATGATCCCATTACGGCAGACCCAGTTACCTGTTATACCTAGGCGTGTTACATCAGAGTCACCTCATTACAAAACAATATCCTGCATCCTTGACGTGAACTCAGGCAGCGCTTTACTTTTGATTCGGTGCTTGCCGCAAATGAGAAGCTTTCCCTTTAACACTTTATAGGAATGCTTCATAAAAACTGCTGAAAGACGAAACATAAACTTTCTATCATTTCTCGCTTTACTAGAAAAGCACTGCAATGCAGTATAATTAACACTGTCAACTCCACACGTTCATGTCTCATCTCACCAAATCAACATTATAATTACTGAAAAACTGACTTTTGTAGTGTGCATAAGAAACTTTCAGCACTGGTAACGCTCCTAATCTTTCTGTAAAATTCTCTGTAAATCTGTAATAACTGAGTTGAAGATACTTCTTATCAACTATTCAAACTATTCATTTGTTTTACAACCATGACGTTATCAAGATACAACACAAAAAATACTTTTATCAACGTCATTGTTTTGCAATAGCTTAAAACAACAGTTTTCCAATTTGCTAAATGATGCAATTGATTGATGAACATGTGTCAGTTTTGTTAATTTGAAAAACATAACTGATTTGTCAGAAAATCCTACTGGATGTTTTTTCAGAGGGCCTGTCTAAGTAACACGCAGTAATTTTGTGAGTTGTGACTGCAACTGTTTACTAAACAAAGCATCAGATCCCGGCTCCTCAGCCTTACCACTTGGTGGCGTTGTTCGAATAATGAGATTGGGGGTTACCCTTTACTACGAAGAAAAATCCAATTAAAATGATGCCTGCTTTGCCGCGATCATGTAATTTACTCCCTCACGTTTACTTCAAGAGTGGGAATCTCTAAAATTGTCAACTGGAGACCAGCCAGTCAAACATCTGAGCAGAAGGACAGGGGGTCTGTCAGGAAGAGGCATGAATCCTGGTTTGTAGTAGTCAACACCTTGGGCAAGAAATGTCACGCAGGACAGAGAAAAATGGTCTTCAAGGTCCGGAGGTATGAAATTATTATGTCTCGACAGAAAACAATCTTCAGGTTTCTTGAGTCAGGTTGAAAGAATGAGTTACAAGCAGTGAAAGGGTAAAGTGGGAAATGCTTCTATGGTTGTTTACAGTTTGGTCAGCAGAGGGCATAAGACCTCTGACTGCACCCATACATACTTATCAGCAATGAAAGCTGATTTAAGTCCAAACCATTTCTCGTGCTCTTTGTCCCATAAACAACGTTACATCTGAGGACCTTACTGTCGCTGCTGACTACTCAGACCTTGAAAACCAACAGTCACAGGTCCCTTGGTATCCAATTCGTGTGCATTTTTCAGGTACCTAAACACATGATTATTCAGAGTGCCATTCACTAGACAATAAGACCAGTCATGAGACACTGAAGGAACATCAGGATCCAAAGAAGTGTCAACTTCTCAGATCCTCTCTAAAACATTTCAGTGTGGGCGACTACAAAAGATCTCTTGGAATGATGCCCCTTTGCTGCCCTTTGTTAAACCGTCGGAGACAGTTATTCTGTTGGCTTCGCCACAATCTCAAATCTTCAAGATTATTTCAACATGATTTAGCAATCCCTTTACTTGTGTGGCTGTGATGAGTGTCTCGCTGCGAGAGTGGTGTCTGGGCATGCTGAAATAAGATCGCCTTTCAAGCACGTTGGCTTGGTTTTGCTTTCCATTAGACAGAGAAACTGTGACACCAGAGACCCTGTTTGCACTTAAAGACAAGACTAGACTTTACGAAAAGCAACACTCGTTACATCGCAACAGAAACAAAGAAGGATTGGCTGGTTCTGACAGAGAATTTCTAAATGCTTATCCCAAAGTCATAGAAGGACAAAGAACCACTTGCTGACAGGCGGTACAGGTTACTTTTGAAATCTTTGTGGGAGATAAAGTATCAAGGATCCCAGGGTGAGAAATCCTCCATTTACCAATAATGCCTCAAACTGAATACCTAGTTTGGTGCCTAAACATGCTGCAGATAACTCTGATCATCCTTTCACCTTGTCAGAAAGGTCCCAAACACCCAGTTACTGAACTCCTTCCCAGCTTGAAAATTGCTGAACATAAGGAATCCCAGCTCAGCCCTCAGCCTGGGGCAAGTCACACTTGGCTGAATCTCTTGTCTAAACATATCTTGACATGTAAAACTACTAGCCTAACAATGCATTATTTTTTACCTCACACACACAGGCAATTCTGTGCTCCTTGTAGGTGAAAGTTTACCTTTCATTCCCTTCAATTTCTCCTTGCGCAAGATTGCCCTAAGTCAAGAAACGGTGCGACGCCACAGACGATCAAGACAACATCTGGATTTGAAGTGACAACAGAGACATTCTTTTAGACACATCTGAGAGACCTAAGTGTGTAATCAAACTGAATTACAGCACAACAGAGGAGCCATGTGAAACTCCGATATGAGCCAGAGAGCCAATGATAAAGATGCCTAAAAAACAAAGAGTTGTCCAATGAGTTAAACCCAATGTAGTCAAGGAATCCCACTGTTCTATGAACATATCCACATTTATATTATTGCTGGCAGTCATTCATATTGGTTCTTTGCTATTTGTAAGCCAGGTTGCAAAGTGCTAAGCACAGGAGGCAATGGCACAGGCTCTGGCATGCCTGAATGGCAACAAGCATTGTCCTATTGTTGATGCAGTTACAATTCTTGGTGTGGTTGATGACAGAATAAACACTTACTTACGTGCATGGTTTGCACAATATTTGTTAAATGCTGTGCAACAGTCAGGAGTGGATAAAAGCATTTGAGCAATGAGCATACCTTCCTGGACAGTCTCCCACTGACAACCGTTTGCTGTCCATCTCGCGCGGAGATACTGGCAAAAGGAACCAAAGGACACCCCTCAGTAAACAACCCTCTACCGATTTCTGGGTTTTCTTGAAGTGCTGCAATAAACTAAAACAAAAGAGACAGAAAAATGCATTTTGAAAACATGCTTTGAACTTATTTATCTTGGAAAACTGGAATGCATTGGTCCAAAATGCCTCGGGAAAGGTTGCTGTGCCCGGACGATCATTGGTACAATGGCCCTTCTCTGAATGCCAGCATTGCCCCATGTGCTGTTTGTCTAAAGCTAAGAGGAGCTGCTTTAGAAGTCAAACATGACAAACAGTATGGTATTACTTTATTGAAAATGTGTTTAAAATTGCCAAAGTGACTGCAGAACTCGGGTAACTCTTCTAAGGACTCTCCTATGTAGGCAAGTTGCTTGGGAACACACATTGTTGACTAGCAATCTTTGTTTGAATGGTACACGTGAGGTCATCATCCATATCTGAAAACCCCAAATGCATAGTTAACTGCATTACCATGTGGTGGAATGAATGCCGTCTTCTGCTACAGTGGTGGAGTGGCTATAGGCATCCTGCATCACTTGCAACACATCTTTTCAGATGATGTCGAATTACCAATGGTACAGAACCACTTGGCAAACAAGACTAGCAACAAAGTGGTTCCACTGATGTTCACCTTTGACAAGAGGAAAAGGGGAGATACAATGTGGTGGGACAGGGAGGACGATTCCGAAATTCCTCTTCCTATACAGTCCAGGTTACAATAGTCTTCAACTCATCCTGAAACATCCCTTTACAGGTCAATGATCTTGTAAATGTAAAAACTCAATGTTGACAGCACTTAAGCTTAACCAACCCCCACCATGTGACCTTAACCAAAAGAATGATTTCTTGCCTGCCACCTTGTGGTAGCTCATATTACTCGCAGACCTTGACTGATCTCTTCAATGTTTTTGGCCGCTGTCTAAAATGATGTCGCGACGACTCTTGACACTGTAAATATGAAGGACTGTTTGATCTCCTTAAAGGGGCCCTATTATGCTATTTCGACTTTTTTCAGCTATTCACAGTGTAATAGTGTTGAAAGCTCATTCAGA
>JASSRZ010000072.1:12043003-12054374 GCA_032164315.1 Malacoctenus gilli | reverse complement strand
TAACCAATCAGAGGCGTCCTGCATCTTGTAGGGGTGGGGCTTAATGTGGAAGAGCCTCATTCTGCTTGTCTCTAAAGGGGGGGTCTATTAGGGCTGAAGGAGACGATCGAGATATAATGAAATACAGTGTTTAAGAAAAAGAGCTTGATGAATTTCTGTCATTGTGGACTTGCATACAAAGACAAATGCATCCAAAATGTGTAAAATAGGTCCACTTTAACCAAAAAATAATCAATTTGTGAGCAAATCTTCCACATTAACACGGTAACATTAGCATTCTTTTGGAGCTCTGTACCGGTTTCCTGAAACAGTGACTCTGTTCGCTCTGTTTTGGTTTCCAGCAAGGAGAGAATGACAATTTAAGACTTTGACTTTGATTTGGCTTTATGGTTTACCACCAATGTTTTTGGGGTGTTTTTAAAGTATGAAATGCTACTTTACTATGACTGGAATCAGTGCTGCTGAGAAAAAAAAATGCAACAAAATGTTGATGAAAGAAACTTCACTGGAGAAAAACATAAGCAAATTTCCATTTTGCCAACCTTTCTGTAAGTCTCTGCACACTTCGTGTGTGGCAACTACAGTGTGGTTTTGTCAAGGATCTGCAACCACAAGCTGCACCTCAGAGTCATTTGTTTGATTTGGGGCCATTTTTTAATGCAATAGCTGGAGACAAGCTGAAGCACTTGGCCTCCCAACAGAAACTGAAAAATGGGTCAGTCCAAGAAACTTTCTTGCGTTTCATCCCATTTACCACTCCGTTACTTCACCTCACAGGTGGGTGGACGGGTCTGTTCGAGAAGTCTGCCCTCTTATTATATTTGTGCTGCCATGAGAAAGAGAGAGAGAGCCAAACTACCGTTATCCAGGCCACAACAAATAATAAATGGAAAAATAGGTTGAAAAAAATTAAGCACAACATTGTTTGCTTTGAAGATGAGCTATTTAGGCTTCTGGCCTTGAGATATTTAGGAAGTGGCAGTAAAGGTCCCATTGAACCATTTGGGCTTGAAACATCTCTTTAAAAGCAGGTGGGTGCTTTAATGGGGACAGGGGCTGTCAGACTTAAATAGTCCATGATCCAGCAGGAGCTTGCATCAGCACAGCTCAGGGAATTAATGTCACAGTCCTTGGTGTTCCACCTTAACCCTCACTCAGGACTTACCACACAGTTTCCTGTGAGGACCTAATTCTGTCAAAGACGACTAAACAGAATCCATCTAATCAGGTTATTGTTTGCCAGCTTCTAATGTGACAGCTCACAGATGTACCAGCCGGGACTTGCTGCAGAGACCATGCGAGCACTGTGTGAGATTGATTACACAAATGCGTTTCTCTGAATTCATGTAAATTCAAAAACTGTCATTTAACGTACTGACGTATTATTAGAAATCATCAAAATTTCAGATCAGTTCAGTCCTTATCTGTAATTAATCACATGCAACACTGTCTAATTAAGAGTTTTGTGCAATGCATGGATATGTGCAAAAATTTTTACCCATTTGCTTCCTAGAACACTTCAGTCACACTGTATGCATACGTACCCAAATCATAACAGGAACCCTCCCAAGTTTCCCTTTTGTCAGTACAGAATGTTGGTGAAGTGAATCTTGCAGGTCTGCAATAAACACAGCTCAGTCATAAAAACAGAAAGAAACAGCACAAGTAAGTGATTTTGGCAAGTTACTTGAACGAAAGTCTAAACATGGTCAAGAATTAAATAAATAAATAAACATGATGAGTGTTTGATCTGTGAGTAATGACAGTTGTGTGTTGAGCACTCACATGGACTTTTCACACCCTGCCATCAGACTCTTAAAGATAAAAGAGAACTATATAAAAACTAAATGTGTATAAACATTAGGTAGGCGGTAAGTCTTCTTTACATTGGCATCTGCATGGACTACATCATTTTTGTGGTGTTTTGGGTTGCCTTATTGTCGTCTTATATGATGCTGCCCCCTGGTGGCTGTCACTGCAAAAGAAAAAGAGACACGACTTCAGAACTTGTAAGTATGAACACTTAAAACAATATTAAGAATTTGTGAGCTGGAAATGGCTCCAGTTCCCTCTGTGATCCTCCGATATGAAATTTGTGTGGAGATGAATGCGTGAATTATTCAGAAATTCTGTATTGGCAGAAAAAATCTCAGTGCCATTCAAGACTTGTGGAGCATTCATGGATTATTTGATGAAAATTCCACTCACAAGAATCAATCAAGAATCTAACAATTGCTTCTTTTTTTTAACCTTTTCTGGTAGTTGGATAAACTTAATAAATGAATAAAAAACTTATCAAATATTTTCTTCTTAGACAAGTGCGTCCTAGTGTTACGGTAAAAACTTCATAAAAATATTGAACTTTCCCATTTAGCCCTTTAAAGTAAAAATATGTGTTACTTTTTGTTTTCATCAAAAAACTATCAAAAGTAAAAATAGCAACATACTCGGCATTTCTCTTGTTTAAATTGTCTTTTCGTCTCGTGTAAGTAATCCATTTAAAGCACTCCTGAGGATTACAGTTACTGTCCAGCAGGTAGTACGACCAACAGATAATGCTGTAAAATGTTCAGCGTGCATCAAGAGACACTTTCTTTTCTCTAATCTTACGTTTCTGAATAAAGAGAAGAACAAATCTAAGGTGTTTACAAAAAAACTAGAATATATACGCTATACAGTATGCATTTCAATAAAGTATATCTACCTATAATAAAACTCAAGATGAAATAACAGATATAAAGGTCAGCTGCCATATTTCAATGATTAAGGTTGTACAAACAATTTGTCATTTTAAGGTTAGGTTTAGTTTGGCTTTTTTACTTACTTTGATGAAGAAACAACACAGAAAATCTGTCTGCTTTTCTAAAAGTACTAGGTATGCTGTTCATTTTGCCTCTCTGTTTTATGTCCCACCCGATACTTTTCACAATTTATTTTTATTTCGGCACATTTTGCTTGATTCAAAATAAAATATTTAAGCAGTGGTCTACAAACCTGTTGGCCAAATCTGTGATTCAACACATATACAAATATAGAACAGACATTAATTAGATTTTTCTAAAAAGTTTTTCTAATGATTTTCAGTTGAGCAAAACTCTTTCTGCTAAACTCAGTTGTCTCGTTTATTTAATTGGATTGCAACTCAGTTATAAAAAATTTGTGCTCTTTCCCTGATATAGTGCATTTGTACATGATGACATTATTGTATAATTTAAAACAAGGCAGAGCAATTGTGGTGTGGTAGTGAAAGAAAAAACCCCAGCAACAACACTGTGCAGGACAAAAACTGCAGCACTCTCCTCTAACTGATTCTGCAGTGTTCGACACTGACAGTCTGTAAATATTGCATCTCTTTAAACGTTTCCTTGCAATGCAATAACTGTTGTCTTATATGCACATACGCTTTCGATGACTCAGAAAACAAAATCAGTTGTCAGTGCAGCACTCACCTCCATCCTGCAGACCGGCTCCTCTTTTGAATAGATGCCCTGCCATCTTCCCTCTCCTAACCGTGCAAAAGCCTGGCGCAGGCAGGACGCACCCTTATATGTGGTACCTGCAGAGCTGCAGCCCTGTCAGCCTGGGACCCCGGGCCAATGGGAAGAAAACATGTGCAAAGGACCATCTGCAATGGAAAAACAAATCCTGTAAAAGATTTGGTGGATTTTGCTGCACAGGGGAATGGTGTCCAGCTGCCCCGAGTCTTAGTGACAGATGCTTTCTCTCCCTCTCACTTGGCTTAAAGGCATGCTCTTCTGTATCCTCCAGTGGCCTTGGATTCCAAGACCTCAAAGTTCTCCAGTTCACACCCATTTAACACTTCTTCAAACCTCACTAAAGTGTCCAAACAGTTACTATGAAGGCCTAAACGTTCTGTTTTGCTGAAAAACCTATAGAGAAAAGTTTTAACCTCATGCGACTTGCATATTATGGCCCCAATAAGCACCTTCTGATATAAAAAACAAGCATGCGGGGAAAAAAGCATCTGGATCATAGCGGATCAAATTATTTGAAAGGTGAAACAGTGCCACCAAGTGGTCCGCATGCAGTAAGGGGCATTGTGACATGAAACTTGGCCCTGGCTTTCAGAACTAAATAGAAAAGAACAGTGAAGTGAAACAACATCTCATTTACAGCTCACGCTCCTCTTGGTCACTTGAGCTGGCATGGCTGAAAGCGTTTTCTCTGAATCACCTGCAGAGCAGTATTTACCTCGCCTCTAATCCATCTGCTCCCGTAAGCTCTCAATGAGCTTTGAAGGTGGACATCTGGAACTTTTGTTTCTATCCCATTCACCTTTCCTCTCCATGCTTCATTGAGAAGAAAAGGCCTCTAATTTTGTACAAATGACAGCCTTTCCTGGAGAAAAGACTAAAAACAACCCTCCAACTTTCTTAATCATGCAGGTAATCAGATTCTACGAAGATCAAAGATTGAACTTTAATTCTGCTAAGCCATCACATTTATTAAATACTGAAACACTCTGAATGTTTGTGTTTTATTTCAAGAAAATGCATGTGGAACAAAGTGCAATAAGGTGTCAAAACACGTTGTAATATATTGTAGATATGTAATACTATAGGCTAAAAATACCGTTTTCATTCACGAGCATGATCCAGTAAGACCAGTGGGAACATCCCTACTTGGGCTGACTGGATCTGCCTCTTCCCCTTTAATCCCACCCATAGATAATCTGGAGTGAAGCCACGGTTGGATTCTGGCCACAGTCAGGTGAAGCATATGGCTGCTGCATCTGTGGGCCCATTTGCAGCCAACATTCCCTGCTTGGCTGCTACAGCAGCAGATATAATAGGACTAAAGCCCACGACTCTCATTGACAAAATCAGATTTAGCCACTGGCCGTATGCTCTCAATGGACTCCCGCCTCGGATCAGGTCACCAACTGTTCAAACTTTGGCTCAAACCGCTTCGTGGATGTGGTTATTTTCTGATATACATGGAAACAAATGTCAGCAAGGAAGTGATGAGTCATGACACTTTCAAACAGCTGAATCATCTTGACTGAGACTCATCTGTCATCACACTTTTTCAGTGGGAGGCAACTTGTGCAACAATGGAAGTGGACAGAATCACTAAGTTCCAAAAAGAACATTCAAACTTCAAAGGTGTATTTATGATTAAACCAAAATATGTAGCATATATTTCATGTAGATGTCTGACTGCAGATGACTTCAACACACTGTGAGGAATTGCATTCATTTATGTAGTAAAGAGTGAAAATCTGAATCTAACCATCATTGTATTATGGAAATGTTACAAAGAATGATAATCACGGTGCACACAGAGGACTTTCATGACATTAGTGCAACATAATGTTTTATGTGATGTTGTTTGTGTCATTTAATTTTTATAGCAAACCAAAGCATTCCCTATAAAAAATTATGAACAAAGAAACACACCCACAATTATGTTGTAAAAAACAACACCAAAGAAAACTACATGAAGAAAAGATTTGCTCGTGAATGGTTAAAAATATTGAATGCTATGCTTCAAGCCTACTCCATTAAACTGTGACAAACTCCTTCCCTGATCACACACATAATAATTACTCCGTTATGAGAAAAGGAGGCCTAATCCTCAACTGACATAGACACCACAAATCAGAGAGTTTATGACATTTAAGACAGACAGTGGTAATAACACTCAAGCCTACGAGTTTCACACAGACCACGAACCACTCAAGCCTGGTTAAAAAACTACTCTGTGATGGAACTATTACTTTCCATACCACAGCCGACGATACAGACAAGAGAGCAGAAAACAACCTGGTTACTCATCTAAAAAAGAACATGAAAGCTCCACCCACGACGGATATCTATGAATTAAAAAAAACCCAAACACGGTTATTTGGTAAGCCACTAAAACATTTGTAATTCACATGCAACGAAACAAAGAACAAATCTTTATTCAATTTAGAAAACACACTTTTTTATATTGACGCGAACCAAGTTGCACTGACAGCAGTCGAGTCATGATTGTTGATGTGCTTGTTACTGAAGGTGTCTGACAGGTTTCGTGAAACTTTGAGAAGTCGTCACACAAAACCACTGAAAAACTGCTGCAAATTTAGCAAACTGTACCTGAAAGTGGTGTTTTGACAGGACTCGGTCCGTAAGACAAGCGGGACAAGGGGAAAAGGAGGCCCGGCTAATGATATCATCAAAAGCGGTGTGCTGCTATAACTTGCTAGCAGTGGCTTGCAGCTAACGCCAATGGGTGACTTTAAAGGCGAGCCCCTGCATAACGGTTCAAAATGGACCAAACCATTCTTAGGTACATCAAAAGCGGTGGTGGTTTTTGGGACGGGGGGGAGGGGGCATAATCCTTTTTGAAATTAGAATTGCTTCATTCCTCAGTGAAACCCCAGGGCTTTTAAAATCTTTGTTAATAGCGTTGTATTAAAAAAAAAAAGTTTTATCAAGAGAATAAGAGGCTAAATTTGCATGCGGGAGAGTTGTTCGGAATAACCCTGCCCCCCTTTTTCTGTGTGTTCTGGCCGGAAAAAAATGACCAAAACCGAGAGAGAAAAAAAAGACGAAAAAGTTTAGGCTTTTCCCATAGGAGTTATGTGGGCTCTTTTTAATGTTTTAATTAACACAATATAATACCAAAAAGTACGTACACATAGTTTAAATAAATAAATAAATAAATAAATAAATAAAACAAAACAAAACACCACAGATATTCGAGTAAAGAAAAGTACCAACGGTCCTGAGCGGAATCCAGTCCAGGTTTTGTGGAGGATCACTCAGGCAAGGCGCAGCAATCTGCAGCATCCCCACACGTAGCTGCAGCCACACACGCTGTCCGAGGAGCTGCTATGAAGTTACACCATTAAAGTAAACACAAACATTTATAGAAAGATTAGGCCAATTACTCGATAGGCACGCACTTTATATAGACGCATCGCTGTCCGTACACGTATTTTTTTCAATCACGTGCGAGCCGTAATGTCTTTAAATAACTATTTCTATTTATGCGTTTTGGATAAACTTTCAAGGAACAAAGGTGGAAGCTGAGCATTCTCGTGGTTTAGGTCGGGGTGCGTGTTGAATTTGAGGGGAAAACTGAGGCAGCGTGGACTGGAGCTGCTTTTCTTTTTTTTTTTTTAAGAAAAACAAAAAGTGAACTTCCTGTTTCGGGGTGGTCCACAGACTGTGGAGAAAGGGAGGGAGGGAGGGAGGAGGGGGGAGAAGGGGGTGCGCATTCCCGCATTGACTGTGCAACCAACTCCAGGGCGCTTTGCGGGACTCCACAGCCGAACATGGGGCTCGGTTTTGTCAACGTTTGCGTAAAGCGGCTCTGAAGACCAAGAAAGTATGGAGAAGCGCTCCTGAGGAGGGACAATGCGCCGGTTTCTCTGAAGATTTTCACTCATCTCCATCCGAGATCCGCCAGCCAGAAAGTAGAGAGAGAAGAGAGGCTTTTCTTTTTTCTTTTTTGACTGGTTACTCAGACTTTCTCCGTCCTTGGATCCTCCGAGCTCTTCCAAGGACTCTGGGAAACAAGACAGAAAGTTTCATGCTGAATATCCCCGCATTAACCTGAGGTAAGCACGACCGCTCAGTCACTTTCTCCTGAACAGAACAGTGATTCATGTTTTCGCTGAAGCATTTCTTTACGTATTGTTGCGGAAGGAGGATAAACAACAACAACAAAAAAGCTTGTAGTTGTGATATTGCTAATTTTTGGTCACGCTGGTTTGGACTCCTCGGATAGTGATGAAGATGATGTTGCATGACTTTTCCCCGCCGGGAGCGTTGAATTCATATGGTGCACTGCAAATTTCTGTTATTGAATTACATAATATATCTCGTCGCGGATCAAATTGCTTCAGTCAAGTGTCTCTGAAGCTCTTTCTGATCTTTTTGTGTGGAGATGCAGAGAAAAACGCTGTCTCTGGGTAAGCTCTGGTACAGTCCAGGCATCACAACAATTCAAAGTTACCCTGGTTTTCAACCTAAGTGTCAATGGAAAGTTGCTTCTTTTTTTTGGGGGGGGGGGGGGGTCTAAGCGCCTCCACAGTTTAAAGCCATCACAGGAGGGTTTGAAGGGCCACCCGGGAACAGCTGTTTCTTGTAACCTGAAATACTTCAGGTGCCAGTATTTTTTTTTCCTCCAAATGTGAGTTGGTAGCCTGCTGCCAGGGCACCCACGCAACACCAGCAGCAGCAGTGGAGCTCTGCTCGAAAGCGTCAGGGGACAGTAAACTCCCGCAAAAAAAAAAACCCTTCCAACTCAGTCATACCTCTTTTGTATGTCGCCATGTGCTGGCTGACAAACGTTTTTGTCTTGAAAAGATGTAAAACGTGCGCTGAAAAGGCCGAATAATCTATCTCTAATCTGTGAAAGATTATGGATTGTAATCTAATTATCTCTGTGAGAGTTGACTGTAGCTGCTAATGTGGGAAGATTAGCCTGATGGTGTTCATGTAGTGGCCCTGGACTGAAGAGCGTCAACACTGGACTCAATGGAGGAGCCAAACTCTTATTTATTCCAAAGTGACAGTGAGAAGTGCTGAGCACACAAGCGCACAACCAACCTCTCCGAACAGTATTTGCACACACACACACACACACACACACACACACACACACACACACACACACACACACACACTAATAATGTGCTTGGCAGACTACAGAGACAATCTCCAAAATTTATCTGATCACTTCCAAACAAAAAATTTAAACGCAACCGAATAAATTTGTCGCTGGAGATCTTTATTTGTAAGAGACTGATAGCTATCGTTAAGGTCATGTTGTTAAGTTTGAACGAGCTAAACGCCAAACA
Source organism: Malacoctenus gilli (assembly GCA_032164315.1). Lineage (NCBI taxonomy): Eukaryota > Metazoa > Chordata > Actinopteri > Blenniiformes > Labrisomidae > Malacoctenus > Malacoctenus gilli. Next base: position 12,045,559 of record JASSRZ010000072.1, on the reverse strand, counting down.
AATAATTACCATACCTTCACTAACGGTAACTCTTTTACACATTAATTTGTAATTTTGCAAACCTCCGCACATTATGTGATCAACTCTCACTTTCAATTAACTTCTTGAATATAATTCAGGGCAGGGCGTGCGCTGGGACCTCGTCAAGGTTGAGTCGGGGGAGTTTTTTAGGGAGGAAAGTGCACTTGTCCTTTGGCCACGTGTGAAAGGCTCTGCAGGGGAGCTTCCTCGCCCTCCCTGGTCTTTATCAAGTGTGTTAAGGCCAAAAGGCTCCTTAATGGGAATGCTCTTAAACAAATAGATCATACAGGAAGCTGCTGCCCCCCTCCAAGCAGTCACAGGTAGGCACTGACCTGCTTTATCAGCCCCATATCAAACCAGTGATAAGTGTCTGTCAGCCTGAATACAGTTGAATTCGAAGAATGTCAGGGAAACTCTATTTAAATGTAGCTTTGTTTAGCTTTGTGCTGTAAAACATTGGTGAATAGGGCAACAAACTGTCTTTGTTGAAGGATAGTGAGTTATCGCTTGGACTCTCTCTCATGTTATTGATGAGAGTAACATTGAATTTTGTTGTTGCTGGTCATGTGACCAACACATAACCAAAGGCAGGCAGCAACAAGTGGTGTGTTTTTGTCCAGATTCCATTTTAGTCCGCTCAGCAAGAAACATGTGTCACGTGATGCCTTCAACCCCCCCCCCTTTCCCAACACACATACACACTCACACACAATCCTTCTCCTCCTCTGAGACCCCCCCCCCCTTCCCACCTTCCAGAAAGAGGGAGTTGAGGTGGAGGAAGAAGGGGAGGAGGAAGGGGGGGGGAGAGAGAGAGAGACCACCCTCACTGGGATCACAGCCCCTCAATCAGACCCTTTCACACCCTGTGAACCTGAAACAATCAGGGTTTAATAGCAGCTGTCTGTCTGTGCCGGCCCCGACTAAAACCCATGTAGGCTCACAGAGCAGAGCCGATCGGCTTGGGTTGCGTGGAGAACAGAGTGGACAGGCCCGGGATGCTCCAGAGGACACATAATCACAGAGCCACACAGCCACTTCTTTTCTGTCCTCATCCCCCTGCTTCTCTTTTGTCCGAGGGTCATTTCGGTTCATTGCCAGAGCTTATTGTTTTTCTCAACAGTGTTATATAATTTCTGTGTTTTTTTAATTATAAAGATCAAATGTATTTTTCTTCTGCTTGTTAATAAGCCATTGCCTGTCTTATCAGGACCATCTAAATACCTCAGTAGAAGGAACAATGGATATCAACAGCTGTGTTTGCCAACTCTTGCATACAGTCAAATCACACTAATGATTTTACGAGGCATCCCACTGAACTGTATCATTGAATCCATCTAATGATGAGGCAGAGGATTGGAGGGGCTTCGAGGGAAAGGGGGGGGGGGGGTCTTGTTACTAAGTAGTGGGTTGACACCAGAGGGCAAAGGCATTAGACACTTAAAAAGCTTGAATCGCATTAGCCAAAGGGCAAGCATAATAGAAAGGGGAAATGTTGCAGTCATGGGAAATATTCAGAAAATCATTGTTCATGGTCACTTGGAGCTTTCCCACCCATCAGAGGGCGTTTTAGACAAATTGCAGCAGCACAGAATGAATAAGAAAGAGATGGTGCGTTCAAAGCGATTGAAAAATTAGACGGAGGTCAGGTGGGGTCGGTAAAGCATCACAGCAGAGGAGAATCTTAACCGAGTCTCGAGTTAATAATCGCTGCAAAAACCAATGAGATTAGACGGTTTTCCATTATTTTATTTATTGCTGAGGCAAACAGAACATTTCACAGTTAAATTTCCATTGAAAATAGTTTCTTTAGGCAACACTTCATTCGTTTCGAGGGGCTCATAATGTTTCCTCGAGATGGTTCTGGTGTGGAAAAGTTTCAGTTTATTAGATGAGAAACGTCTAGACCAGATATGGGAAAAGGTGGCTGGCGGATCATGTGAGCTTTCTGCCTATTTCCTTCGCAGCTTGTGAGCCAGTTCTCAAAAATCAATGAGTTATTGGTTTCACAGGTGGAAGGAGGAAAAGAGCAAAGTTCAGCCATATATCCCCTCTTTCTTATTGTGTGAATAATGTTTTCATGGTTCCACAGTTGAGCCCAATGTATCAAATGCATGCACGTTGTTCGACACTCATCATTTAAACAAATACACTTAGTTTTCTTTCAATTTTTACTAAAATCGGCTAAGATCTCACAGATTCTTACAGCAAGGACTGTAACGTTTTTTTTGTTGCCTCGTAATGAACAAATGTGCTCTTTTAGACACAGTGCTGCATTAGGAAAAAGGGATGCTTCTGGTTCTGCTTTCCTGTAAAAGCTGTGTTTCTGCAGGAGCGTGTGCCTCAGGGAATATGTGTGTATGTTAGTGATATAGTTTCGAGCTTCTAACGGTAAAAGGTGGAGCCAGTCCCCTCCCCACTAGACGCCCCTCTTCTTTGAATTAGGGTGGCAGCTTTTCATACATGCGTGTGTGTGTGTGTGTGTGTGTGTGTGTGTGTGTGTGTGTGTGTGTGTGTGTGTGTGTGTGTGTGTGTGTG
>JASSRZ010000072.1:11979036-11989785 GCA_032164315.1 Malacoctenus gilli | reverse complement strand
TGTGTGTGTGTGTGTGTGTGTGTGTGTGTGTGTGTGTGTGTGTGTGTGTGTGTGTGCGTGTGCGTGTGTGTGTGTGTTCTAGAAAGAGAGTAAATAGTTGCTTTAACAAGGCAGTCTTAAACCATACCACCAAAGCACCGCTGCATCCTTTTTTCGGCAGCGCAACTGCGACACCAATTTTAGAACACAAAGCATTCGACATACCAATCTTTGTTGTCGTCGGGCAGAAAAACGGGCAGCTGAGCGTTCATCAAAACAAGCGCAATAAGTCGCTTTTCTCGCTCAAGCCTTCCGTTTGTGTTTTGCCTTCATCCGTCACTTTGCCTTCTCGCTACTAAAATCAAACTGGTGAAAGTGAATGAAAAATATCCACCTACACCTTCGCTGCTCAGTCACATATAAACATAATTTGGAAACAGCTCCCAGGACCTTTGAGGCACCTCTGTACCTCTGTGACCCTCATCTGTAGCAAAGTTTATTGCCCCCTCCTCATCCACCTCCTCTCCACCCTCTTTATCTCCTCCCTCTCCTCTATCCATCTCACCACAAAGGGGGCCGTGGATGACCCTTTCTGTCCTTCTCTGTCTTTGGGCCTCTGCTCCCTCCCCACCTTCACGACGCTTTCTCTTCCACAATCCAATTGGGAAACAAACCACCCCCCCCCCTCCCAGTAGCCACGACAGAGGAAGGAATGAAGGGGTTTGCATCTAGTTTGGACTGATGATACTGAGTAAAAGGTCTTGTTTACTTCTGAACTCCTTCTGGAGTGTTGGGGAAGGTGGAAGGGTGGAAATGACGGTTCGATCAATAAATAACACCATATTCTCTCCATCTGTTTGGAAATCAACATGTAGTTTGTAGTTTTTTGGGGGGCCAAACAAAGAGTTAGATTTAGTCACTTGTGTAATTTATTTGAAGAATATCTCCATTTTAATTTCGGTTTAAATTACCTTTGAAACTTTTCATGTGAGTAAATCTAACTTGAGGCAATTGTGCTTTTCATGAAAAGTTCAACACATTACTGATCCTTTTTCTTCAAATGTGGATTTAACAATACATCAGTAGACTTGTCAGGATGAATGGTCAGAGATCCTTCATTTCATTGTTTCAGTGAAAAAGCAGACGTTCCCCGTTGATCTTCATCAATGATGTTTGCTTGTTTCTTTTGCTCCAAAAATAAATCGTGAATGATGACAGAGGCCTGGACCTGAATTCAACATTTAACCCCATCAATTAGGAAATCCACATAGTGGGAGGAGCTTCACACTTCGGCCGTGTAGTCACTATTATAAAGTAAATGTCACAGCAAAACGAGCAAAATGATCTTCTGCATGAATGCTTGAATTTAAAATATTCATGTCAGTCAGAATTGGCCACAAATTAATGTAACTCAGAATAAGCTGTGGGTGTCTGCCTTGAATGATGTAAGATGATTTAGTTTATTGCTGAAACGGTCAGACATTACTTGCCAGCATGGTTGGTGTTTTCAGATCCTCTGAAAACTTCAGTGCAGCTAATCCTCCTTTTACTTTCCCGTCTTTGCCCCGCTTAATCTGTGTTATTGTGTCAGATCCCTGTTTGTTTAGTCCGCATTGGCTCCACAGTAGAACACATTGTGCGCCGTGAAAAGCAGCCCGGATCGCTCTTGTTATCTGGCACAGTTGTTTGAAGGTGGGGGGGCCGCGGGAAAGCAAAGGTGGGGGTCCTGAACGCTGCGCTGGAGTTTTACTTCGGATGTTTTTTTCAGTTGCAAAACAGATTACGGTCCAGGTTGCAACACAATGGGCGGCCAATGCACCACTTCCTACAGCTGTCCAGGGGTGAATGGGGGGCTCGGGACGGGGTCCTCTCCGGGGTACTCGAGCGCAGGTGACGCACATAACAGCAGGGCTGTAAAACATGAAGGGGAGGGTGACGAAGCGGCGGCGGAGGAGGAGGGGGGCACATACCTGTGCTCATTAACCTGCACCTCGCACAGTCTCCTCTCAAAGAGAACGTGAAAGAAAGAGCCGCTGAAGTTAACAGCCTCATTTGCACGTCGTCAAAAGACCAAAAGCTGGTGACGCTCGACGTGTGGGGCGAGGAAAACACAAGACAGCCACGAGTTATTCCGATCAGGTGTTGCAACAGCATTGTGAAACACCACGTTGGTGAATGGGAATGCGCCCAAAAAAAGAGTTTTTTCGGGCCACGAGATGAACGTGTTGCAGCCGTGCACCTCACCATCCGTCCGCACAATGCGACGTTTTATTGGGGGGCGAAACGAGACCACGGGCCGCGCTCGGGATTTCCTTCAGCAAAGAGGAGGCGCGATTCAGAATAAAATATTGTCAAAGTATAACTCGTTTTTTTATGACCAGCCTAAATGAGGAGATCTGCGTCGCGCCGCTGCTCAGGGGTAGGTGTAGGTCTGCGATGCCAAGACTGACCTCAGGGCCAACCTCTGCTGCTGACATCACTCCTCACGGCTCGTCGCCTCCGCTTGGAGTCCCATCAAGGTCTGAGTCTCCCGCTGTGACCGAAGGCGATGCCTCAGTGCCATTCATTCTCAGGCAGCCGCTCAGGACACACGCTCGCGTCGCTCCCCGGACCCCCGTTTTCGAGAAGAAACACGGCGCGACAATGACAGAGGAAAGCCGGGGGATGACAGAGGAGAGCCGGGGAAAGCGCAGGAAACAAGCCAACCCCAGGAGAAACCGAGGTAAAACGCGACGCGGCGCTGCAAAGTTTTTCAAGAAGTTGAGGGGGGCTGATGCGGACAGATGTTGCTGCTGCAGCGGACGGACGGACGGACGTCCTCGGGCTCGCCGCCACATCGTTTTTGTTTCTCGTAGGAGAAAAAACAACCAAAAAACTTACTGTGCGGAGTGGTTTTACCGAGCTGCAACTTATTGCGAGCGACTTTGTAACACCCGTGACTCGGGAATGATGTCAGTAACTGCAAGGATGAACAGTAACGGTCAGTTGAGGATCAATCCACCTGAATATGACCGCGTGCGCAGTTAGCAAACAAGGTGCAAGTTAATTAACAAAACAAAAGGGCGAAAGAATTTAAGAAGGTTAAAAACTCCACCAAAAGTTTATACAACTCTTTTCTATTTTTTCATCGTTTATTCACGCGATTAAATCCATTAAAGCCATCAAAGGGAAAGTACTCGTGATTGAAACAAAGACGGGCGAAAGTTACAAAGACGCGGAGTTTATTTTCGTGAGATTATTTTTCCACTTTGAAGTAATTTCAGTCCGTACTGACTTGACAGTACTGTACTTGAGAGCGTCTTCCTCTTACATGTCCTGTAGTTGTGTGGCTGTTCAAGATTATAGGTTATCAGAAACTTTCCAGGCTGCTCTCTCTTTTGCAATATTTCTTGTCTCAACTTTGCAAGGCGAGTTGTCGTTTTTACTTGTCGTTTCTGTAAGTCTGATGTTTCCATCGATTGAAATAATCACTTTGATAGAATTGGAGCTGCATCATTCAGCATTAATTGACATTTCAAAGAAAGTAGTGAATTCAATTACAGTACCTAACAGCGTTTGTGTTTGAAGTTTACAAATTATGTTCATGAGTCATAAAGAAAATGCAGCTTGACAAATTTTACTCTTTAAAAATGATGTGCAGACATAAAGTTTTTTCAAACACAAGATTTGAAGGGAGTTTAAAGGTAGTTTACTTCATGCATCAGGAACTAATTCCCCTAATTCAGCACATTTAGCTTTCCTAAATATTTTTTGACCACCATCATCATCTTATCAAGAAGTGGACAGTTCAGCTGACCCTGGTGTCAGTTATCAGTTTCTGTGAAAGCTCTTCCCACAGAGAGGAACTTCTGGAACAGTGTGCTGAATTCACAGAGTTTGCTTCAGACTTTTCTCTGCATACATCTGGTTGTCTCGTGTTAATGTGCAACTCTATACTCCAAAAACAAAGCACAGATACACTCATGCATACTGACGTGCAATTGACGCAGTAATTTGTATAGTGAAACGCAACTCTCCCTCCCTTAGGTTTAATTTCAAATGATTCTGTGTGTTTTAACACTGAATGGTTGTTTTCTCGAACCTTGTGTTTCTGAAGAATATCAGAGTAAACCTAACTTGTAGCTCAGATATTTTATGCGAATATTAATGTTGTGTATTGATGAGGGATGCCAGTTTAAGCGTTTTTGCTCACCTTTTATGAAACAAAGCCACGTTTTTCTAATTCTAAAGGAAATACCAGAGAAAGCAAAACACAGCTTTACATTGGTCACTTTTTTTTTTTTTCAAAACTGTATATTTTTTTCTTTGAAAGAGGTCCCAGCAAGAGCAGGCTTGGTCGCTTTCCCTTACGTGAAAGCCACCAGAAACCATGCGACGTTCTTGTTTGCCTCTAATCTAACAAGCACCCGCCATGAGTGTATTTGCTGTAAGGAGTCAGTTTGCTTGTTTATTAGTCTGCTTTTAGTGTTTCCTCATTTTATTCAGAAAGGTGTGAAGTTCAGAAAAGTGTCACTTGGGTGACAGCTTCTTTGGCTTCTTAAAATTATTGGGTGCCTGTGTGTGCATGTGCACACACAAGCACGGTCTCACCTTTGACTGTCACGTAGCAGTTTGTCGACCGACCGCACTCTATTTCACAAATCAACAGCGTCACACCACTGTGAAGGCTATCAGCTGCGCAGCACACTTACTGACAAGGGCCTGTCACTTATCAGACTACTCGCAAAAAACCGTCCAGTTCCTTTAATTGCCGCAGTAACCTCTGAGCGGAGATAAGCATCACCTGCAGTGAATTTCCAGTAACATTTATTCAGAAATGGTGGGATTTGGAAGAAGGAAAAAAAAAAAAACGCAAACTGAGAACAGGAAAGCAGGAAACTGAGTAGAAATTGATACCCAGCTGGGAGTCTGAAACTGTTTTAAATGTCAAGTTGATGAATGTTATCTTTGATGTGTCCCACACCGTCTATTTTTAGTGAGAGAATGTCTTCCGACTGTTTCTTTTTTTGTTCTCTTTTGCCTTGACGAGTGCTTGCTTTTGGGATTGTTTGTGAAATGTGCAAGTTAGGTGCGGGCTTACACATGGAGTAAGTCACACATGTGAAAAGTTTGTTTGAACGTGTGCGCCTGCATCCTCGTGACTGTGTCAGAAAGTTTGTACTAAAGCTGAGTGTAGAATCAGGAATGTGCTGGGCAGGAGGCGGCTGTGTGAGCGGGGAGTTAAAGGTCCTTGATAAAACCAAATGAATTTGGCAGGCCCGTCTCATAAGACAGCGATTCGGGGATCTTGTCCAAACCAGAAGAAAGAGAAAAAACATAGCCTGGCTTTTTATTCTCTCTCCAAGGCGCCTATTGATTATGTCTCTGTCTCCCCCAATAAAACCGTCAATGTTCAGCAATATCAGGCAACGTGAGGAAATTACAACTTTTCATTCCTGGCAGATTGAAAACAGTCGCGGGATCAAGAAAGGAAACATGTACATTCGAAACGACGACCTATATTTACTGGCTGCAAGAAAGGGACTTAAGTTTCAGAGTGTGTGAATTAATTAGCTAAACGCTGACAACTGCAAACACCCTCTCATTCAGGCCTCAGAGCTCAGATGGCTCAGCCAGTAATTTCTGTCTTCACAGCGGTCATTTTGTTGTCAAGTCTCCCTTTTCTGCAATTATCGTAACTATTTCGATGGCTGTAATCACCATAGTGTTTTTATCACAAGTACACTTGCACTTTGTAATCTAAAACATTATAAGTTTATGGAAAATTTGCATGGCACCATTTTTATTCACCCTAAAACAAACCAGTCAAAATTTGTAACAAGTTTTCAACAATCAGCAACTAAAATTTTCGATTTTGTCTGTCCTTATTGTTCAGGGGAATGTCTCATCCTGGATACTCGACTCTGTTTACATTCAAGCTTTTTTTCATCAATTAACGTCATCCATTCATTCTTTATATATGGGCCTTCCCTTTGCTCTCAACCGCAGCATCTTTGGCAGGATGACTTCCAGAAACCTAATCAGACTCATTCAAAGTTTGCTTTTGACTCAGATGTCTGAGTGTCGTGCGCAGCCTCAGAAACATCCAGTATCTCGTCCCGTCGCCTCGCCCCTCATGTTTTGTTAGTTCATTAAAACTTCACTCTGTTATTGAGTGACTTTTTGAAGGAGCGCTTTCTCTCTCTCCCTCTCTCGCTCTCTCTTGCTCTCTCTCTCTCTCTTGCTCTCGCTCTCTCTCTCTCTCCTTCCATTTCCCTCTCTCCCATTCCCATTTTTCTCCTTTTTTCAAGTGCCAATTTATTTAAACTCCTTTCCCCTTTTCTTCTTTCTCCTTCATTGATTTCCAAACCCCAGTCTTTGTATGCAGCTGGGGCCCAGCTGTGTGTCTGTGACTGTGTACGTGTGTGCATACGTGTGTGTGTGTGTGTGTGTGTGTTTGTGTGGGTTTTTTCTGGCACAGTGCTGCCACAGTGAGCATAGCACACTGTACACAAAGGACTCGAGAAACAAAAAAGAGGGGGAAGAAGAAGGAGAGAGAATGGAGGGAAAGCACAGGAAGGCTGAGGACTGACGAGCCTGTACTGTACAGAGCGGAGGGGCTGGGCCGTTTGGACCGGGCCCACTTTAACGGCAGATGTATCAGCGCTCAGGGATGAGGGGTGGGGAGAGCGAGACAGCAATGAAGAGTCCAGGCACCACAGTTTATTACCGGGACTCTTCAAGAGGCTCAGCTCAGGCGTCAGAACCAGCGGGTGGGAGGGACCGAATGAGAAGGAGGGAGAGGAGGATGACAGAGGTGGGGAGCTGATGGGGTTGACAGGGCTGAAGACGGCGAAAACAGTTCCTCAGCGTGAGAAGACAAGAGATGGAGGTCCCGAGGGGCGTGTGTGTGTGTGTGGGGGGGGGGCAGGAGACACAGGATGGGCGACAGAACGTGGGATAATCTAAGTGTTTCCTTATTTGTGCCTTTACATTCCCACCGCTCCGAGTGTCAGAGCTCTGTCCTGTCCTTGCGCTGCGTGCCTCCTGCCAGTTCTCCACAGCCGTAATGGGGAATCCCTTGATTGAGTCCCTCTGGTATTTTTCACATGTTTATTCAATTATTGCTCATTCTGATGCTTCAGACGGAGCCAGAGCAAGTCTCATGTCTTGTATGTTTTTGCCGCATGGCTGCCACACTGGCGAGCCTCTCCAATACAGCGCCGCGGTCCTGGAAAAAACAGACACTGACATTCTGATTTATACTTTTTTTTAAAGCAATTTTTATTACGATTTGAAAAATGGAAAGGCACTTTTACCAGACGACTCGAATAGCTCTCCCCAGAAGAAAATAATAACAGCAGTAGATTGGGATCATGTTGGAAGACAATGCATCGCCTCCTCACCAGAAAAACAACTGCCGTCTTGATGATCACACAAATAATGTTGAGTATATAATTGCATTCATTTTGTTTATGTTCACCCAAATAGAGGCTTGGATTGTGTACTCATAGTGTTGAGGAAATCGATCATGAAACACTTAACACTTCTTGACCTGACATCTTGTCTTTATTGTGAAAAACAAACAATCAAATCCAGCAAATATTTTGGTAATTTGGGTCAAACATTTGGACTCACAGTCCCAATAAGTGTAGAGTGGGAGTGTGCGATGTGAGCCCTCACTGCACAAGCTGCACAATGAAACGCAAGTAGATGTAACACAATCCTGTGCACTTGACTGAGTCGCACAAACAAATAAAAGGACACCATTAAGGACACAACATTGTCCACGATTGAGCAAAAGTGGCTTTTATTTATCCCTGAGTGCTTAAAGTCTGACTCAGATTCAGAAAGTTGTGGTATTTGGCTGTTAGATGTGGGGATTTTGACTTATCATTCAGTCAGTCCCTAATTCACTCATGGACTTTTGTGTTTATAGGCCTGGTCCTCTTCTTTTAGTGCAGCCACAGTAAATTGGGGTTCTGTGAATTCAGAGAGAGCTCAACCTCTCGTCAGAGTTTTAGTTCTATAGTTTGCAAACTTTCAAATCCGGTGGTTGGAGGTCAGAGAAAAGGATGTCGTGAGTGAGAAGAAGTCACTGAGGTGTCGTAAAGACAAAGGCCCATTGGATGGCCATCATATTGGACTCCCCACCAGTGTTTGGCAGGTTTAGGACATACACTTTCTGATGGACCTCTTTTCTGAGCCTTGGCTTTAGAATATGTGGCATACTGTTTTATGAACTCAGCTGTTCACTTATCTCAGGGCGTGACGGAGGAGGGAGGTCTGTCTTTTGAGATGCTGATCGCTCCTCCATGTTTGAGTTCGTTTGTCCTTTCAGACGTTTGCCGGTCCTGCAGTTTGACCCTGTCATACGCCCCTCCCCCCGCTCTCGTTGCCACAGCTGTATATTATGCTGCTGTGATCAGGAGTTATTCAGAAAATATTTTGATTGCAGATTCAAATATTTGAGAAGGGCTAATTTATTATAATAGCTTCCTGCAGATGACTTTTACATGATGTTAGAGAAACATGCACAACCCACACATATTAGGACAAATTGCTACAAATAAGTGGAAAATATTACACCTTCCTTCATATTCAATATGAAATCTTCAAAGTATCACAACCTGATCATTTCATAAGGACAAAGATCAAGTCCACTTTCGTCAGCAGGAGGGAATGTGATTGCCTGAATGGACTAATGGCGAACAAATGGCAACAAAAAGTTTAGAGGTGAGCGTTCATGGTGGAATCACACCCGTTTTAACTGTTCGATAACACCAAGAACCTCAGAGTTTATGAGGTGTGTGAGTTTATATGTGTCAGGATGTACTTAAATCACATCGACTTCTTTTGTGAAGGTTTTTCTATTCTTGAACTGAAGCTGTTTCATCTGATGGAAGAAAAAAGTTTACATCCTGTAAAGGTTGAGGCTGCAAATTAAACCCGTGCATTTTTCGACATATTCCATTTGTAGTAGTATTATTATGTCCTTTGTCATTGCTCTGGCAAAACTCCTCACCATTACGTCTATTTGTGGATCTTCCTTTATTGCAGCCAGCCCGGGTTCGAGTGTGTTTGATATGCTGCACATGTTTGACAGAAGAAAGACTTTAAAACTCTCCAGATAGGCAAGCTCTCTGCACACAATTTATAGATATGTGCTGTTTTATCACACCTCAAATTAAATTTGGAAACCCTGCTTCAGCTGTCATGTATTACAAGGGCCAGATGGGTGGCAGAGAGGGAGAGGGGAGACAGAAGAGGAGACAGGGAGAAAGCACCCCACTTAGCTATCTGACAGGGTGCCAGCGTATGCCAATAAAAGACCAACATACAGCAAAGTCGTGGGTTACACGAGGAACGGTTTCTTTGCACCGAGTATTAGTTTGAGTTAAGTAAGCACCCACATTTTTTTTTAACTCTCCTAATTACCTCTGAGACACATCACACCTGCTGAGAAGTTTTAGTGGATTCTTTTGTGTGGCTCAATGTCTCTTTAAAGTCCCTTTCACATACAATCAGCACATGTATTTACACTTCTTTTGCACAGTGTAATAGAAATGAAGACAAGTACCTGAATGAAGCTTTTACTTGCGTTCCTATGATCAACATTATGATTATGATCTTCAAACTCGAAAATTTTGTTCCTCAAATCCTCAGCATGACAGTGATAAGTGAAGCATGTGTCTGTACATCAAAAATACTGACAGATATGTAGTTCACATGCTTTAAGTAAAAAAAACCCCAAGTGTACAGAGTTGTTTGTGGTTGAGGACAGATCAAACTGAGATGGCCCGACTATTTCATAACATCTTTCACGACAGCAGGTCTGGTGGGGTTATTTTGGTAAGCAGTGGTAAATAACGACTACAGTGGACCAAGGAAAGGCAGCAAGACAGAGACATGTGTGGCCACAGTTTATTGATAGGAAGTGAAAGTTGCTCCATAACGTCAGTTCCCTGAATGAAAATAAGTTTTTAATCCCTAAAACCAGTAATGTCAGCTTCAATGAACCAAACTGTGACCATGAAACATAGAAAAAGGAGTTACTATTAAACTTTGGTCAGATGAATTACTTTGTGGGGAGGAGCTGTAAAGACTGTGACAGCTGACAAACTTTAGGACTTCACATCTTTCTGCATTTCACAGAGATCACAAGCAGGAGGGCATCATTACCAAACCTCCTGACCATCGCTGCAACAATCACTTTCGGCACCAGTGGGTCTTTTTCTGAGGGATGATGCACCGTGTTAAACTGAAGAAAAATTGTTCAAGAACAATTTGAAAACTCAATGAACATTTCAAACCATTGATTTGGATTCAACAGAATTCAATTAATTTGAGTTGAAGAAATACACAAGTTTGATTGTGGGAACTTGAAACATCCAGAATTTTAAGTTAATTGTGGCGTTTGATCCACTTTACTTGTTCAGCTGCACTGAAATAAGGGGAAAAAAAGCAGCATTTGCATTGAAAGAACGAGCTTTCGCAGTGGCTTGCCTTCTTTCTAGCTCGATGTTCTCAGGCAACCCTGTTAAACTATGTTTGCTAAGAACTTTTGGTGCTTCTCTCAGGCCAGGTGAGAAAAAAAAGGAAGAATTGGACAGACGACAAGAAAGGCGTGCGAGCGGTCAGCCAGCTGACTCCCCCGCACTTCGCCTGTCTCCTCTCTGTACCTGAGATTACCTGGTACCACCTTTATCTGACCTGCATATCACACACACACACACACACACACACACACACACACACACACACACACACACACACACACACACACACACA
>JASSRZ010000072.1:11953634-11964387 GCA_032164315.1 Malacoctenus gilli | reverse complement strand
CACACACACACACACACACACACACACACACACACACACACACACACACACACACACACACACGCACATGCACACACACACACACACGAATGCACGTTAACTCAGAAAAATATCCGGACAAATTACGCCTGCTCACATAAACACAGAAAGCAACTAGAACAAGCGCAGCAACACTGAATGGATAATCCAAAAGTGGCTAAAATTATGAGCAAAGCACAGCTTAAATGCTATCTTTTCCCTCACCACAAAGCTATTATGCTACAATTTATACAAAACAAATAATCCAAAGTTACACGTAACAGGTAATTGATGTGATTATTGAGCAGCAGACCCGTAAAAAGGAGGCGTGTCGAGAAGGAACGCCGTCTCCGTCACTACAACTTCATCAGCGAGCCGATCAAAGTGAAAGTCAGAGGGATTATAGCCTGAAGGGTCCTGCAGGCTAAGCTGCTGCTCCATTACTATCAATACACTTACGCCACCATCAAGCATCAACTTCAGTTCACAAAAAGTTTGAAGTTTACTTCCAGAGTTCATGGCGCTGCTGAGGCAATAAACAGACTGCTTGGTCAGAGTCTTCGACTTTTGACACTTCGGGCTTTTAGTTTTTTATCGTCTTATAAAGAAATATATAGAAGTATACTTCCTAATCATCAAACACGAACAACTTTTTCTGAGTTTTGATCAGCTGCTGATTAATAAATTCTCCTCTTCTTCAGGTAAGAACTCCGACTCCCAGAATGCCTTTGAGGACCTCGCCCACTATGAATTTCTGGCCCACTTAAGGAATGCCTCCACCTCCGCCAACCTCTTGAACCACCTGAACCAGAACGGCTCTGCGGCTGTGTACCACCCGGACATCCGGCAGGAAGACCTGCCCCCCGCCATCTGGTCACCGGGAGCGCAGCACTGCTCACCTGAGGGAGCAGGTAGGCCCACCCGGGGGCGCCGCTGTGCAGCTGAGTGGGAAAGCAACACGTTTGTGTGTGAGCAGGTTTTTTTTGTTGTTGATCAGCTGCAGGAGGATCAAACACAACAGTGATGCAAGATTTGAGGGCAATGATGGACTCAGCTGGTGAAACTGGATTCGTCTGTGTGTGTGTGTGTGTGTGTGTGTGTGTGTGTGTGTGTGTGTGTGTGTGTGTGTGTGTGTTTTTTGAGTTTCTGAGTTTTCAGTCACAATTGCATTCAGGCAGGATGTGAGTGAGACGGCAGTGGCTGCGTGGAGACCCTGTGACGTCTCCAAACCGGGATTGTTCGATAGCAACTCAGATGGGAAACACATTGCTGCCATTTTGTCGGTGTTGTCTGTTTTTTACTCCTGGCAACAAAAGTACAATTTCATCAGAGCCCTAATTCGTCTTGTTCATGTGTCTCTGACATTGTTTCTGTTGTTTTGTGCCTGTTGTGGATTCTTTCTGTGACTTCTTGCTGCCTCTATCCACTAAAGTGAAGAAAACACAGGCCAAACACATTTGTTTTGGGAATGCAAAGCACAAATCCATAAATACAAATATTTGTGTTGAAAGGGAGAGATGTATAAGATCAGAAACTTTTTCTCAAGTAACTGCACTTTCTTGCGTTCCTCAGCTGCAACCATAAATAGTATGTTATGGATGGGATGATGCATCTAATGAGTATGTAAAAATGTAATTGGTATGTTTAAAATGTCACCTCTGTCTGGATTCCAGATGCAGGCAGGACCCAGCAGGCGTGTCCGTTTTGCCACAGGATGTATCAGCGAGGAGCGGCGCTGAGGGACCATGTCAAATACTGTCAGGACAGGGAGGGGGGCCACATGATCTGTCCGCTCTGTGGTTACACTGCCACCCTTAGGTCACAAATGGAGCGGCACCTCGCGCTTCACAACCAAGCTCAGGACAAGGTGAGACGCACACAGACACAACATCTCATTCATGCCTGAGACATTTCACTACTGTTATTCGTTGTTTATTTACAAGTTTGCCTGGAGGAAGATGACCTTCAGAACTCCTTCACGTGCTGAAGAAATGTTTTTTGAAAACTGTAACCGCGTCCTGTCTTCCTAGAGCGCCATGAGTTTGGACCAAGGCCTGGAGACCAGAAAGTTCAAATGCCTGCAGTGTGGGAAGGCGTTCAAGTACAAACACCACCTCAAAGAGCATCTGCGCATCCACAGCGGTGAGACAAAATAACATCAAAACAGTCACACTCACCCATCAATTTGCTATTGTTTCCACTCCGTCACTAACCTTCACTTATTGTGCAAATTATACACCGTGAAATTATACCCGAATCAATGTGTTGACAGAAAACAAGTTAAAGTAATTCATAACCGGACAAGAGAATTAAGAAAGATGTGAAAAGACACACCCCGGCTGAGTTATATAAAGCCTTATTTTTGACTCTGCCGTCTCTCCGTGTCTCTTCTTCTAGGTGAGAAACCTTACGAGTGCTCCAACTGCAAGAAGCGTTTCTCTCACTCTGGCTCCTACAGCTCCCACTTAAGCAGCAAAAAGTGCCTCAGTGGTGGTGGGCAGGGAGGGGGGTCGACAGGAGGAGCCGGCGGGGCGTTTAATGGACACAGCCAGAGCTTGTACCACCACTCGTTTCCTACATCTCCCTCTGCTGGCGGGGGCAGAACCGCGAACAACAAGGGCTCCGTGTTGCCGAACCAAGAAAATAACAGAACCTCGGGTCGCCTGCCAGCGGACCCTCACCAGATTTCAATGCAGGACCTCAATCCAAACACCCCGAGCTTCCCCAGCGTGTCGGACCTGGCCCGGCTTTGGGACCCCTCTGCAGAGCTGTCTCTGAGGGCCAGCATGCTGAAAGGGACCACCCTGCTGCCTTATATCCACTCAGGGCCCAAATTTGAGCAGATGCTGCAGGAGATGCTGCACAGAGAGGCCAAAAAAGATGACGGCGGCGATGGGGAGGAAAAGATTCGCAATGGAGGGGGCCCCGAGAAGAAGCCGTCGCCTGACAGAAGGAGAGACGGGGGGAGGTCAGGGGAAGCAGAGAGAGACGCTCTCGGGGTGACGTGTCGCTGGTGCGCGCAGGTTTTCCCCAACGTGGGCGTACTCCTGCAACACGAGCGCTACATCTGCAAAGTCAACAGAGAAGCAGTGGAGGCACCCGAGGGTCTTCACAGGAGAGACCACTCCTCACCGCCCTTGTTTTTCCCCAGGCCAGTCCTCCATCCAGAGAACAGCAAACCAAGCGAGGCGACCAACGGCTTCTCTGGAAACAAGTCCCCCTTACATAAGCCCAGCTGGCACTCCGTGCCACAACAGCTCCTGGTCGCCATGCACTCTCCCCCGCTGTCCCACCACGACGCCCTGTCCTCCCGAGTGTACTGGTCGAGCCAGGAAAAGGGCAGCCCGAGTCAGCTAATGCAGCAATCACCAGAGCTGACGTCACCGCGGGGCAGAAGAAGAGTTCCCTCCTCTGGGTTCGGCTCCCCCGCCTGCCTCGACCTCACCAACGGCCCTCCCGAACTCACCCCGCCTCAGAAGGAGAGTGGCGCCGCCTGGTCCGCGCAGAACGAACCTCTGGACCTCTCCCTGCCCAAACAGCTCTCGGAGGAAGGAGGAAAGACCAAAGCGGTCAATGGCTTCTCCACCAGAGGAGAGAGGAGGGAGCGAGGAGCGCCACAGCACGGCAGACCCAGTCCGACGTCCCATCTCCCCCTGCACCAGCATCCGGTCTTCAGTGGAGCCGGAGGCGCGGTGTTTCCAGGCTCCCTCTATAACGGCTTTCCCATCTTCGGCCAGTCCGGTGTCGGACTTTCGGGCCCTGACGGCATCGCGCCGATGTCCTTCAGCCAGTCGCCCGGCAGCCCGGGGTTTCTCCCTCCGATGGCGTACATGATGGAGGCGGATGCAGAGGCCACGCTGAAAAAGATCTACCATGAGAGACAAGGCCTGATGGTGAGTTCAACCTTCGACGCGACTAAAAGTTTCAATCGAAAAACTGACACGAGAGTCACACCGACGCGACTTTCAACTGCAGGGTGAAGTGTTGAACCGCGGCGCTCTGGACTACCTTTCCCTGATCGATGACGGGTTCGAGGGCGACGGAGGGCCTGGCAGGAAGAGACTGAAGAAGACGGACGAAGGTCTTTATGCCTGCGACATCTGCGAGAAAACCTTCCAGAAGAGCAGCTCGCTGCTCCGACACAAATACGAGCACACAGGTCTGAAACTCACACGGAGGCCTCAGGCTTAGCTGACACATTGCAAGACTGTTTTTGTTAACAAAGATTGTTGTCGTAATGGTAAAAATTATGTTTGCTAAAAGTTGAAAAAGAAGCTGTTGCAGAGTACTGCTCACTCAAGTTGTACTCAGTTATAATCTCCATGCATTATTGTTAGATAAAATGAAATGACTGTTCTGAAACTTAACAGACGGATATTTATTCGCATTCACAGTTGCAGGATTTGAAGCAGTTAATCAAATGAAATCGTCTTTGTCTGGTACATTTTGCAGGCAAACGTCCCCACGAATGTAAGATCTGCAACAAGGCCTTCAAGCACAAGCACCACCTGATTGAACACAGCCGTCTGCACTCCGGGGAGAAACCCTACCAATGTGACAAGTGTGGCAAGCGCTTCTCTCACTCGGGCTCGTACTCGCAGCACATGAACCACCGCTACGCTTACTGCAGCAAGGACCAGGATCCGGACCAGGACCCCGAGGAGATGCCTCTCACACCGGGAGCGGGCGGCAGCCTGGTGGGCCGCCTCTCTGACGACACGCCTCTCTCCTTGGATGACACCCAAACTCCCCGCTCCTTTCTGAGCGACTCCAGCATGGACGGAGGTCCGGATGCCCTCAAAGAAGAGGAGGAGGAGGAGGAAGAGGAGGAGGAGGAGGAGGAAGAGGAGGGGAGGGTTCGCGGGGGCCATGTGGAGACGGCGCACGGGCGTCTGTCAGAGGCAGCGGAGGATCTGGGAGGAAGCCCCGTCCAAGAATCACCTACAGGGGAGAACGGAGTGCAAAGTGAGAGGAACAATTATGATGCGGGGAACCATATGGACATTACGGAGAGCCACATCTGGAAGCAAGACACTGTGCAGCAGAACGGAGGAGACTTGGATAAATGTGAACTGAACCTGGATACTAAAGAGTTACCGAGAATAAAAACTTAGGATCCCTTCGACAAGCCCATCGTGTAAATAATGAAACTTTTGATCTCATGTTTTAACACATATGTAACAGTTCAGTAGACTTCCTTTTTACTTATTTTATTATACGAACAAATGCACAGATCTACCAAAGGACTCTCAGCCTTAAAGCGGACGAAGCCATACAACCAATTATATGTGACAATACAAAGTACAGCATCTTAACATGTAATTGTTTTTGTTGTTGCTGTTTTGTTTTGTTTTTGTTTTTTTTTCGCTGTTTGATGTATTCCAGGACAAAAACATCTGGGTTGCCTGGTCTGAGGTCATGTCACTTATCCAGATGTGACATCGCAGAAATTCTTTGTTTTACACGCTTGCTGCTGCTGCCTGTTGCACAACTCAAATGCAGGGTCTTGGGGGGGGGGGGTTTGTTGTCGGATGTTTTCGCCCAGGGTTCAACCGTTGTTTCGTCCCTTTGTTTGAAAATTCTTTGTCAGTTTGCTTGTAGATTCACACCAGTAAGTGTTCTCCTTTTGTGGTGCGATGAAGGCCGGAGGTTGAAGGTTCCAGATGCTGCGAGATCAACTGTGTTGCCTGATGCCGAGTTAATATATTTATTCTTTGTACCAGGTCCTAAACCTTTCAAATTCAATACCTTATAGTGTTATTTTAAACTTTTTTTCTTTTTTTTTTTACCTCCGCTTGAAGAATTAGCTTTATAAAGGAAGATTTTTAGCTAAAAATGCACATGAAGCTGTTACTTAGTCCCAAAGTAGAATATCAAACATTGTTGTTTATGCTGTGAAATCACAAGGTTCAACCAACTGGTCTCAACTGTGGTGCTTCAATGATCTCCGAGGAAGAACTGGAAGGTGAATATTTATTTTTCATCAAAACGAGCAGTGGACTGCGCCTTTCTGTTGTACGCCTTGCAAAAGGGGACAGTCCGTCCTGCCAGTCTTTAAGAGAGGTGAAAAGGGCCAAAAACACACGTCACTGTGTGGAAGCCCCCCCCCGTTAAAGGGAGCAAATACAGTTTGTCGTCCCTCAGTGTTTGTGTGACCACCACGCAGAACTGTTTGATGCTCAGAATGTCGCTCGTTTTTCTTGTCATGAATTTAAATGTTCTGTTTTCACACCCCCGGAATAATAACGTGTCTCACGCCCACTCGCGCTTGCACACTCGGCCTGTCTGTCGAGGTGTGGCGCGAGGGTCAGGACTCAGGACGTGTGCAACAGTTTTTAAACTTCCTCTTTCTGACTGCAGTGTAGTCAACGTGAAAAAAAGTGCCTCAGATGCCTGCAGACGCTGTGAGTGATGCCACAAAGCCTTGGTGGGATGAGATAAGAAGGTGGTGTGTGAGGTGTGACTAAGCTTGCAGCATTCATGCATGCCGTGCGCCAAAGTCATGATGTGCTTGTGTGTGTGTGTGAGAATGTGTGTGTGTGTGTGTGTGTTTGTGTTTTTGCGCGCTCTTATCACCAAAGATGTGCATATGTGACGCCCCAACTGCCATCTTACACTTGCATAGTTCCTTACCTGATATTTTTTGGCCAAACAGACTCAACTTTTTTTTTTACTTTCACACATCTGCACATTTTTATACTCAGTGCTGTTTTTTGGGGTCTTTTTAAAAACAATTTTCTTGAACCCATGCAACTTTTGTATCAACTTTTTTTTTATATACTTTTTGCATGCTTGTGGATATTTGTAATAAAATTGTAAATATTTTGTCAACAGAATCTTGTTTTTCATTGCGTTTTCTAATGAATGATTTTTTTTCTTGCTATACATTTAAACATCATAATGTTGAAATAGTCAGCAAGCCCAACATATTTACAATAATTTATCAATAAAAAAGCCTTAAAAAAAGGGATTATGAATTCCTTAGGAACAGTAGAGGCCTGAATGAGACTCTTAAACACTATAAATGGCTATAGAATGGCTCATAGAGTTAATCTTATGAGCGTGACTTTTCCATAATCTCTCATCTCCTCCGTACTTCTTTGTTACCGTTTATGCATCGACCCATTTGCATAACGATTCCCCAGAGGCTTCAGGCCAGTGAACCAGTATGCGCAGCTTTACTCATACCGAGCTTCATGTTGTCATTGAAGCAATCGACCAGCGAAGCATGAGACCAGCGGTCTATGACCGCGTGCAGGTTTGACAGTTTGGCTGCATTAGGTGAACTTATTGAACTGCGGCACCAAGACGTGGTGATTACGTTTGTTGGCTGTGTAGTTTGAGACATTCAACATTAGCGTTATGACCTGATATTCACAGTATGCTGATGCACAACAACACATCGGCAGTGACGCCACCGGGGGTCCTGAAACAGCCTTTCGTCTATGACACTGAACACACTTTGTGTACTTCTGACATGAGGACACTATCAGACTGCAACTTATCAAGTGTCTGTTTCTTTTCTTTGTAAAAGCCTCATCATGAATTGAAAAGGACGAAAAATGTCCCTCCAATACCATTAATGTGTCTCAGATGAACTTGTCTTCCCAACGTCTTATTTTTTTCACTCAGCTTTTAGTTCAATTATTCATTTATTCACAAGAAACAGATATTGATGGTGATTATTTAAAAAAAATGTGAACCAAAAAAGCCAAAAAAAAAGAAAATCGACTCTATAAACTAAACTCCCCTGTCATATCTACACTTCACACAAAAATGCTAGAAGAGATGTTCAATGCTGAACTCCAATCAAAGTTCAAAGACTTAAAAACTTAAACCTGGCATCTCTTGAAAGGCTTCGTTTGGATTTAAAAATGACAAAAAAAACTCCATCTTTGAATTTTTGGGGGATCACAAACATGTTTCAGATGAAATTTCACTGCCTTTCTGATTCACTTCTTTCCACGTATGGACCCAAACCCGTTTCGTTTCAGTGAGGCAACAAGCAAAATAATCTCCCACAGATGCAAAAATGGTCCCGAAATAATTTTGAGACGTTACTTTTCATCCGCTCACGAATGAGCAACGTGTTGTCGTTATTGGTGTCCTTTGGTTTTGTTCACCAAACGGTCTGTTTTTGTTTTTCAGGGAACTCCTAATACGGAGAGACATTTCGTATTTCGCTTTGTTGAAAAACCTATTAACGCGGGAGTACGAGAGCGATGCGAAGTCACAACTCATTTGGTTAAGGAAAGAAAGAGCGAAGGAAAAGCAAGAAGAAAGAAAGGGAGAAGTGATAGATCGGCTGAAGTCATAGATTTAGATCTGCTGCCAGCAAACTGCTGATTAGGAGGGAGGAGCTGCTGATTGCATCTGACGCACTGCATCTAATTTTAGAGGGTGATTAGCACCATCACACCAACATGAAGTAAAACACATCACAGAGCTCGGTCTGCAGCAGTTTAATGCCACTGAGTAACGACAGAACACACAGCAGAAGTATCTCACGAAATACCGGACGCCTCGACGCTTCCGAGCCTCCATCCCCAAACCAACAGAGGAGACGCCGCGCGGGGTGCGCGCCGATATTAGCCGGAGCGCGCGCGCAGAGGACTCTGCACACATGCAACGGGGGTCAAATAAACAAGCGCGGTTTTGTTTAATTTCTGAGTCCATCAAGTTTAAGGACGTCCTTGGAAGTGCACGCGAGATCTCGTTTGGACGGCTCCCCATCAATCAGCTGCACGTTGCCGCGGCCCCTCCCCGCCAGTTCACATGGCTTGGAATAATACAAACATAAAAATGAATAAATATGTCTAATAAAACTCTGCAGAATCCACGACCACCCCCCTCCCCAAACCAGCAGTGCCTCTCCTCTACTCTTTTTTGTCTTATGCCAAAGCCACAGTCAATATAAAATTACCCAAGCCACAGAGTGAGAGAGTGAGAGGGTTGGTGGGGGGGGGGGGATCCACATTTTTAAAACATATGCATTTCCAGTTCCCCTTTTGTTCTGTTATTAAAAGCAGCATTTGCACCAATCACAGGGGAAGCCTCCGCCCGCTCCAGTCTCCAAGGCCCACATACCTCCACACGCTTCCATTATCTGTCACGCAACCCACCGCTGCGCACAAACAAGCCTCCTGATCGGGCGTCACGGGACGGGTCAGACCGGAGAAATCGTGTGTTTTATTGCAGGACAGTCATCGATTAGGCCCCAGTAACATTTTCAACTCTACGTTGTTTGTTTGAGAGCACAAGTACCAGTTTGAATCTGCGCTAAAGTTCCGGCTACACACTGCTTGCAAAGTGCTACGAGCTGACGACGACGACAGCATTTCACATATTTACAACAATACTCTTAACTTAATGAGGAGTCTGCACTATATTAAGAAAAATAACAGACAGGACCAACTTTGTACAATGAGGGGAGCTCTGAGGGTCCACACACTGGCAGGTACTATTTGGTACAAAGGAACTTTTGCTGCCCTCTTGGCACAGCCGTCCCATCACTGAAATCATGCTTTTATTCTGAAGGAGTTCTCAAAAATAACCCCCTCACAGCCTTCACTTGAAGATATCGGCACGTTTGCACATCCAGTTTGGTTCCTTCATCAGAAAAGCTGCAACTTGAACCCTGCAGGTGGCAGCGGTCCGTCCTCGTTGCAGGAGGTGCTGCTTCGTGTGTGTGTGTTTGTGTGTTTTCTTCACAGTGAGATGGTTTTGCGAAAAGATTGTCCGAGTGTTTGTTTAAGACACATCCCTCCAGGCAGTCCTTGATCCATGAATCCTACATAGCTCGCTGGAAGAGATCCGTCACTTTTATGGCTTCGAATTGATCCCGATCGAGTCTGAAACGCGGAGGGGAAGTGACGGGGAGATGTCTGATCGGCCGGCGAAGCTCACATCTGTCGTCGAAAGCACAAGTACTGCAGCTAAAAATGGGCTGTTTTACTCTTATTGTTCGAACGTGGCTTTCCATGGAGGCCAGATGTTATGATTAGCAGCTTTCGGTCCTGGTTCTTTTCACCCCGCAATTATGTTTTGATGCGAAACCCATTTTGCACCATATGAGTCGACGGGCGAAGGGGGACAAGCGCTGCAATATTTGTGCTTCGGCCTGATCTGGAGCTGCTTCTGTCGAGGCGCCACGCCCGCCCCCCCCCCCCCCTCTCCCCTCCGGGAGGATCAAGAGAGGCCCCTTGTCCCGAAGATGTGGTCGAACTCGCTGAGGATGAGCTCCACCGCCTGGTTCTGGTAAATCATGTTGACCGCCATGTTGCCGTTGTCGCGCTCCGGGCGCATCAGCGTCGGGCCGAACACGATGCCGATGTTCTGGGTGCTCATCCTGTTGCTGTCCGAATGCTCCAGCACGCTGCAGAGACACGACAGAGACGGAGGTTCAGCTTGCGACGACGTTGCGAACGCACACAACGCGACCGCGAGAAAGAGCTTTCGGTGCCGTCAAGTTCGTGGAACGGATTTTTGTTCCTCTGAATTGTGGGGAGGCGGTGTCAGCCAGTTCACCAGCATTTCAGCAGCTCGTGGATGGACTTTCATGTCGTTTCCTCGACGGCCACTGTGAGGTTGACATTTGTGGCTTTGAGTGAAATGTCTCAACCACCGTTGGACGGAGAGCCATGAAATTTACTCCCCACGTTGGTGGGGGGGGGGGGGGGGGGGGGGGGGGGGGGGGGGGGGGGGGGGGGGGGGGGGGGGGGGGGGGGGGGGGGGG
>JASSRZ010000072.1:11936560-11953534 GCA_032164315.1 Malacoctenus gilli | reverse complement strand
CCATGAAATTTACCCCACACGTTGGGGCCCCCCCCCCCCCCCCGCCCCTCCTTAGGATGAGTTCAACGACTGAGAGTCTTTCTCGCCATCAGTTCATATCTTTGCTTTATGACCTCATATAATATCATAGGACTGAGGCCTGAACACTGGAAGTAAGTCATCATTTTTGGGGGAGTTTGGCGTAAATTTTTCAGAATTTTCTTTTGAACGTGCGTTGCGTTACACGCCATAAATAAGTCCTGCGGTTAACACGGGCTCAGCAGACTCTGTGCTATAACATAAAATAAATCAGTGGAGACCTCATTTATGAGTTTTGAACCATTTTAGTGTCCTTTCATAAACGGGAACTACTAACAAGAGGCTAAATAAGACCATGGAGACTGTTGAGGACGTTATGGACCTCTCCGCCTTTAAGACCTTGCAGTGTGAATACGCACACTTTCACAAGCGGTTCTTGTTATGCACTTTTTTTCCTTCTTTTCTTGTGGTCATGTGAGGATAAAACTTTTTCGTGACAAGGGCAAATTAAAATTACAGGTTGAAATAGGTAATCATGACAATGCTGTAGTTTGGAGTAGTTATTATTAAGCCTGTCGTTTCATTCTTACTTATCCTCGAGTAACGGCAAGTTTCCTTCTTGTTGAACACCGAACACGTCAAAAGCATTTTGTCCAACAGAGTTCAAATTTTGTTCCAAGTCAAAAATAATAAATAAATCCAAATCAAATGTGTTTCGAGTTATTAGTTTCTTCCTCAGGAAAACCAAAAAGTTTAAAAGTTCCCTAACTTTTATCTTACTTTGTACAAGCTGTTACGACAGCAATGTCAAACTCGTTTTACTTCATCCAGCTGCATCCAACCGAATTTCATCACTCATCTCTCGTGGACTCGAAATCATTTAGCTAATGAGAAATTAAAATTTTCTCTGTTTAGGAGCAGGAAAAAAAAGTACATTGACTCTTTTGCCATTGAAAAAACCCCCTCTTTTCTTCTAAAAGTTTTGCCTTTGCAACTTTTGCTCATCTCAAGTCCGACAGTGTTGCTGCCATCTGCTGGTCAGTCCTGCGTTTTATGTCCTTAATCGATTTAAACAGCCCGTTTTACACTCATTTAGCTTCGCTTCTTGTTCAGTTACAGAGCAAACGTCGGCAAACCTCTGCCCCAGACTAAATAGGCAAGCAACGGTGACCGATCCGCTATTGTTAGCACCAGTGTCACAAGCATGCTAACGTGTTAGCGCTGGCCCAACGTACGCTGGGCTTCTAAACTGCGAGAAATAATCTTGAGGGATTGAAGGAAGATTACTGCTAAATGTTGATACAGTTTCATGCTTGTGGTCAGGATGTGACATCTTTATAACTCTGGACCGAAACTAAAAGAAGCAGTTTGAGATCTGCCAGTGACCTCGCGCTTTAGCGTGCATGTTCGCGTACATCCATCTGGATTTTACGACATAGATTTGTGCATTAAAGTGCTCCAAATCTGTATCCACCTATGTTGATGTGCCTCAATGCATATGTGTGTGTGTGTGTGTGTGTGTGTGTGTGTGTGTGTGTGTGTGTGTGTGTGTGCGTGCGTGTGTGACTTGGGGGGGACTCAGGAATGGGTTAAAGCCACAGCATGAGGCATTCTTCTAAAAATGCCATTCCCACCAAGCCACAGGAGCAGCCAGCAATTGCTCAAAACTTCCACATTAAAAAGAGAGGAGGAAAAAAGGGAGAGAGAGGAGAGCGGGAGGGAGGAGAAAAAAAAGAAGTGAGCGAGGAAGAGGGCGAAGAGAGAGAAAAGAGAGAGGTTCCAGCGGTGGCGGCGGTGGTGTTGGTATGCCTTCCAGCAGACGAACCACAAGGCTCCCATGGGACCTTCGAGGCAAGGAGGAGAGCAGGGGGCGGGGGTGGGGGGTGGGGGGGGGAGCGAGATGGACGGGGGAGCGAGGAAGGGGTGAGAAGAGGAGGATGAGGGGGAGGAAGAGGAAGAGAAGAATGGAAAGAGAAGGAAGAGGATGAAGGGGAAGTGAAGGGGAAAAAAGAGCGAGCGAGAGAGGAGCAGAGGGGGTGATTGAGCAGGGAGATAATAAATGAGAACCAGAGCGAGGGGAGAGAGGAATGACAGCGGGGAGAAAATGAGAGAAAGACACAGAGTTGACAAATTCATGGGGCCCACCACACCCTGGCACAAACATCGGCCTCAGAACACGAACGCTCACCCCTGGAGTGGAAGGAAAAACCATAGGCGGTAAAAAACACACATTTTATGTACTGTAAAAGGAACTGGCTCGCAGAACATTGTACACCATTCATCTTCCTCCAGCCTTTTCATCTTCACTGGGACCCAAACTTAACAACAGTGTGATCCTGGTACGGCTCGGGCATACTTTGAGAGTTGCAGCCAAAGAATCCCTGACAGAAAATTACTGGGACCAACAAGGGAACTACCCCCTCTTGTGGTCACATTTAAAAAAGAAAAGTTACGAGGAGGAGATCCTACTTTTTAAAAAAAAAAAGGGGCATCTGGGTTTTGTTGTTGTTGTTTTGGGCTCCTGGGCAAATCTTCCAGTGGAAATGTTCAACTTTGTGAACCCAGCCAACTGCAGGACACTGAAAACCATCCAAACAAAGACGGGCAGAGTCATCGGTGACTCGTTCCTCTCACCGTCTGAGATGGCGACACATGAACTGGAGCGTGTCGTGGTTCGGTGGAGGCATGTTCAGCACCAGACACTTCAGGCGGTCCACTTTGTCCATGTAGTCTGACATCTCTGCGGCACACAGCAGGAGACGCATCAGACAAATGTCAGAATTTGCATTTGGTTTCATGGGTTTTTATTAGCATTCAAGACTTGATTTCAACTCACTGATAACAAAAGTACTTTGTAAAATCTTGTCTGATTTCCTTCTATCAACACTTTAGGTTGATGAACGATTAAATAATAATCAGACACTCCACTGGAAGTGGCAGAGGGAAAAAAAAGACTACAAAAAAAAGATTACATTTTCTGTTCTTATCAATAACTTCAGCTCTGTTTTCACAAATTACGCAATGCCAGTGTAATAAAAAACCCTTAAAAAAATGAGGGAAACATATTATGATAGATTGCAAAAAGAAGGAAGTTCATGCATGTGAAACGATAACAGTTGAAAGAAAAGTTTGGCAACACTCAGTTTGGGTTTTTTTCGGTAAATTAGGTTCAAAAGAGACGCTTTTAATTCATCAATCAGCGAAGTTGAAGGGTTAAATACGTACAACATGAATCCGTCGTCATATCCCGACAACAGTTAAAATGAACACCTCAGCTCGATGCTGCTGCGAACAGCAGAGCTCTGTTGTTTAAGAAAAACATTTGACGTTCTTTTTTTTTTCAGAGTTGAAACTATATATTTGTGGCTTGTTTTCCAAAATCTCACATTCTCAGAAAAGATGAATGAGCTGCCGTTGAGCACGTCTGGAAGTTGTAAAGAAGTGAAATATGATTTGTTGGTTTTTGGTGTTTTCTGGCTTCACAGACGAGAAGTAAAAGAAAACCTGCATTCTCCTTTTAATGCCGATTTCAGAATTCAAGCATAACTTAAATATACTTACAAAGGAAGAGGACAAAAAAAGAGCAGAGCTGAGATGTAAAGATCAACACAGCTCAATAAATTCCACTCTGTCAGTGTGTAATTATCGTCTCGTTCTGGAGTTCGTGTTTTTTCGTCTTTTGGGAGGAACTGTTTGTTTATTGTTTCAATATATCTTTAATTACAGACAGAGTTATGTAAAAAAAAGTTGGAGGAAGGTGTGGATGCGATGCAGCAAAGTCACAAAGATGTTTTGAATGCGAAGCATTTTACGTTCACGTGATAAACACACCTGACGAACACATTGATGTATGAATATATTAATCTCTGTGATTATTTCTAGTTTAACTTTCAGTTAATGAGAGTAAATGTTGTGTTTGGTGCTTCGTTTGCAGCATCATGTGAATTGATGTGACCAAAATATCAGGAAAACTCAGTGAAAACCATCACAAACTTTTTTTTTTTTCAATCGAATGCAAACGTCTTCCTTCTGCAATAAAGAAAAAAATCTTTACCATTTGTTGTTTTGTCATTCAGACCACAGTCGTAAATTAAAAACACTGGGCAACAACTAGACAAATGGTTTGTTTCTTTATTGCCCAAACATTAGGCATTAAAAATAACTTTTTGCTTGAAACACAAAATGAATTGATCCGTTTTCAAAAAGATTCTCCACCAATAACAGAAAACAGTGATGTTGGAATGTTTGATGTGTGTGTTGTGTTGGCCTACAGCATCCCCTGCAGATTGATGAATGAAAGGCAAAAGGTTTTAAACCTGTGATTCATCTCAGTTTTGAGTTCATTTAAGCAAAAAGTGCTACATTTCTACGGACCACAGAAGGCGGCATGAAAGCCAAAGAGGCGACGCTTTCACTTGTATTCTTGGACTGCTTAGAAATGAGTGTTGGCGTTCAGGGTGAACCTGTGTACGCGACGCAGAAGGTGAAAGAGGAAACACAGCGTGAACGTGCCACTCACTGATCGTCTCCACGATGTCGGTGAAGAAACCGAAGGGCACCAGGGGCTCGGGAAGCTCCCGGAAGAAAAGTTTCAAAGCTCCTGTGATGACATGAATGTCCTCCCACTCGCTCTCGTCTAAATTCAGCTTCTCCTCTGAGACGGAGGAGCAGGACCGGCGGGGGGGGGGGGGCGATGAGGAGGCCGAGGGGAAAATTCAGACGGACAAGGTGGGGGGGGGGGGGGGGATGAATGATTGGAAAGCGGAGAGACAAAGACTTTCAGAGTCCAAAAAAGTGGAGTTACGGGCGCAGCGTCATTTAGCATAAGCAGAGTACGAATTCATTTCAGCACTGAGGCGGAACATGAAGGCTGGGAGCTGCAGGAGAGAGATAGAGATGCTGTGTGAGAACACACGCGCGCGCACACACACACACACACACACACATACGCACACACACGCACACACACACAAACACACACTTTTAAGGGTAAAGCCTGGACTAACTGATGCTCCTCAGCTTGCTTCACAGCTAAATTCGGGGGGGTTAATTTGAGCGTCAATGAGGTCAATATTCGTTTAGCGTCTAATGATGAGAAACATCAGCCAGTGAGACGCCGCTGTGGGGCTCTTCACGAGATGCCGCTGCCGCCACTTGGTGGCAGCAGTGGACCGTGCGAGCGCCCGCTGTACAACCTGCTGCACGTTATTACATCAGAAAACTTAAAGCACAAAAGCCTAAGGGACACACATACATTAAGCAAATGGTAGCACACAGGGAAAGAAAAACAGTTTGGTGCCCATCTGCGCCGCGGCTCGGCGCTGCGCCTCGCTCTGTGGGCGGGTATTTTCAAGGGAGTTTTTTCGACTGAGGTGTTCACATTAAGCGACGCATGATGCACAAAACAAGCAGGCTGAGTAAAGGCGAGAAAGCGACTGCTTTTTGGAGGGGGGGGTGGGTTCTCCTCATCTGCTCAATTCTACCTTGAACCAATCCGGCTGGGAACATGTAGCGGCCGTCAGTGGTCACCGCTCGCTCTGCAAAAACCAACAAGTAACTCAGTGGTGCTTGCCTTTGCATCCGCCTCATCACAGGGGAGGATGTGAGGGGGATGTGAGGCAGATTTCACACGACTGCACAGAGGGAGTGTTGTGAATGGGGGTTCTGCTTCGGCTAAAGCGTCTCCACACTCCTGTAAAATGGCACCAGGCGCAAAATAAGCTGGAAATCAAATGTCCAACTTCTATCTGCACCCTTTTCTCGCCTTTCGTGTTTCACATTTCTCAGTTTTTTTTCTTAGCAGGCTTGATATTTTCAACATTCATCAGTTTGTCTTCCTCCCTCTCCTCCTCCTCCTCCTCCTCCATCCTCACCATGGTTCACCAGGAAGCGGAGTTTCTGGATCACGGCCAGGTTGCCCGACACTCTGTAGATGCCGTCGGTCTCCAGCCCTGCAACAAACCACACCGAGCAGGTCAGGTGAGGAGATCGCAGCGGGCACGTGAGACGTCCGAAATAAACGATCACATCTGCCTTCGTTTAAGTTTTCATGAGTGTAAGAAAAGACTTCTTGGGATATTTTTAAGGCTGTCTGAGTTGATTTCATTGTTTTTCTTCTTTTTTCTTTCTCAAAGTCACAGCAGTCACATTTTTCTGCAAATCAATAATTCAGCAGGCCGGGAAGTTTGTTATGTTGCCTAAGTGCCCAAAGATGTGTGAGTGAAGCGGAGCGCCACTTTAAACAAAATGAATTAAAAAAAAGATAAAAAGAACAGCTGAGAATGATCACATGGCTTCCTATAAATATACCTTCTGGTCTGTCACCATTCTGCCCGTGTTTTTTGATAAATCAACTATAAACTTGAGCTTTTTTTAAGCTTTTAGTGATACAAGCTGAGAAAACAGATTTTTCTGGTTAGAAACACCTAAAAATCTTAAATAAATGGCCCTTCTATTTCGTTTATTCCGTAAAAACATGAGAAATAGCAGATTATGGTCACAAAGCTTTTTGCAAAACATCACAAGGATCCTTCGGACTTGTCTGATTTAAATTCTTTCTCAATCAATATTATGATCATTACTGTTTTTTTTAACTTGTGCGATAAAAAACGTTGACTTTTAGGCCACCATACATGGCATTTTTTACTCTCATGTAAGGAAAAATTCAAACAAATTCAAGTTCGGTCAATTTGACCCACAGTATCATCTGTTTTGTTGGATATTTGGATGGATCATGAAGCTGAATGTAAGTTAAACTAGCCGTTTAACAATCTGCTGCCGAAATGACAACTTCTTCAACTCTCTCAGCTTTAATGATGCCAAGGTGAAAGCACAACTTCCCAGACATCTTTAATTCATCAAACCCATGTTTAAACGCCCTAAAACACAGGTTTTCTCTCTTAGTTTTAAATATTCATCGCTGTATTGTTTCTAAACTGTTTCTAAACAACTCAATTTTCTCCCATTTAGACTTTTCTCCGGCTGGCAGCTGTCATGACGTCTCCTCTGAATCTGACTGTTTCAGACTCTGTCGGGCAATCGCAAACATTTGAAAGTAAAGCTGCGTTTGATGACTTATGCTACAGAGCCGTGAGAACAGCGAGCTGTCAGGTGATGCTCCTGACGGGGGGGGGGGGGGGTCTCCTGAGTCCGCTTTGACTTGAGGAGGATCACATTAGGGGGAGCCATGTTTGCAGCGACTGTACCTCTCCTCTCCACCGCCTCAGTACAAAGCCTGACGAAGCGAGGGACGGTGCACTTCTCCCTCTCGCAGAGCATCTCCAGACGACAGCCGAACACCTGATCTGAAGAGTGAAGACAGACAGACACAAACACACTTTTCAAGTCTGTTTAGAGGATTTTTTTCCCCTCCTCTCTTTTTCAGAAAACTGCACACACTTTCTTTTTCTTTTTTTTTCCCACAACCAAGACATGATGTAACAGCCTCGAGCTGAAGTTAATCTACGATAAGTTTTGTGTTCACTAAGGGAGAAAAACCTCCATGTTTGGCTCAGCTCCCAGCAGACACGTAAGCTCACACTTGATGATGCAATATAACCCATGCACAGCACTGTATAGACTATAGGGTGAAACATATGCGAGCCTTTTGTCCTCAGTGTGCTACTGTTATACAGCCGCGCTTCACTCTGTTGTGAGAAAGCAGTAAAAGCTGCAATTAAATGAACTGAGGCCACTTGTGTTACTCTGAGCGGTTCCATCACAGCACAAGAGAAGATTAATCACAGTTTGTAGGAACTCGGTCATGAAAAGCACCAAAAAAGATCCAAATATGAGGTCAATGCTGGGTCTTCAGGGCCTCGATGTGGCGCGCTGTAAACGTCTCGCGGCTCCGACAGTCTGAATAAAAAGGTTGTGACGTCATCAGGCGCAATGTCATGACAGCATTTCCTTGTAGCGAGATGATCTTACGCTCTCTCACAGTCTCATAGTTGTCTTTATGATCCGCTTCACTTCTGAAGCTTTTTTTTTTGGTGCCTTTATTGTTATTCCTGCACTGGTCTGGAAATAAAAGTGCCTTGAACTTCTTATTCGTGGAAGAGTGAATGTTTAAATGCCTCTTCATGCTCCATCACGCGTGATTCAAATAAATGGGTCATCAACAAGCTCTGCAGAGGCAGTGTAACAACGCATTCATTTGAAACAGATGTGCTCCGGCAGGAAACCACATAAAGCACATAGTGATTCCGTATGGACGGCGATATGTATATAAATATATATATATATAGATAGTGAACTTAACGATTATTTGAGCGTTTAGGAACGATGAATAAATGATGCTTTGTTAGTAGCTTGAGAAACTTTTCCGATTCTTACGAAACAAACGAGCAGGATTGCACGGCGTCTCACTGAGAGATGCGGCATCACTGCAGGATAAACGCTGAGGTTTCCTGCCTGCCATCGTAACTTTGATGCAGTTCTACTAAATGGCAAAAATTTCTTCAACTTAACAAAAAAGTCCTGCGGATAGTTTCTGCTGCAAGAGCACGGTCTTGTAATATTAACAGCTCAGCGATAGAGAACATGCACTTCCGTGATTCACACCGTATACTGCTGAATAAAGGATACTTTCATTTAAATAAGTCTCCAACTTCAAAAGGAAATCACACCTTTAATGAGCCCCTTCTCCTGCAGGGCCTGCAGAGGAGGTCTCTTCAGGATCAGCTTCTTCAGCCGGGTCTTCACTCGCTTTCGCTCCGTGTTTTCCAGGTTGGACGACGAGCGGGGGACTGCAGAGGGCGGAGAGGAGGAGGTGGAGGAGAGGGAAGAGAAGGAGCAGGAGGTCAGTGCGGGGCGTTCGGCCGTGGGGCAGGAGAGCAGATGAGAGGGGATGGTGGTGAGGATGAACAGCGGGAGGGCCGGGCGGCGGCGGAGGTGAGACAGGACTGACGGAGGGATTATCTGCCACGGGGGCTGGGTGAAAATGTAAGTGGGCTGGATGGAGGAGACGATGGAGGACAGGATGGAGGGGTGCAAGAAGCCTGTGTGGAAGTTTAGAAAAGAAGAGTGACAATGATGGCCAAAGCCAGAAAGAGTCAACTGGACGGGAAGGCAGGGGCGGCGGCAGCTAATCGTGATGGTGATGTGAACGGGGGGAAAGAGCGACGAGGGCCGTCGGGTGACGGGTGACTTACGGGACGTCCGTCTCTCGTCCTCGTCCCCGCTGTGTTCCAACATCTCCACGCTGCCCGCTCTCCTCAGAGAGTACAGGAGGACGTTGTCTAACGGGTTCTCACGGTCCTGGAAGGCAGGAAGAGACATTCGGGTACAATTGCTCACTCGAGCGGCATCAGACTCCTCCTCCGAATCAATCATCAGGTTAATTTACATCCCCTCCTAAAATTACACTCTTCTCCATGGAGACAAAAGTTTGTTACAGTAAATACATTACATATACACAGATTCATGGGCAAGTCGAGAGTTATTGGTTTCTGCAGCAGAGCTCTGCCTCCTGAGGAATCATTCCATCTCTTTTGTTCTCTGAACTTATTTGTAAATTGGTTTACAAAAACTTTGTCACAACAGTGAAGATGTAAAGAAGCCTTCAGTTCCAGTAAAAGCTTACAGCGCGCAAAGAGCATTTTAGCTATCAATGCAGAAGTGGTGAGAGTGCGTGCGTGCGTGCGTGTGTGTATCTCTCTCTCTCACCAGCCTGTCGATGACATTCTGGATGGTGTTGTACCACTCTCTGATCAGAGACTCGGTCTCCGACTGCAGCAGGAACTCGTTGCCCGTCACCGTCCTCAGCTGAAACACATTTTGTTTTCAGAACAACTCGTGTTTGTTACCAGAACGACCCAGATAATATCAACCTCTGAAGGAACGATTGGCAGTCAGCTGAAACCTCTCTGAAGATCTCAGGCAGAACTCAACATTACTGTGGTTGAAAAAAAGGTGACCAATATCATCTCACCGAAATCCTGGATCACATCATGTGATTCAAAATGAAAATATACAGTTGTGTTATTTATGTAGCACTGTTAATATTTTTTAACAATCCATTCCATAAAAACTAGGGCACGATAAAGACAAACTGTTCTCATCATGCTCTGATAAACTTCATGCTGCCGAATTTCATCAGAAAAATAACTTGTCGAGCTTCCTCCTCTTCGATGGGGGTGACTGAAGACTGACCGGGCGAGAGAACGCTTCCCACTCTCACTTCCCTTATTGATGAGGACAATTTGCTGACAGAAATGAGAAAAAAAGTTCTTCTCTGCTACCTTACAGGCCGAACCAGCTGTTGCTTATTTCTAATCCAACTTGAGTTCCTGACCTTTAAGAAGCTTCATGCCGTTTTTAGTCACCTTGAAGACGTTCTTCTTGCTGGACAGCTCGTTGGCCCAGTGAAGCTTTGCTCCTCTTAAATCCACGCTGCTCTCAGGGCGGCTATTTCCTGGTTTCTGTATTTGGTGGAAACGCAAAACACAAAACAGTCATTTTTCCGTTGTTTGTGTCGTAAAGAGACGTGACGGTGTTGCGCAACAGAATTTAAGACACTTGAGCTGAAGTCATTAAGCTCAGAGTTGGTCTGAGACCTCACCCAGCTGGAGGGGGTCTGTGACTTGGGGTCCTTGAAGAAAACCAGGCTGTTCCCCACCAACACCACCCAGGAGTGACTCCAGTTTTTCCTGCAAACGCAACAAACAAACTTGTTGTGGTCAGAACACAATCCCACCCCCACCGCCATCCCCCCCTCAGCGTGGCTTGACTCTCTTGCTCCCGCTGAGGAAAGCAGCCTCACCTCAGTTTCTTGCCACCTTCTGCAATTTTCGTCTTGTTTAAAAGACCTGCTTTCTCCAGCTCCTGAAAACACAGTAAAAAAAGTATATTTAAAAAAAAAAAAATCTGCAATATTCCCTGATATGTCTAACGTCATCCTGACAGTATCAACCAGAGTTGGCAGGAAGAGCTGCAATGAAAAAAAAGTGTATGTAAGGACAAGTTGAAATTTTCACAGTAAAGTAGCACAGAGGGCTTTTCCTCTGTGTAATACGCTGCATCCTGAGCAAAGCCATTTAACTTGACTGTTGCATCATTCAAAAAATAGCAGGAGGGGAACTGCTCTAAAATCTCCCACTGCGGTATGGCCCCGTTTAAGGTGCAAGAGAACAGAATTAATGCTAACGACGAAGTTATGAATGTGGAGTACAGTATGAGAAGACAGTGAGCAACAAACTGAAGTAAAGTGGGAGTGAAGACAGTTTTAATCAGATAAAATAAAACGCCTGTCTCATTACTTCAACGGTTCAACAGATCTGCCGCGTTGAACCAAACCACGATGCTTTTGTCTCGAGAAAACAAACACAGTTTCTGACGAGCCGAGACCAACTCCCAGTTGAATGACCTCAACAGTTTATACGGCGTGTGACTCGTTTTAAAAATCAGTGAATCTGGAGATACATTTGTTTTTTAATGTCCAGTTCTGTGCAGAGTAAATGAAGGGGACTTCTCACCGGCGTGCAGCCGTCGCTGTCCGGCGAGCTCTCAGGAGACGGAGGCTCCACCACGATGTTGGCCACATTACAGGAGTGATCTTTGCCCTGCTGGACCACCTGGAGAGACACAAGTCAGCATCACCTGCTGTGGTCAGTTGAATACTATCTGAACACAGTGCTTTGTGTGCAACAGCTCTTTGAGAAGTTGTACTTACCGTCCCTTTTCTGTGTGTGCACAGATGTATATTTGTGTTTGTGCGTGCATTCGTGTGTGTGCGTTCGTGTGTGTGTGTGTGTGTGTGGGGGAGGACCGGTGTACCTTGCCGTTCTCAGGCAGGATCATAGACTGCGAGTGGCTGAGCAGCTGCTTGACATCATGCAGGGGGGCCGCGTTACGGCTGTGGGGGTCGGTGTTGGTGAATGCCATGGTGCTCAGGGTGTCGGAGGAGGCGGCGCGCTGCATGCTCTTCAAGGTCAAGCGTTTGGGAGTGTTGTCAAAGTTGGAGAAAGAAAAAGTAAAACATCAAGGGAACGGGAAGTTTAGCGTGCCTGGACTCGAAAACAAAACAACACACTTCAATAGTACGCGAAGAGAGGAGATGTGCGTGTTATCGGGTATTCTCCTTTGAAAATACTAAATCAGAAAAGTGTAAATGAGGCTCCCCTTATATTAAATTCACTGTATATTTTACCGTGAACTGATACTTCTTTCTGGAGCAACTCGAGTGTAAAATAAGCAAAGGTGTCTAAACAATTAAAATCCAGCAATCAGGAAAGAGCAACATAAAGGCCAAGACCTTTTCCACTTTCCTTTTCAGGATCTATTTTCTCTGCACAGCAACAAAACCATGCAGCTATTCCGGCATGATGAATTACCACAAGTCATTTAGAGTGTAAATGTCTCACACACTGTATGTTCATACAGGACAATTAACATTACAAATGCAAAAAGCAGCACCAGCGTTTTGTTCTCTGTGCCGGATTTAATCATCTTTCCCCTCTTTCGGCTTTTTTAACCTTCTTCATGTTCAAGATCTGCAACGAGTGCTTGTGATTGTCTTTTTTGGACGAGGACAAACTTGTTCACCAGTCTTTGTTTTTAAAAAAAAAAAATGTTTACACTTGCAGAGTCACGCGTGTCCACGTACGAGCGCGTGTGACTGCACATGTCTGCGAGAATTTCCCACAACTTCCAACTTTCATGCAGCTACAACCAAAATTAAGTCCCCCTCACCAATCCCCCCTCTCTGAGTTTCAACAATCAGACTCAATATCCCTCCTAATGTTTGCCATCTCTTCATGCAAGGAGGATTAGCACTAAGAGCCAAATCTGCTCCTTTGCAAAGAGGAGGCCTTTATAAAGGCTTTAAACCAAGTGCACCCACACCCCACTGTGATGCAACATGTTGCAGTAAGAATTGCTTGGGTAACAGCCTTTCTTTTTACACCATGAGTTGCTATTTCGCCACCTTAATATGCATAAATGCTGATCTCTGAGAATCTAAAGAGCGTAGCTGGCACTACTTTAATGTATTCTACAGTATTACAGTCAGGGAGCAGGGTTTTTTCTTGCAAATCCAACAACTTGAGTTCATTGATTTTCATGAGGAAAACACCCTCCATCAAAAAGCCCCTTCAGCACTGACACAACACTCAGGATCACCTTCATAGCAGAGCATGCAAACACCGGAAACAAGTGTCATCTGAAGTCGCTTTTTATCAAGCCGCGCCGTTTATTCGCTTGCACCTTTTTAATATGTGCAAGCAGGAGGGAAACATGAATGCAAGCATGACATGGAGAAACATTTAGTCTCATGGAACATAACAAAGTCAAGACGGCAGGCAAAGTCACTCAACTTCTATGATGTGTCATTTAGTTGAGAAAATGCCTCCCGTTGTGCAGGGAGACTATGTAAAAGACTGGTGAAAGGCGCTTTCCTTTCGTCTTGGACTTGTGATTTTTGACGGGGTGAAAGTCAAGGTGAAATGCATTAGTTGTGCCGCGGTGATGAAAGAGTGCAGCAGGCGGAGCGATGGAGTTACCTGTTTCATCTGCCAGCCATCGCTGGCGTTTCTCTGGTGACTCCCGAAGACAAAATCGGGTGACAACTACAAGAGATAGAGGGAGAGAGAGAGAGAGAGAGAGAGAGAGAGAGAGGGAGAGGATAGACGGATGAAGAGTTTGATTACATGTAAATCAAAAGAAAACACAAGTTTACCTCATTTAAGGCCTAATTTACTCTCAGTGAACATGAAAGAATCTTTCATGCTTCACTTTTTGACAGGTTTTTGGCAACATTGACTCTGATTCACAGCGGCACCTATTTGGGCAAATTTCACACCCACGTGAAAAACACGATGCTGACATGTTTCTGACAAGGATTACTCACAAAAACAGCAAGGCAGAATATATTTCCTTCCACCTGACGACTTACCGGGAACCCCCCCCCCCCCCAAAAAAACACTCTTTTATACACCACTGCAGGGGCAGCGGGACACACAAAGACACGCAAACACTCCGCTGACGCTAATGAGAAGCTGTTGCTGCTCGGTAAGAGTAAAAACTTCACTGCACGCTTTCAATTTGACTGAAACATGTCGACTCCCATCTGTGAAATCACTCATATCCGCCTAAATAGACTCAAATCAAGCGTGTGTGTACTCCACACTGTCGGTTACACACGCTTTCGGAATAAAAATCCTTTATGAGATCATTACTTTTGCTGGGAATAATGCGCAGCCTGTCCAATACAACAGAACACAAGACAGTTAAGTGAAGATCATTAAGTAGTAAACTGTAATAAACTCACAGCAGATGTGCTCATTATGACAGTTCACACAGTCATATAATCCAAGCTGATACTCGTTTCTGAGCGCTCCGTCCCGTTCACGTCCTTACGTCCTTTTCAAGTCATGTCCCTCTTCTGTGCGAGTGCCAAAGTGTGAAAGCCATTCATGTGTCCTCGGTGTCTCTGTCCGCGAGGACTTCCTCATTCTAGAGGGAAGCTGACGTTATCAGCTGGTACAACTGCTCTCAGGCCAGGAAGGTGAGCGTTCAACTGAATGAGCACAACAGAAGTTTGCTAACGTGACCGCAGTAACCACCGCCTGACGTGTCAGAGCTGCAGTCGGAGGCTGAGGTGCAAGAAGTCAATGCGTTCTGAGTGTGAGAGAAAGGAGATAAAGTCCTGTTTCACATGAAAAACCTTTGGCAGGTTACTGTGAGACAAAGTTGATCATCATCGAAATGACTTAAGGTCAAAAAATGAGCACATTTTGTCGACTGCATGTTGAAAAGGAAGCAGCTTACTGGAGGTGAAAATAAACGTCCCCCCCCCCTCCAAATGAAGCTGGAAACACAGTCCAGTGTTTTAGTGAACAAATGAGAAGAAAAAGGAGAAAGATTTTGACAGACAAACAGATTCAACCTAATTTTTTTGTTTACTTTGGTCACAAACGACTGAAAAATGACCCGTTGCATCGAAACACTCCTATTTGGCACACTTTAACCAAACCGACAGTGTCACAGGTGTACAAACTGCACACCGCAGGAGGGTTTATGTAGAGCAGCAAACAGAAGACAAGGTCAACCTCAGATGACAGCATCAGATAAATGTGACAGAAAACGTCTGACAAAACTTGATGAACAACCTCAGTGAGGAACCTCTACATTAAAGAATTCCACATCACTTCCTCGCTACGTGCTTGGGAACATTTCCAATTTTTCATAATCTAAGGAGGAAGTCATTCTGTTTTTTTCAAAAAACTGAAGCAAAGCGAAATGTTTCGAGGCCGTGAACTGAAATGGTCGAAGAAATGTGACTCTTAAGTCACAATCTTTTTAATCCATGCCATTTAAATGACCTAATGATTTTTCGGAATCACAACATATCGACTTGATGCAATTACACCTGTTAAATATGAAATGAAGACAAGAGAACGGATTCTTGTTTTCCTCCGAAACACTAAAAAATAGTGTCTCAAAAGTAACGCAGTTCTTGTGACCGATCCTCTGCTTTAATTTTCAACTTGAAAGCAGAAATAAATCTGCTCAGACTGATAATACAGAAGCACAGAAGTCAAAATGGAAAGAGTTGGAGGGAAAAAAGAGACTGCTCCGCGCTGCCGACAAGTAAAACGGGCCACTTGGGCTTTCACACCTGGACCAAAAAACCCAAGTGACATTCTGCATGCATTATAAATATAGGTTTGTATATATCTCCCCGGCTCAGTTCCTGTTTGCTAAAACATGTACCTCCGAATATAAAGTGACACATATAGGTCAACGGAATGCATCTCACACTGACTTGACGGGGGAATCACTGCTTTGATCATGTGGGTATTTTTTTGATGAGCAACATTAAATTTGAAACACTGATGCAACGTTGAGGCAACACAACCTTGAGATGCAAAATGCTTATCTCTAGCAATCTGGATCATGCCGCGTGCGTCGCTCCGCCTCGTAGATGTCGTCATCGATTCGCCGGACGGGTCAATTCGAGCGCCCGTTGCCGAAACTACCTAACCTCAACGTCGGAACCGGCAGAAGTGCTTCCTCATTTTGAAGCGCATTAACAGAGTTTAGCAGTTGTAGGGGCACTCCAAAAAATACAAAGAGTTGAACATTTGAACCTGAGAGTGGAAATTACATGTATATAGAACTTTAGGTAATAAGGTCAGTGTGAATAAACACCCTATGTACTATTGAGAAACAGTATATTTTATAAAAAGCATTCTACTTACCAAAATCAAACATGGTTCATCATTTTCTGCTTTTAAAATGTTCAAATTTAAAACCATTCTATAAATTCTAATCTTAAAGATTGACAACACACTGCTCGCTCTTGTGAAAATTGCCAAATACAGTTGTGGGAAAGTTCAGGTACAGTTTCACAAGCTTCCAGGTTAAATGTATCAACTTCTTGTCCTGGCAATTTATCATTGTCATCATTTTTTTGGAACAAATGACTGGTCAAAGTGACTTTTTTAAAACCATGAGACACATGGTGAATTTAGGCTATAAAAAGGTCTGAACAAGTTTTAAGGAAGCTTCATATGAAGGTTAAAGTTAGCAATGTTTTGGCCCGTTTAGCATGTGAAACACT
This sequence comes from Malacoctenus gilli, assembly GCA_032164315.1. NCBI lineage: Eukaryota > Metazoa > Chordata > Actinopteri > Blenniiformes > Labrisomidae > Malacoctenus > Malacoctenus gilli. The sequence goes on along the minus strand of JASSRZ010000072.1, from coordinate 11,936,955 downwards.
TCCCTCGTCTCCCCCTGTGAGGCTCTAATGGCTTCTGCTTATCTGCATGGGATCAAGAGGCATTAGCTTGTTATTAAAGTCGAGGCTGAGCCCGACAGAATCCTCCGCTGAGAGGGAGCGCGGGTCAGAGGGGCCGTTAATAAGTAAACAGATAGGCCAGTGAGCTGGGCAGTAACTGATGGGGCAGCTGGACTCAGCTGCACTCAGCACTCCTGTCTGCTGCTTCCTCACAGAGCACAGCGCTGGTCTGGATGTGGGTGCAGGTGCACTCGAGGTGACAGATGGAGGCTTCATTTGAATGCATTCGTAGAAAAGAGGTGGATTCTGTGTGTGTGTGTGTGTGTGTGTGTGTGTGTGTGTGTGTGTGTGTGTGTGTGTGTGTGTGTGTGTGTGTG
>JASSRZ010000072.1:11919646-11934271 GCA_032164315.1 Malacoctenus gilli | reverse complement strand
TGTGTGTGTGTGTGTGTGTGTGTGTGTGTGTGTGTGTGTGTGTGTGTGTGTGTGTGTGTGTGTGTGTGCGCGCACACCCGCATGTGCGTGTTTGTGCGTGTGTGCACGTGTCCAAGTGTGTTCATGTGTGTTTGTCTCACTGAGGTTTGATCGTCTATTCACAGATATTAAAGCACAGCAGTTTGTGCACGAACTTATTAGATAACAAAATACATCAATCAGTGTGATTGTTAATATTTAATTTCACAGTGTACAGATCAGTGAGCTAAAAATAGAATTTTTGAGATCACCAGGAATAAAAAAGTGATAAAAAAATGCACTTTTCAGACACACACACACATATATATATAAAAAAAAAGGACTGAACCGATCATCTCCTGCAAAGTTCAAATCTCCTGTAAATTGCCAAACCTAACAGCGAACAAAACTGATTCAGAAGCTGCAGTTGGAATATACAGCCTGGACCTTGAGCGGAACAGTGTATATTTACCCTGTGCATAGTTCCATTACCGGCACCAGACAGCGGCAGCGTTAGGTGGCTGGTGTCTCTGGGTAACGTCTGAGGTTGTGCTGCGCTGGCCTGCCGGAGAAACAAGCACAAACAAAAAGTTACAGCCCTGAAATATGGACAAGGCATAAAAGTGCAGAGTGCTTTTATTTTGAAACGAACACAGGGTGGATCTTGCAGTTACTCATTCAGTGACAGACGTGTAAGTTTTTAAAATGCTGCCTGTGACAAGTCGACTGGCAATTCAGGGCTGCATGGAGATGAAACTAAACGCTCCAAGATATAATACGTATTTCACACATAGTACCAACTTAGACTCGTCCCTTCACGTTGCTTCCTAAACTAACCACAGGTGAAACCACTCATGCACAAACACAGCATGCAAACTCACTGAGAAGGTGTCATCCGAGATACATGATCAACTAATATTGTAATGCATGCATTTGATGTACTGACAGCACTTTGTCAGTCAAACTGTGCTTCTTTTACACTGCTTTTTGTGCTCTGTGCCATTTGATTTGACTTACAGTTGGCCCATCAAAGGCCACATGGTGGCATAATGGTTCACACGCTGGCCTCACCAAGCTTTTTGACAAATTTTACACACACTCTGCATTTTTAGTTTCAAAGGCTCGAGGTAACTACTTTCCATTGGATCATAGTAAAAGTGAACTGGACGACTTTAAGTTCAATGTGACCGATGCCAAAGTTAAACTCATACAGTGTATCGACCCCTCAGACTCATATGCGAGTCTCCCCTCGTGCGCAAGACTCCAGCTGTGGAAACCAGTCCTGTGATCCCCGCGTCTGCGCACCTCTGAGTCGGAGTAAAGAGGAAAAATGCCAAGCAGGCGCCTCTCCTCCGCTTCCTCTGCTCTGTGAAGTATTTTGGCTGAAAAGGTCCCTTTTAATGCTGATACAGGTAAACCCTGCGAGCATATCAATGAGCACCTGCCTTTATTTTACACCCTCACCCTGTTTTGTCTTCTCCTTTGAGAAAAGACACTTTTAAAAAGGTAGCTTTTAGCAAGAAAATTTGTGTGACGACAAAAAAAACACACAAATTTGAGAAGGATAATCAATATCATGAATACTTGATGGTTTACCCGGTTGGCAGTTTGGCCACGGGACCGTCGAGGGGGTTTCCAGGACCTCTCCTTGGTGATGCTGTTGACATAGTAGCACCGTCCCGTGGCGGGGTCCGAGTACTGCTCCCACAGGTCCATGACCTGGAGAGGCTGCTGGCCTGGCGCGGGATTCGGTGGCTCCTGCTGGGACTGACGCTTCTCGGGCTGCGTCTCAGTGTAGAGGGGCGAGTCCTGCCAGGACAGCTGCGAAAGGTAGGACTCTGTGGGGACCTGAGAGGCCGCACAAAAGGGGAAAAAAAGAAACCACACAACTGAAAACTTTTCTATATATTTGATGTATTTAAGAACAGCAAAAATTAGGATTTACAAGTATCAGGTTGCAGTGATCTGAATTACTCCGGTGTTTTATTGCGGAGTTAAGGAAAAAAACCTTCACTGTGGCAAACACAGACAAATAAATCCTCCCGTCTCTTACTGCACAATAATCCATCAGATTTTGGATTAAGATGGTAATGTGCTCATCAACAGGTAGAGTCCAGCGAGGGAAGAGAGGAACATTTAAATCCAATACAAAATAATTGGAAGAATAAACACCAGGATCATCCCCTGGCAAAATATAGCTGAGACATAATTCACTGACCGATTGAATTACGGGCAGGGTGATCCCTCTTACGTAACGTCCTTCAGATAATAACAGAAGGAGCACGGTGTGCGTGAATGTGTGTGTGAAACACAGGACGTGACTGTGCTTTACTCCAGAGGGCAGCACTGTATCTCAACCTCACCTGAACCTTCAAACGGTCTTGTCTGACTGAGAGTTTGTGATACCAAGCGCTTTGACATTTATGGCCAGAGAACATTTTGAAAACAAAAAATGTTTCGGCAAGTTGAAAGACACCAAACTTTACACGTCTCGTTTGAGGACAAACGTTCAGTCAGACTTAAACTTCATGGCTCTTTCTTTCTTTCTTTCTTTCTTTCTTTCTTTCTTTCTTTCTTTCTTTCTTTCAGTACTGTTTCTGTGGTTAAGTCCTTTTTTCACAGAACTGATCTTCTGCCAAACTTTTGCAGCCCAGAAACAGTAACTCATGCAAAATGCAGGTGAGAAGTGGAAATCTGTGCTTGAGACGAAATAGTTCAGTTGTGAACGTGTGACTGCGGTGGGGTATTAGAAGTTTATACGCTTTGTGCACTAATGCTTTGCTAGAAGCGTTCAGCTTCTGTGGGAGCTGGAGTCTAGACAGTAGGTGCTGCAGGTGTGCGTCTGTGTGCGCTGGTGCTGCTTGCTCAGGTGCACACATTCATTTTCTGTGGCAGGTCCCATTTGAGTGAAGCCCAAGAGAATTAGAAGCAGGACAACAAACTGCATCTTCAGTTGAGTGATTAGTCGATTGATTGTTTATTGGATTCCTGTGCTGCAGCCGATGTCCTTCTTTGAAAACTAACTGAGATAAAGTTGGACAAGATGTAGCAGTTTGAGGCAACTTGTTACATCTTTTACAGCTTTATTTCAAAATATTGAGCAAACCATTCGCCGCTTTCTCATTAACCGTCAGCTTCCACATACTTGTGGTTTCGAAATGCCGAAACGGGTTTGAAAACACTTCAACTCAAAATCAGTCAATCTCTTCTATTCAAATCCGAATTGATTTTTTCCCCCTCGAGGAAAGTTGTTAAACCCGATTGAAATTCATCATGAGTGTTGCAGCGCTTACAGTACACAAAGAGCTGGCAGAGCTGCATGGTCGGAGAGTGTTATTTCTGGTTGAAAAACACGGAGTTATGACCTGAATGTGGCTGCAATAATCCTGCTTACTGGTATTAAAGGCTGGAATGAAGAGGGGTCCTCAGAGAGCAAGAGAGGGACTGACTCGGAGACAGAAACAGACCGACAGCGGAGACGAAAGATAAGAGACAGAAAAACAGCGCTGCCATTTCCACTGAGATCACATTTAATTGTGGTCGGAAGTCGCCTGTGCACGCACGGTTCAGTTGAAACACGGATCCATTCGGAGAGACAGTGCGGACACTCGGGCAGGGGGGAGCCTCCCTCAGCTGACAGCAGGATAACCTTGAGTATCCCTCTCACCAGTGACGCCGAGAGTAATCCCCTCTGATGTAATACAGAGTAGCTCTGGCGTCACTACAATGCTAACTTGATTGCTGTTCTAGGAGGATTATTAAGGTCAAGCACCGATGCAAATCAAATACACAGGGGGGCCTCGATCAACTCCAACAAAAAACAAAAAGCATTTTGGAAAACTAAAAAACAACTGAGCTGTTCCCGTTCCTGAAAACTCGTTTCAGTCCGTGACAATACAAAAAAAAGTCTCTCAGTAATCTTGAACAAGGAATGCTACCGTTTATAAATTTCTTTGTTTCATTTGAGGTCATCCTTCATCGTCACAGTGTGAAAAAACAAACAAACGCAGAGACACCAGCTGGCTAGTTTTGGAGTTTTGACCTGTAAATCCGCGAGATTAGGGAATTTACAAATGAGAGGAAGTCAAAAAATGATCTAATCCCACTCTTCCTTCAGCGTCACAAGCGTGTGACGACTTTGTTTGACCCCTTTCTCTGTCATTTACCTCATTTGTGCGTCATACTGAATACTGGATGAATGAGACAGCCATCAGTTTTTTGTTTTTGCGTTTTTTCAGACGGGAGAATCTGCTGCCTTACATAGCATCTATTGTGTGATGTTTGTGGCATTTGACATTCAAATCAAGATAATAAAAAAAAAAGGTTAAACTGTAAGCTTAAACAAACGACCTCAATTTGAAATCAACAACTGGTCACAGAGCAGCATATGTGTGATGTCCCTGTTGGCTCTGGACTCACCTGCAGATGGTTGTTCTTGGCCGATGCTCCCACCATGTCCCACTGGCTGCACGACTTCTTGGGGACTCTGTGGTTGACGCGACTGCTGAAGCTGCCGCTCACCTCGTCGTACGGGTTCTCCATCACGTTTTCAGGCAGGTTGCTGGAGCTCTGGCTCCGGGTGATCATGGGGACCGCCCTGGGGGTCGAAGCACCTGTTTGGGCCGTGGAGGCGGCGTGAGACCCGGGGACTGCGAGGTGGCCCGACAGGGAGGTGGAGGAGTTGGGGGTGAAGGTGAACCCAGAGATGGGCAGAGAGTGGCCTCCACTCATGCTCCCCTGCAAGGCACTGCTGGAGTTGAGATTTTCCATGGAGCGATACATGAGTTTGTTAACTGTGGAGGGAAAAAAAGTTGTTAACCTTTAGAAAAACATCTGAAAAGCAAATAATCACACGATTCTTTCTTTGCCCGTCGCTTTACCATGGCCCGGTTCGTTGTAGCTGGTTCCTGCTGGGCTTGGAGAGAGCGACACCCGCGGCAGTATCCTGAGGTTGGAGTTCAGCGAGGCAGACATCACCAGGCGCTGTGGCGAGGGTATCGGGGCGATAGGCACCTCCGTCACATACGTGGCAGGAACGTACAACGGCTTTGTTTTACTGGCCGCCCCGATCCGCCGTACCTGCCAAAGAGCACATGTTTCCAAATGCAATTTGCTATTTTTCTCCCACATAAATCCGTTTAGTCCGACCAAGCGGCAACACGTACAGCTGAGGATGGCGGCGAGCGCGGAAATGTCTCACTCTATAGTTCCTCTGACACACAGCAGCGACAGAATAACTTCTCTTTTCACGGACTCGAAGGTCAACGACAGAACTCAAATGTGCCTCGACCACGTTTTTATGAATACAGGTTGAATGGAGAGTGCAAACATCTTTTCATGTTTGAACATTTTGGCAAAATGCAATCATTGCTCTGGCACTGTACTTTTAAGAAGCAGGGTCAGGCCGGCTTTTGTAAGGTAACTGGGATCTCGGCCCCCTGCCACCACTATAATTCCCACCTTAAGCTGGAGCGAATCTCAGCTCACATCAGGCGAAAGAAAGAATACGCCCAAAAACAGGCTTCCTGTGCATCACACAGCGCTGACACAGAGGAATACAGAGAACCAAATGCAAGTCACGCTTATGGAGGAACTATGGTGATAATTGCAGAAAACATGTCTGGTTTGTAATGCCACCACAGGAAGAACACACATACTTCACACAAAGAGGCCCTCAACTCAGAGGGACCAATAGGAGGCAAAACTGTGCATAAAACGAAGCGCATTTGAAAACTGTTGCAATCAGTCTATAAGGTGAAAGAGACTCAGTTAAGCGTTGGACTGACACTTGATTTTCTGACAGCTGAAACATGAATAGCCACCATTTATCTTTGATTAAAACGCTCCACAAAGTTAGAGTGATTTCCATGTTCATACATTTCAAACGAGAGACTCAGACGATGCTTCCTCACCTGCCACCAGTCAACGTTGGTCTTCTTCAGGAGAATGAAGCGTTCCCCCTCCCTGATGCAAACCTGCCGCCCGTCGGCGCCCCGGTAGTTGTAGTCGTACTGGGCCTCCAGCACCACTGTGCCGGTGGGGACCCCGCACACTGTCATCCCCCTGGTGGTAATTGCGGGCGCCGCAGCAGGCTGCTGATGCCCCACCGAGCGCCGCCAAGTGCCGGACAGCATGGCTCTCCGAGCACTCCCACTTCAGCACGCTTTGCAGGGACTGCGCTGATGTGTGGTGCAGGCTGGGACGCTACAGGGCAGGTAAGACTGGAGCCGGGCCAGAGCCATGCTCTGAAAGAAAGAGGGGAGGGGGAGGTTAATGAAACTGTGAAAACAGAATCGTTAATAATATTATAGCATGTTTTCTCACATTTAAATGTGTAAAAATTAATTCTGTCAGTACCAGAAATGATGATACTTATCATAGCTTATGGGAATCAAAACTTTTCCTTGCATGTTTTTGCTTCAAAATCAATATTCACAACTTCTTGAAAAGTTCATTTGTTTGAATCTTTAAATTTAGACAGAACAAGAGCTCAAAAAACAACATTTTCCACATTTTGACTGCACAAACCATTAGAATAAATCAATCACCTCCTTGTGTTTTTTTATCACCATTTATCTGATAAACAGCCCCTATTTAGACTACTGCACAGTTCACTTCTCATATTGTTCCCACGACACAAAAGATTTATAAACTGAACAAAAACATTAAGTCAATCTGCACTGATTCGTCTGAGAATCCCACGTTAAAATGACCTGATGAGATAGTCGTTATGGAGGTTTCGTAGAAGAAAGAAACGGACTGCTTCAAAAAAAAGGCAGCATTGCTTTTATAAATGGATGAAATCAACCTTTTTTCTCCACCTGTAATTTCAGTTTACAAGGCAGAAGATGAAACACCGAGACTTGTGCACTGTCACAGAGCACCACTTTGCTATTCTCCCTTCATCCCGTTGGAACTGCAAGACCCATGTGAGTGAATAACTCATGCGTTTAGAGGATGTAAGGAGCGCAGTATACCCAAAATAGCATCTGTCTCCATCTCTCCACCTGAGCCAGCATCCCCCAGCTAAACCCTTGCTTTACCCAGCCAAGACCCGCTTACATAAGAGAACATCTAACTTTCTGCCAGACGCATGGAAATACAGCCTAACAGAGTGCAAACGCCCACTCATCCACGTGTGCACACTTCTGCAGACACACACACAAACACATGCGTACAAGTAGTGCGCACCAAAAGGGAAACATTCCGAGATGTCGGCGAACAGTCTGAATCACACCTAAAACGTGTCAGCGAGAAGAGGAAAGTGATGGACAAACGCACGGGAGAGAAGACTTAACGAACAGATCCCGATCGGGATGAGGAGAAACCGAGAACCTGACCAGTGGAGGAGTGGGTGAAACTGGATGCAGCGCTGAGCTGATGGAGGGGAGGATAGCTGGCTGAACCTTCATAATCCCACTGTTATTAAAGCACAGGAATGAATCTGCAACCCCCACGACTAGAGAGAATTACAGTAAAGCCCCTCTGCACCAGCATATGGCCTGGAGGACTGCCTGCCTGCATGAGTGGATGACAAACACGAGGGAAGACCTCACTGTGAGGTACGCAGGAGGACGTCCATCGGGATTCTTCAAGATGAATGAGAACAAATATCATTACTCATTATTGACAATTTACCTCCACAGATAATTACGCAGGTCCCTTCATCATAGATGAAGTCCTGCAGTCTGTATTTCACCTGTGTTTGTATTATGAGACTATAAAACAAGCATGTGTTCTGCTAAATGCACAGCGTTTCATCACAGCAGAGTTCTCTCCACATTAAATCTTTACATGATTTTGATTTGATTTATATCGGATGAATATGAGTGTCAATTTTCACAAAGTCTTGGCACAAAACCTCCACCTGGAAATCCTGGAACAGTTCCACCTGGTAACTTTTAGAAATACCGGTATTTTCCACATCGAGAACACGTGAAGAAGCTTCTACTCTTTAGATTGCTCACCCAGCCATCGTACACCTACATGGGTGGCTTTGCTTGTTTTGTGAGATTAGACCTCTCTGAAACGAGTGAAAACACTGCTGTGGGTGTGCAGCGTGCAAGCCTTTAAATATATATAAAGAGGCTCTCAGCTGCTCCACAGCAGAGGCTTTTCCTTTCTCTGTTGCACTAAAAGCTTATTTCTTTGTTTTTGTAAAACACTGTCAGTTGTTTTTGTTCCCTCGGAGTTTCTATGTGCTGAAATGAATGACAATTGCGAGATGGATTATATTTTTCTTTAGCTTCTCTCTTTGTAGTTACTATTGACTTCTACTGGGGGACAAAACTGAACATAATCCAGCAGTTTAAGTGATCTGTTCTTCGCGTTTTTTCGGGAATACTTTTCTTGCTTGATATGCTGGACGAAAAAAGAACTTACAGTCTCTCTGCCGTCGCTGTTAAAGATGGCACTTTTAAAACAATAAAATATTAATCTGTTCCTTTTATTACGGCCTTGGTGGTTCTAGTTTCAAACCTGAATTAAGGATGCAGTTGAACTCAGAAAACTCAGAAAGACAGAGCGAGGCGGTAAACAGGAAATGAAAGACACATCACAGTTCGGGCTGTGCCGTGTCATTTTCGACGTGCCTGTTTGGTTTGTGATGTGAAACATTCTCGGCAGTCAACTGACATCCTGAAATTGATCACTTGGCAACAGAATTGGTCTCACTGCATGCAGCAAGGCTTAGAAATGACAACTCGCAGGGTTAACACCTGAGACTGCAGTGCTGTGACAAGCATAAATAGCTTCCAAAAAGGAGCCTTGAAGCAGAGATTAACCGTTTTTTAGACTTAACATTATTGCTACTTGGCGTCACAAATGTGTAATTTACGACTTACGTGGGCAGACAAAGGCAAAAGAAAGCTTTGGATTTGGAAACAAGGCCGAAACAAACAGAAACGCCTTTTTACTTGATGAGCTCCTTCTCGTGCACACACAGGAAGAGACACACCTTGGCTGTTCTGTTGCTGCTTGAACTACCTGATGCAAAGGAAGTAAAAAACTACCTCGCTTGTACGTTTCTTTTTCTGTAGTATTCGACTGAGCACTTGTGGGGTCATTAAAATAACTGCACTGTAACTGCCAGCACAGGCACAAAACCTCGGCCAGAAAAACACAACGATCATTCCAGTTGCATGCAAATTATTGCACTACAGCAGGGTTAAAGTCCTTTATTTTAAAATTCAAAGTAGATGTTTCCATGAGGAGACAAACAAGGTAGTCACTAAAGAAAGACTGGATATGGGAGAAATCGTATCATCCCTCATCATTTGATGGCTTAGGAGAAGTTGATGCGTCTGACTGAAAGCAGCCAAACTCAAAGAAATTTCAGTAAACATAACGACAAAACTTTATGCAAAAAAGTTCTGCGGTGGATATAATTCAGCATCATTAAATATCCTCTTGGTAAAATATCACATAGAAAAAGGGATGATGTGAATAGGAGACTACAAATGGAAAAATTCAGCCAGACTGTTTCTATTTGTGGGACACGGAGCAGCAGAATAGCAGCAGAGAGTCCAGCAGCGTCATAAAACCCCAAATACAGAAAAAGGCCATATGGTGTCAGAGACAGACCCTGGCACCATGTTGTGGAAACAGAAGCTTGTGCCAAAGGACAGAGGGACTGGTGATGTTTCATTGATAAGACAAAATGAAGATAAAACCGAAAAGGAAATGGCCAAAAAAAACAAGCGGAGAGTGAGGAGAGAGTCAAATCCACAGTAAGTGCTGCATGTGATGCGTCTGTCTGGCTTTACTTGAGTGCTTTCACTCCAGCTCGCTCTGTGGGCACGCAAGTCAGACTGAGTTGAAGAAATGGAAAGTATACAATTTGTGCACGCATGCATGTAAGGAAGCCAGCGAGAGGACCGGCATCTCACCCCGGTCCCGAAGTGATGGGAGTAAGTCCACGCCGACAAGGTCACCGGCTCACTCTAGAGTCAGATCCATGTGTCTGACAAGCCTCCAACGCACATACACAAGCACAGATTGAAGGTGGGTAATGCTTTGTCTTTTGTTTACAAAACAGTTCATGAAACAAGGTCAGTGAGGGAAAAAAAGAAAGGGTACGAGCTCTGCGGCTCTGTCCAGCAAGAAATCAAAGACAGGTTCTCTCGTTCATACACAGAGACACGCACGCAGATTTAATCCCACGCAGACAAATTATCCTGTGTCTACTCGATGAACCCCTGCTGACCCAACCTCCCCTCATTTAGCCGGCATTCATTTTGCCAGACATCTGAAAAACAGAGACAATAACAGAGACACAGAAAGCCTCATCTGGCTGTTGCCCATGCATGCAGACAAACCACAATCAAACACAGTGGGCGATGAGGGGCGGGGACGGAGCCAAAGAGGTCCTGTGTGCTCAACAAACAAACATGGCCAGCTGTCCAGCTGATTGATTGAACTATTGATCCGAATGCAGAGCAGGCTGGTCATCTGATGGGCATCAGAGACACCACGCATTGGATGTAAACACTGAGGCAGGCATGAGAGTATACAAGCGAATCAGCTCTGATTTGATCGCACGTCTGAATGTATCTGAAGGTTTACCACAATATGAGAGATTTCACGGGTCACATTGAGTCAGGAGTTGAAAAGATGTATCGCGCCATGACCCAAAAACCTCAGTCGAATCGACAGCACAGGTTTGGGCCTTACGGGACTGTGTGCCCCACTAATGGGTCAGCACATTTTATTGTTCCATTTTTTTAAAAAAGCAAACATAAATTTTTGAACTGACTGAACTTCCAGGAAGGTCAGAGTTCAGCTTTCAGCACAAAAGCACAAAAATACACTCGAAGTTTGATCCTCCACCTTGAATCAATCCATTCATCCTTTTGCTTTGTCTGGACTGTGGAGAATTATTTGGGTCCAATAATGTTCTGACTGGTGCCAGTTTATAAATTACACTTTCCTTGTTGTCACGATACAAAAACGTGCAACAGACATGGTGGTGATGGTTCCGCTTCAAATGCCATAAATAGAAAAATCAGTGTGTTTACGTATCCCATGAACACATTAAACCAATTAGATGGCGTGGTGGATAAATGGGATGTGCATTCATGCTATTAAGCCAATCAGAGGAGGCCACAGCGAGTCTAGGAATAATTAGTGACATAATAATGATGCCAGAGAGGTTAGTAGGCATAATCAGTGAAAAACACTTCAGCACTCACAGGTCAAAGCTCAATATGAATACTCGTTTTCTTCTCTCTGTTCACTACGATGTTAAACCGTGATAACACACATCAAACAGGAACAGAAAGCTTAAGTTCAAATGAAAATAGTTTAAACTTCAGTCTGTTTCTTCTGAGAAGAAATCAATGACCAAAATTGATTAAAAAAAAAAAAACATTAGTTTGAATATTGTTATCATTACAGCTTGACAGACAGCTGTCTATGCTGGCACCCTGAGTGTAGGAGTGAGGAATGAAAATGTTGTTGAAGCAGCTGTGTAAGGTGAAAACAAGAGTTACTGGTCTTTATTTTTAGGACAAACAATGCAGAGAAAGAAATGAAATGAATGTGGAGTCTTCATTCTGATTCTTTCGCGTTGTGTCTTGAACTGCCTTCAAGAGCTGCCTAACATTTTTTTGTTGATTCTTGGTAGATAAGATAATTTCCATTCTGACTGCAATACTGAAGCAAAACCACAATGTAATAGATTACATTTTCAAAAGGAAGCTTTTGAGAGATGCCAGTAAATGGAAATCATTCAGAAAAAAATAAGCGGCTTTCGACTGCGAATCGCTCGAGCTTCAATTCAAAAAAACAAGCCAATCAATGAGTGACGAGTTGAGCTCCCACGGAGATTGTTTAGCATCGCCGTGACAACCGAAGCCTCGCCGCGCGGTGCAGGTCTGCGATGGAGCGAGGAGTGTTGGTGGAGAGCATGGTACCATATCCATATTCATTCCATACGTTTGAAGTCGAACGAGGGCGGCTTTAATAATCATGGCTGCATGGTGTTCAAAGAGAGATGAGACATGGGGAAGAGGAGTATGGGAGTGAATGAGAAACTTCAAAGGCTCTTTTTTTTTGCACTCGCACATCCACAAACACACACCGAGCTCCACGTTCATGTACTGTATTTACACCCAACCACATCACAAAAGTACTGCAGCGCACGACACACAATGTTCAATAACGTTAATTACCATCAAAGAAAGCAAAAGTGAGGCGATTCATGTAAACGGGACAGATGATTTAATAACTGCGTCAGCCGAACAACCGCTCATAATTTCGCCTTTTGTTTCCGCTGTGAAATGACAAATGCAGCCTGTTTGTGAACACTACAAACAAACATTCCCAGTTTGTTTGCAAAGCTGAGTCCAAAGTTTTAGTCAGGTGATGCTGGTGTCGTAAAGTGTTGCATCACATCATGTATTATGGGTAAAAGAAGTTGTAACACAGCAGTACGTCTCAGAACGAGCACGGAGGCGCCTTGAAATGCTCTTAAAATCAATGCTAAACCAGGCTGTATGTGATATTACTTCACCTGAAACACATTCCATGAGAAATTTCAAGCTTTGATGACTCAAGATTTTTAACATTTCACATTCACTTGGCATGAGACAAGTTTGGCGTTGGTGTTGCCACACCAGCAATCAAGCCAAGAGTGTAATTTCTCCTAAAGTTGTGAATGCTTCCTTTCCAAACTGGCCAATTTGGGCAAAAGAATTTCCACCCTTCTCTTTTGAAGTTTGTTTCTCCAGATGGAAAAAGAAGTCGATCACAGATGGAATATCGCTGTCCTGGCGATGTTTGTTTGACTAATCAAGGCGTTTGGCCAGAAATCAGTCCACTCTCAGCCCAATGAGCAGTTCTGCTGAGAACAGCCTTGAAAAGGAGAATTCACTTTGTCTATGGATGTACAGTTATAACTACTAGCGCTGATGTCTCTCTCTCCATATGAGACACATGCCTCAAGCCAAAACAGCCTTTCATCCTCCCAACGCCATGCATTATTGATGATCAGACCAGAGAGAGACACTGAAACACACACTGTTTCCCAGTGTGATGGCTGGCTGCTGAGAGCGTGTGAAGGCGAGTGTGCGACTGTGTGTATTTGTGTATATGTGACTAAACAGGTGGGATGCATTCCTTCAGTGATTAGCTGAGTAAATTATCAGAGGGGCCAATCAAAAAGCAGATGATGACAGCCGGGCAGCCATTGGCTCACGCTTGCTCCTGTCATCATGACAACAACCTCTGTGACCAACGAGCGTCTCCAGTGTCTCCACTATGGGTTATTTTTTTCTTGTTGCACATAACAACATTTCATATGTGTGATGCCATCATTTCAAGCGTTTGCTGACGCAATACTTTGCGTGTTTACAATGAACCCTGCAGCCCCCTTCGACACATAGCAGACTTCTTCAGAGAGTTCACTTGTATAACATTCAAGTTCTCCTTTCTTTATTTTAATACAAACAACAACCAGGCAGACCAGTGAGGCAAAGTAGTGCAGCGTTACCCAGCGGGCATTTTTAAAACTCTTGAAAGAATTAATTCAAGCATCACATTTTTTAATTAGCTCTCGAATTTTACGTGAGAATAATGGAAAGTAAAAAATACACTGCCGGTACAAATGTAGTTTAAAGGTAATAAGCCGGTAAAAAGGTGAGAAGAAAGTGTTTTATTTCAATATGCAGCTTTCACAAAGAAAGAACAAAAAAGTGTTGATCTCAATCAATAAGTTTACTTGGAAAATAGGTCTGCAGACAACACAGAACAGTCCAGTTCATGCTACAATCAGCTCACTTTTAGTTTTTTAAGATTTCACAACAATCAGTAAAACTTAACCCAAACAACAAAAACATATTAAAGCTGTCATTGGTAAACCAGAGGTACATTTTTTGGCTTTTTTTTCAATGCAACTAATTTTTGACAAAAAAAATCTGGCACAAGCAAAACTGATTCAACATTTGTTCTTAAATCTCCACCTGAGCGATTGATTTATTTATCTGTTGAAGATTACTTTTGTTTAATTGCATAAATAAATTTGAAAAGATGTACATTGCATCACACTGATTGATACCTGGAAATATGTTGGAAAACACAATCCAAAACAAAATCAGGAGCAATTCAGTTTATTGGGTGTTTTTCTCTCTGAAAAGTAATCTTCAAGCAAAAAAATGCCCATAATTTCAAAATGGAGCAGAGTTTAAGATTAAAAAGCAGTTCTGTCAGTCTACTTCTGCAAAAGTTTCCATCTGAGGAGAATAAAATGTCACACAAAAGTCAAGACTGATGTTTGAGAGAATGAAAAAAAAAAGGAGAGCCAACCCTCCCTGGCTGGGCTGGCGGGTTGTTGCTGAACCTGTGGGAATGTGCAGTACATTGATGTTTCTAATGAAGAGCGCTGAGCTCCATTGATCCACCGGGGATGAGAGTGAGCTGTCAAAAGCTATCAGGCAAGTCGAAGACCCACTTTCAGCTGTGTGCAGCTGAAGTGAGCACGATACTGTTGGGGCACAAGGAAGAGCAGCTCAACCTCCCAAGGCAAGCGGTACAGAGAGGAGACACACACACACACACACACACACACACACACACACACACACACACACACACACACACACACACACACAC